>OX104066.1:122067194-122154556 GCA_944474145.2 Dicrocoelium dendriticum
ATTTCTACCATGGTCTAACTTAGAAATTACCATATATTTGTACATTCAAATTAACTCTAATATTCAGCCCGCTGGAACCATTAGGTAACCATCATTTCTTGCCCTTAAATCATAAAGAATTTTGAGGAACGTTCAACAATTTGTAGAGGAAGTCGCGCAATCACCATTGCTAAGTTTCATAGATTTCACTGGAGACAAGTGTCAGGTATTTATAACGCATGTTGTGATCAGTCGCGGAGCCTCTGTTGCGCTGAGGCTGGTGGTGGCTAAATACTGACAGATAGTCTACCCACATTAGCAACTGGTTTGCCTCCTAGTGGCGACCGCTGCGTGGGAGTTGGGTTTCGCCCTACTTCCTGCCAAGTTTCAGGACACTAATCCACATTAGTCAGTGAACTAGCCATGTGTTAGACCCGCTGTCTTCCGGGTTTTCGTTTAATCGAAGTCTTTGGTTGACGATCCGTGTCGTTCTTCTTCTGTCAGGTGTGGGCGCCCTGTCATTATCCTAGTCCATCATGTTTGGATGCTATGAACAGTTAGATTGCCCTCTTCTCGTAAAATCTAGCCATGGGTGACAACAGGTATAATGGTTATAAGCTCACAGCTCGATTGGCGTATAGCACGAGCACCACGCATTATCTCTGACAGTAGGAGAGCAACTCCGGTTGTTCAATGGTTTGTTACTGCCCGCCTCCAGCCAAGCAGCCACATGGTCAAATTGGTGCAAACCCGCCAAAACCCACCTGCGTCTGGCCGTGGTCTCAGGTGTATCCTACTACGGTTGCAAAACACATATAGATCCTTCCAGTACCTCAAAGGATGAGTGTGACGACCGTCAAGCAGATCCCAATCTGTATCTGCAATCGTATTCCCGAGCTGGGTCTGCTCCGCACTGCCTTGTGGGTCAGGCTATTGAGCCAAAATCTCAGTGCGGAGTCCCTCAAGCAAACTTCCAATCCACCCACTGTTTTTTGCGTCAGGCTATTGAGCCAAGGGCTTAGGGCGGAGTCCTTAAAGCAAATCCCCAAATCACGAAATACTTTGTGGTTCAGGCTATTGTGCCAAAGGTTTCGGTGGAATCTCTCAAATTAACCACATCTATCTTGAGTGCCTCGGCTCGCTGAGCAAGATAATCTGCGTGAAGCAGGTGTTGGCTACACATTCTACTGGATGGGCAACGGCGCATCAGCACTACGAGAACATAATTCGGATTTACAATATGCGATTGCCTCCATGGCCAGCTTTCTGCCTTTGCCAACCGGCATCAGCGCGCGACTGATGACTGTTCGTCTACGACTCGGAAGAGGTATGTTTTCCACCTTTATAAGCACATACGGTCCGACCATGTGCTACCCTGCTGACACGCGTGATCAATTCTACAATCAGCTATCCTCCGTGATACGGTCTGTGCCTAGGGCGACGGACTATTTCTGAAGGTTGCTTTCAGTGCACGCTTTGGGCGTGATGCATCGGTGTGGACAGATGTTATCGGTCCGCAAAGCATTGGTGCAACGAATGCTAACGGTGACAGGCTTCTCTCACTGTGCGTCACTCACGGCCTGTCGATAACAATAACTCGGTTTGCACTAAGTGCTATTGATATTGCAACTTGGACGCACCCACGGAGAGGTCACGTTCACCTGCTCAACTATGTCATCGTACGTCAGCGCGAAATGCGTGAAGTGCATACGACACGTGTACTGCTTGGAGCATAGTGGGGCACTGATCAAAAATTGGTGCGGACCAAACTGTGCATATATTTTCGCAAATCTACATATTGCACCCTTGACGTGAATCGGCGTACATTTAACATTCTCTCTCCTTCGATACTGGGGCGAAACGTACTGAGCTGGAGATGGCGATGACTGTATGCCTGTGTGGTGTGTACCGCATAGCCCCAGTCAGCGACCTGTTGCACCACATCTGCGACCAAATGACAGCTGCTGCCGAGGAGATCATCAGGCGCGCAAACTGTAAGCTGCCCTATTAGTTTGATGAGAACCGTGCAACGATTGGCGCATTGGTGTCGGGAAAGAATGCAGCATTTGCTGCAGATGTGGCAGACCCCACTGACTTGGGGAAGAAGAGTAAGTTTCGCAAACTTCGACAGCGACTGACCCGAGAGCTCCGTCGTATTAAAAATGCACGGTGGACGGAGGAGGCGAAGCAGATGAAACTCTATGCCGAACGACGCCAACACAAGGAATTCTTGGACTTCTTGAAGGCGGTGTATGGACCGAGCTTGGAATATCTGATGAACTGATTAATCATCGTTTAGGCGGTACCTGCACACAGACTGCAGACATAATGCAGATCTGGCGGAAACACATTGACTGTCTCTTGAACAACCGTTCAGAGATCGAATGGTCAATATTGAACCATCTCAAGCAGCACGCTGTGAATGCGAGTCTGGCGGACATACCAATACTGGATGAGACACAGAAACCACTTGCTCAGCTGCGAGACGCCAAGTGTGCCGGGGCCGACGGGATCCCGCCTGGAGTATTGAAACACGGCGGACCGACGTTGTTGACTGCGCTGTACCACTTGGTGCAACGCATACGCATTGATGAGGAGGTGTCTCCTGAGCTGAAGGATGCCATTGTGCTACCACTGTACAAGGGCATCAAGTTGCCGAGTTTTGTGGTTAAGTTGATTGTCTGTATCCTGCTCAACCACCTCGTCAGTCAGGTTGTGGTACCTAACGTGGTGAAAGAACAGCGTGGATTTCGTTCAGGTAGCAGCAATATATATATGGTGTGTGCAGCTCGTCAGTTGCAGGAGAAGTGCGAAGAACGAAGCCAGCCAGTGTACCCGCATTGTGTTGATTTCACCAATACATTTGATACGGTGAACCGGGAGGCATTATGGCTGGTGGTTGGTAAGTTTGGTTGTCCCCGTAAGTTTGTAAGTATAATTGCATGTCTGCACCGTGGTATGCGAGTGAGGGTGCGGCTGCATGGAGAGACCTCGGATGACTTTGTATTTGACTAATTTCTATTACCGAAACTTGGTTGCATCAAGAGGTGACTGATGCTGAGGTTGAGATAGCCGGAATATCAATCATCCGGAACGACCGCCCCAGCAGAGAAGGTGGGGTCCTACTCTACTACCGCAGCGATCTACAATGTACAATAGTTGAGGACCTGGAAACACACGTTACCGACTCACTCTGGTGCCGTCTCCGACTGAGACACAACGATACATGTCTCATAGCTATCGTTTACCGCCCCCCAACGTCCACTCTGGAAATGGATTCCTGCTTGATCCGTGGCCTAAACAGAGTAACACGCACTAGGTACAGCCACACTCTCATCTCCGGGGACTTCAATCTACACAATCTGGAGGTTTCGGCATCGCCCAGTGAGCAGTTCAAAGCAGACTTGCAGAAACTGATCGCTAATATCCCTTTGTACAATCATGTCACCACGCCCACTAGATTCAGGACAGCAAACAAACCGTCCATATTGGACCTTGTGCGCACAAATGAAGAGCTCATGATTGAGAAGTTATTGATGGATAGTCCATTAGGTCTCAGTGACCACGTAGTAATAACTTTTGACTATGTGTGTTATGCAGAGTATCCATATGAACACTCGGAACTAACTCATACAATCACACGCTACCACGTATTGAAAGAACTCGCCGACGAAGCTGCTTGGGAATTCTCAAACAAAACTCCCCTTGACAACGTTTGGGCAGAGTTCGTTAATAAGCTCAGCGACATCGTCAACAAAGCATCAGAGACCAAACCCCGTCGTCCCGCGAAAATGCCTTCAATTATAAGGAGTAGGACTCGCAAATGCCTGGCGATAAGGGATGCAGCATGGCGTGCCTACAAGATTAACCCAGACTCAGAGACTTGGGGAAATTTCCTGACCCATCGCAACCATTGCACCGCACTTGTGCGTGAGGACAAAATAACGTATCAACAGTGTCTAGCCAAAAAGTTCATGGCAAACAACAAACTGCTGTATAAGCATGTCAATAAGCTTCGTAAAGTGAAGCATGGAATACCCCCACTAATCACGACAGGCGGTAGAGTACAAAGCGCCGAAGAAGCAGCTAATGCACTGAGGCTGCAATACGCCCCAATTTTTGAACTCGCAACATCTACCTGTCCCATAATATCAAGCTCATTACCGACACCTTTGTTTACAAATGTTATTTTCAACCCATCAATTGTGCTCAGGAAGTTACTCTCACTGCGCGAACATAGTTCTCCGGGAGCAGACAACATCCGCCCGAAGGCACTGAAGGCTGTGGCTAATAAGCTAGCTAAACCACTGTCACAGTTCTTTCAAAGATGCTTTGATGAACAACGAGTCCCCACTATGTGGAAGTGTGGCATTATAACCCCTATTTTTAAAGGCGGTAGCCGTTCCGATCCTGCAAACTATCGTACAGTGACTCTCCTCCCTGTGCTCGCGAAGGTTATGGAAGCAGTCGTCGCTGAGGCTTTGATGGACTATCTGGAAAAATGCAACATCTTGGTAGTGGAACAGCATGGCTTCCGTCAACACCGGTCATGCACCACCAACCTACTTATTGCTCGAGGTAGTTGGACGGAAGTGGCCGATGATGGGGTCGGAGTCGACGTCAACTATCTGGACTTTTCCAAAGCTTTCGACCGCCTCGATCACCGCATCCTACTTCAACGGCTTCAGAGTTACGGAATAGGAGATCCTGTACTTGGTTGGATTGGCAACTTCCTTTACCAACGAAAGCTCCAAGTACGTGTTAGGGGATCACTTTCTAACCCAATTGAGGTGGAATGTGGTGTCCCGCAAGGCTCAGTGCTGTGACCGCGCTTATTCCTGGTGTTTATCAACGACCTGGCAAGAGTCATCTCCTCAAACTTCCTGCTTTTCGCCGATGACGTCAAGATTGGGCGGGCGATTAGTAACAAGGCAGATCAGGATCTGCTCCAACATGACCTAGATTGCATTTACGAATGGTCAAAGAGTAACAAGCTTCAATTGAACATGGCTAAGTGCAAAGTGATGCATCTGCGTCACCAGCTGGTGAGCGCCTACAAGATTGGAGACCACACCTTGGCAAAGGTTTCTCATGAGCGGGACCTAGGTGTATTGGTACAGGAAGATCTCGGGTGTTCCAAACAAGCAGAGAAAGCGAGGAGAACCGGAAATCAACACTTCGGCCTTCTTCGCAGAGCCTTCGGTCGGTTTGAACCATCAATATTTCCCCAAATGCTTAACGCCTACGTGCGCCCGCATGTGGAATATGCTATTCAGGCGTGGCAGCCGTGGCAGAAACAGGATCTCATTGCTCTCGAGACTCCTCAAAGACGGGCAACCAAGAATGTCAGGGGCCTCTTTCATCTGCCCTCTCAGCTTAGACTGAAATCTCTAAGAATGTACAGCAGTCGATATCGGCTTTTGCGGGGGGATCTCATAATGGTTTACCAGATTCTGAAGAACCCAAACCACATTTGCCGTCCGCTGCTGGAATTGAACCCCAACATTAAACTAAGAGGTCACCCTCTGAAACTGACAATTCCTTCCAGCCGGCTTGAATGCCGTAGAAATTTCTTTTCTCTCCGCGTGTGTGAGCCTTGGAATGCCCTTCCTAATTATGTCGTCTCTGCTCCCAATCTGGCGATATGTAAAAAACGTGTTGACGATGCGTTGTCTCACTTACATTTCCTTTTATGACTTGTTAGCCAGGGGCTACAAAACGCAATCAAACGGTTTCTTGCCAAACGCTCAACCACTGGATTTATGGATTTTTATGTTTAATACGCGAACATCTCCGCTATTTCACATAAGTCTATGGTGAGTCCACCACAACGCTTTTCACTTTATTATGCAATTTATTTTCGCAATAATTTCCATCCCACGGGACTTGTTAAGCGATGCTTTTTTACCCGTAATAAACCATTGTCCATTGTCCATTGTCCATTGACTCTGGTGTGAAGCAAGGATTTGTCTTAGCTCCTGCTCTGTTTTATATACATATATATATATATATCTTTACGCAATGGTGATTGTGCTTTTGTTGCCGCTTGTGCTTGCAATGTTTGTGTAGAGAACCGTATTGATGGAGATTTGCTGAACATTCGTCGTTTAGATGCGAGAACTCTATTCTGTGAGACAACTATCCGTCTGTTGCTGTTTGCTGACGACTGTGCGTTGATTGCACGCAGTGCGGATGGGTTGCAGCACATGACTAGTGCTCTGGCTTCGACAACGGCCACATTTTGAGCTCGCCATCAACACATGAGTAACTGTCTGTCTATTTCAGTTTTCACTGGTTGTGCAATCTTCAATATTGCCTGGAATCGGTGTTGGTGCGAAAGTATTGGAAACCACCTCCCGCTTCTGCTATCTTGATTATGTGATGTCGACTTATCAGCAGCTACACTTTGAGCTGCGTATTCCTGTGTCGAATTCAGAGGCGGCATTCGGGAAGCTTGAATATCGAGTGTGGAAAAACCATCAGCTTACCATTGGCACGAAGCTGATGGTGTACATATCCATGGTGCTGTCCGTTCTTCTACACGGCAGCGAATCGTGGACGATATACCGGTGGGATGTGCGATATTTCGAGCGGTTCCATCAGCAGTGTTTGCGACGGACTTTGCGCATCGGTTGGGGCGACAGAGTTGCTTACACGCAAGTGTTGCGTCGAAGTTGCATGTATGCAGTGGACTGCATACTTTTTCTGAGACACCTGAGGTGGTTCGGCCACGTGAGCTGTATGGATTCGATGCGGATACCAAAACAACTATTATATGGTTAACTAAGTATTTGGAAGCGGCACGTGGGGAAACCAAATTTATTTTAGCAGGACATGGTTAAAGTGAGCCTCACACGTTCTAATCTTGATTGCAGGTCATGCGAATCGAGGGCGGTTGATCGGCGTGCATGGCGCGATCTAATCACGAAGGTAGTTGCCGAAGTGCCTGATAAAGACCTCTTGTATGCAGGGAAGTAGCGGCAATTGCTGAAGCAAGCACCGTTGGGTTGTACTCCATCGACATCGAGCGCATGGTGCTATAGCACATGCGGTCGCAAGTGCCTGAGTCAGGCAGGCCTGGTGAGCCATGAGCGAGGCCACTCGGGATCAGTACCGAAGCGACGACGAGTGCTGCAGAGAACGTAGGCGGAACCGACGCAGCGATTGCACATAGGCTGCATTCCATTTACTAAGCGCATGCTTGCATGCTAAGTCCATTTATTTCATGTAGTGAGTTTTCAAATTTTAATGTCCATGCTTTTCTTTCTCCTATAAATGTCTACCTGTACTCTATTCTATAAACTTGCACAAGGTGCTTAAAACAATTGTACTTAATTTCGATAACATTTTCGTGTTTGTGGCATTTCCGTAAAATATACTTTCTGACTTCGTGAAATTATCTCGGATTCGTTTGTAAACAACTTATTTCATATGGTTACAGAAGAGTAGTAGGGGGAGCTGAATGGTATACGTTGAAATTCGTCACATCTAGACTCATTCAGACAGCCGCCACGCGCCCGGAAAAGCACTGTACGCGCTTTTCATCAGTTCAGGATTCGTCAACGGTGCGCATCACATCGGACCCTTGGTAGGGCTCGAACCCGCAACTCCAGTGTTGCCAGTCCGTGGTTGAGACCACTGATTTAGGTCACCGTTCCCTTATGCATTACTCGCTTTATTTTCTTTGTTCTCTTTCTCTCAAGTGATTGGCTGTTGTTTGATATCCCCAGTGTGGCTGCACTTGATGTGCTTGTTGACAAGGTGCCTATCTGTCTATTACCCACTACCTCGTCCATACTGGCTCTAGGAGACTTTTGATCACAATTGACGGAATAATTGGAAAATCGATAGCCGTCAAACCACACTAGACAATGATAAACACCAAACGGAGTCTTGAAGAGAAGCTGAATTCGGTCTCGAAAAAGAAACCGCCTAAGAAAGATGATGGCTGGATTGCAAACCTATCCAAAAGAGCATTAACGGACACGGAAATATCAGTCATTGTGCAAGGTATGCAACTCCATATTAAGGACTCCAATCCTATCGACTTCCTTGATGCACTTTAATCGACCCTTTAATCGTCCAACATCGCGCCTGAAGCACAACAAAAGTCAGACACAGAATCATCCCGGCTCTCATTCATAAAGCTGAAACCAACATATTCAGCGCCGCTGAACGGAAAGCTCTGGAGAACCTCAAGAAAGACAAGAGCATAGTTATACTGCCGGCCGAAAAGGAACGCCTTACTTTTATAATGGACAAATATGATTACATGATGACGGCACAACACCTTCTCAGTGATACCAACACACACCAGCCGATAAACGAAGACCCGACAAAACGCTTAGAAGGCAACGTCAGATGCACTCTGCAGAAACTGGTACAAATGGGGAAAATCACAAAATTGGAAAACAAGAGGATGAGACGACAAAACTCGGTAATACCGCGGTTCCATGGCTTACCTAAAGTATACAAAAGCGGAGTGCCGCTTCACCCCATCGTGTCGTTACCTGGAGCACCAAATTACAGGCTTGCAAAGGAACTCTGAAGTCGGCGAAAACACCTAAGCGCGGGATTGGAACACCCCATCTTCGCGGCAGAACAGTTTCTTGGGAAACTTAAAACCGCAACCATTGAACGGGACAAAATAATGGTCCCTTTTGATGTTAACGCCTTGTTCACTTCAATCGACATTGGCCTGGCTAAACAATGACGCTCCTGCTAGAGGAGCACACGTCGTCTGATACAAACAGTGAACCCGAACCCAAACAGATGATGGAGTTATTGGAATTCTGTCAAACAACACATTTCATTTTCAATGGCCAAATTTACGAACAGATAAGAGGCACACCAATGGGATCGCCGATCTATGGTCTAATAACCGAGGCAGTGATGCAGGCGCTGGAACACTAGCACTTCCGATCGCGAGACCAAAAATTTGGGTAGGATACGTAGATGACACATTCGTCATCCTCAAACGTTCCAAATTGGAGGAAACACACGAATTAATCAACGGTGTTTTTGATGGCATCCAATTCACCAGGGAGGAGGAGAACAAGGAACAGTTACCATTCTTAGACGTTCTCATACACCGGACTGGTGCTGAACGATTGGAAACAAAAGTTTACCGAAAATCTGCCCATACGGACCAGATCCTCAACTACGGCAACAATCCTCCGACAGCCCACAAACGCAGCTGCGTGCAAACCCTTTTCAAACGAGCATAAACCTACTGTAGCACACCGCAGCTGAGACGGGCAGAGAAAGATCACCTCTTCAATCTGTTCAAGTGGAACTCGTACCCGAAAGGCTTCATTCTACGCTGCGTCGCATCACAAAAGGTTGTACGACACACCACGACAAACGTAACAGATGCTAAGAGAACAACACTGCCCTAAATCAAAGGTATCTCTGAAATGGCGGCGAGGCTTTTATTGCCTTTTGGATTCAAAGTTGCACACCAGCTAACGGAGACAATTCGTATTAAACTTTTCAAAGTGAAAGATAAACTTCGCAAAGAGGAAGAAACTGGTGTGATTTATAAGATCTGCTGCCAAAACTGCGACAAAAACTACGTGGGACAGACTGGGAGAAAGCTTGGCACAAGGCTACACGAACACAGCCTAGACATACGTCGCACGATCAGAACTCCCTGGTGTCAGTGCATATGGATGCTGAGAACCATCAATTCGACATAAGGCATGTCAGTATCCTCAAAAGGGCTAAAAGCCGGCAAGCAGGTGAGTTCATTGAAGACTGGCATTCAAAGCAGAATTTGACCAATAAGCACTTGGACATGGAAATCGCTTACGAGACACTGCGAACCAGGCCCCTGAAGCCGCAATGATGATGTTGCCTATTCAGGCAACGACACGACTGCAAAATAATCACTCAGCTCGGAGAGTCGCTCAAAATACACAGTAGATTGTTGCCTGATCCGACGGAGTGCACGGTCCTCGTGGCCGTGTTGGGATCAAAGAATGATTCCATATATTCAATGTGGACCGGACTACGGTCCAGCCACCGCCTTGTGTGCGTTTGATTTACAAATACAGCGTACTTGCGTTTGCCTGTGAAGGAATGTGGGCCGGCTCATTTTGTGAAACTTGGCTCGCATCCACATGCCTCCCGGTCTTATTCCTTCGGTTTTACACTGGATATGTGGTGTGTGGATGGAGCTATGGGTGGTGCAGCGCAAGCCACCTCTAGTCCGTCTGTAGGCGCAGGCGTCCTGTGACTGGCCACAGTGACAGGCGAATCCGGAATCGGATGGCGCCAACTATATGATCGGTTGACTTTAATAACTTAAAAGAAGCCAATGACACATGAATGCATATTTTATCATTTAATGTAGTTTTTAACTTACATTCTATTTTGAATCTAAAAATCGCCTTTTATTGAATAACCTTTGGCGAACAGTCGGTTGTTAGTTACGTCAGAAGACCAATGTCAGTTATACTTAACTTGCACGCAACCGCAATAAATGTACCCTGTGTTACCGAGGCGGTTGCAAAATAACCTTCCGGCATTATTTGCATTTAAACATTTAGATTTATTCTCACAAAGACCTAGGTACCATCATTCTATCAGACTTTGCTGGAACTTCTTATTTCTCTTTACTTTTAGGTTCGAATACGCAGAATGTATTACCTGACTTGCAATCGCGGCCGTCCTTGAACAACATCATGTCAGACAAGACCATACCGATATGTGCAGTCACATCGGAGGAGGGCAACCTACTCGAAATGCAAAGTAATGACGAACTGGTGGAATTACTTTGTGTTTACAGATTGGCAAATATCGCATATAACATCAGCTGAGACAATGGAACTCGTTGAGACCTGGGACCGGCTATACGAAGTAAATGGTAATTCGCTGTTCCCAACAAACGATGCACCCGGACCGTCAATACAATCGATGGAATTTAAGGAAAAGCAACAGTGCTAGCGGCTGGATGTATTTGAATCGCTGCCGCAGTGCCCATCAATTAATACTCATATACTTGTGATGGTTGATCCTACAACCCGATATGTCGATGCCAAACCTATTAACGGCCTGACAACCGAGACCATGACATAGACATTCGAATTCAATATACCGGAGCGGATTGGAACTCTGAATGGCATTATCTCTAACTAAGGTTCGTGCTTTTAATTCACAAGCGATGACAGCAGTATTGGCGAAAGTGGGCATCCATAGACGGCGTAATTCAACGTTTCATCCTCAAACCAATAGGCTGACAAAAGGATTTAACCAGACTACGAATAAATGGATGAGCTGAACAAAGTAGCATCAGAAGAGGCATTGCCCGAAGTACCACTTGCTTATGGAACCAGCAAGTAGTCAAACACCAAAGATTCGCCAGTGGAATTGCAATTTGGAAGCCAGCCGTTAATTGCACTCGATACGCGGTTGGCTGTGAATATCCAGCAGCTCGTCACGGGGGACTACAAACAACCGTCAGAAGGGGAACAAACACACTACCATTAAGAAATACACGGAACTGTGACGTATGATATTCGACACAGAGTTGGTGAGCATTCAATCTAGGGCACCAAGTACAACTGTGCAATAATTATCCACCAACACATATAGGACCAGGTGCGAGCAAGTTCAACCAACAGTGGAAAGGTCCCCCTACAATAATCGACAGGAAAGGGTGAACTTCAGGATTGAGAATGTAATGGTGTAGGCCTGGATGAATACAGCAGTCCTGCGACCATGTTATACGAGGGAAGCAGATTTTTGAGTAGTGGAGGGTGACGTGAAAGAACCACAGGTGGAATGGGCAAGCCGTTGGCAGTAAAATCTGTGCGCATCTACCGTTCGTTCTCGCCACAATCTCCTTCGTATCATACATTGACAAAAGTGCTCTCCTTACTTCTAGTTATCAATTCGGTCAAGGTTTCGACATCCGACGTCAACATTTTACAGTACTTTCCTAGTCAACCTCGTTTGCCTTCTTTATACCGTGCTTCGCGTTGACTGCCCGCAACCAATCCACTTTCCGGCCGGATCGATAACACGCTTGACGCTCTGAGAACCCCACGGGCATGTGACTCCTCCGGTCCCCTCCGGAGCCACGGTTGCAAGATATAAGACAAACTGGTGTTGGTTGCTACGCAACGAATACAGTGGAGTGAATTCATCAAGTATGCGTTTCTATCGTTGTCCTTTTGCCACCGCTGTGTCGGTGTACACTCGATTATATAGTTGATTTATTCCACCTTGTTTGTTGAGGAACGTTTACTCTAAATCACCATCTACCAAGTTCATTCATACATCCATCCTCAAATAGTCTCCGTACTTATATACTATCGGTAAAATCATGCATTTTTTAGTTGAGTGGATGCGTTAATAAGCGCGACACCTGCACACTAGTTCCCAAATTCTTCAGTTTATCTAACCCTTCTTTGGAATTGGTTCATGTCAAGAGACTGCAAAGTCTGCGCTCTTACAATGTGATCGTCTGCAAAACAAATAGCACAAACCAATTATACTGTTTCACTTGTTGCCAAAAAGCACTGCATTCAAGGCACGCTCAAACGGTAGATCCATCATTGGAAATATCCAGTCGAACAGAGTTAAGAGAACTTGAAGCCCAAATGAGTCCTCTTGAATCAATCATTGGAGAGCTAACACCACAAATTTATATTCTGCACCCAGCCCAAACACATTGCACAGAACACTTGGATATATCCAGTAATTCTACAGCTGATATTGTTACTGTATTTCACGAAAGACCTACGTACTAAGAATGTTGGCAACTCTACTAATCTTGACAGGTAACCGACCGATACATTACAACGTGCACTATCGAGTACTTCATTATATGGCGCAGACTATGCTGTTGCGAGACTTCGTAAATATTCATACAAAAGCACTTGCCCGATATTACTGTTTCAGCGCAGCAAACATTATCCACGAGTTCATTATTAATCGGGATGGAATCGTAGCGAATATTGAGTTCAAACCTGTATTGTTTGGAGTTGCTCGGACTCCAATGAAAAAGGGAATGTTTCAACAAACCTTGCTAAAACGGCTTTTGAACAGCGACCTTTGTAAAACGTAGCCCACGCTAAAGTTTACCCCATAAAATTGATCTCGATCTCACTAACCTAACAGAATCACGTAGTTCTGAGGATGAGTGTTCCTGTGCAACTAAACTAGGATGTGTCAAAAGAGTGAACAAAATATGATTAAAGTCATCACTTATGTTAGAAGGTTAAGCAGCAAACTATTTTAGCCAAATAAAAATAGTAAGCAAGCTAATAGCCCAATTCCAAAACTAAAGCTTATGAACCGTTGCTTAGAAATACAATGAGTCTCTTCCGGAGGACTGTTGGCCCAAGAAACGTCCTAGCTTACAACATACCTCCTGTGTAGCAGGCAGGCGATATTCGGTGAACACTTAGGTAGGGCTTAATTCTAAAGAACCGTTTGGTCTCTGTTATAAGCCACCACCCGTCATCTGCAAAGCATCCTGCTCCACTGATCCTCCGTTTAGCAGATTCATCAGCTATTAATTCGTTGTGCTCTCAGTGTTATTCCCTGAGGCAGATAATACACTTTAGTGATCTAACTTATACATTACCAGAAAACAACATAGTAACAGCTGCGTGCTTGACGGTACACCCGTATGAATTGCTGCTCCACGTAGCTATATAAGCCGTCAATATGCGCAAATCGTACACTAATCACAGCCGTATTTTTAAAATGGCTGTAACCTACTGCTACCACCTGTAGTGTCCCATCTTGTCAGACGACTGAAACAACCTTTTCACCTAGGTTTTAGAATTAGCACAATTTTGACAGGCACATTGCGGTCTCAGTACCCAGAGTATCCCAACAACCACACCCACCCCTTCATGTCTATCAATGTATGCAGCAGCAAGGTGACACTCCTATTAATTAATGAACTCTTAAATCTGACACATGAGCAAAGTGCTGTCACTTTGCTTCTTGATTATGCTCGCTCCCTAAATAATGAAATACATATATTAGGTTATCTGCTTACTCTGTCTGGTCGTGACGAGACTGGACCTTAACGTGATGCGACGGTTTGCTTACGGCAATTGACCCGTCGACCTACACTGGGTGGTACCACCGGGCCCCATTGAGAGCTACGCTTACCAAGTTAGTCATCGTTGAGGTAAGACGAACTCAGTCTCCTGGTCGTCCGTGTTCGGGGTGTAAATTAGATGGTGTCCATTTCTGTAAAGCTAAATCATTGCCAACTCCCCACTGCCTCGCGGACAGGCTCTTGAGTCAAAGGCTTTGGTTGAAGACTCTAATCGTCCTATTTTCTAGGTCTGTGCGCGCTGCAATGTTTCAGCCCACATACAACATTGACTTTTTCTTCCAAATAACTTCATCCTGCATTGGCAGTCGAGCAGATTATTAAGGGTAACCTTATCTGCTGCATAGAGGATGTCGGATAAACGAACACATGCTACTGCTGGCGCCTCCCTTCTTTCTGTTCCACCTGTTTCTCTTACTCTCGTCCTGACCTCCGTTATTAACCTTCAATGATTCCCAGCTTGTGACAAAAACCGAAGTGTCACTGGAGTAGAACTATATGGAACCACCTTCCCGCAACATCCTGAGGACGTCTATCCGGCAACTCTCCCTTATAAGTCCACGTTGTCTTTTCTCCCTGGCGCTGTAAGACAAATGGCTCAACAGGCTGCACTTGCACGCAGGTTGGACGCACTGGGTATTCATGTGTGTTGTGTCTCCATAACTAGGTTGAATGACCCTAATGGGTTGTTGAATTAACTGCTCCTGGTTTATCTTCGCGCAACTGATGGCACGCATCCGGAGACGCTGATGCAGCACTGACTGGTCAAGCTGGTTTAGGTATCATTCTATGCTCCAAGGCTGAGTCATCGTTGGTTGATTGGGTTCCGGTGAACAGCCCCGTTTCTTTGCGACATATTTGAGGAAATCAGCTGTTTATTCACGAAGCTGTACAAAACAGTATGTGTGATTTCTATTTATGCTCCCATTTATGCTCCCATTGACTGCAGTTTTGATGCTGCTATGGGCACATTCTACCACGAACATAACACGCTACTACGCAGTGCTACCAGTTAATCTATGAATAAGCAAGTATGGCATCTGAGCACTTCAGAAGCTCAGCTAGGTGGTAATCATGGAGTAAATTCCGAACGGAGTGACAAGGGCGAGTGTCTGTTGCAACTGTGCGCGAAGCACCAACTGTTTCTTTCTAGCACTATTTTTTGACACAGTGAGTGCCGAAGTGCCGCTTGGTGTCTCCTGTAGCTGGCCAGTGATGGACCCAAATTGAGCCCATTACCATAAGTTAAAGGTAGTGATGTGGTTTAATCCTGAATTCCTGCTCGTTCTCGAAAACCTGCGTCGACTCTGATCATGTATTAGTATGTTATCGTTTCTCCATGAACGTTACAGGGAGGTGCACCAAGCTTCTGCTCCCATTGGCAACTGAGATATTGTCTTAGCCTTCGGTCAGGTTAGCCTGCCAGGATCACCTGCGTACTGAAATTTCGCAGTCTAGTCCTAATGACACTGAGATTCAGCGGAATAGGATCACGGTCTCCGTGCACGACGCAGAAGTATCTGTTTGTGGCACTCTCAATCGTCATCACACCAGTCACTGGATATGCAAATGCTCGGTGAACCTGTTGGAATCCAAAAGAAAACAATCGGCTAGCTCTTAGCACAGTGTGAGCATACGAACTAGTAGATACGCACCTAAGCGTAGCCTGCGTGCTGACAACGAAGTCTTAGCGAACAGTATGGCTCATTGAATGAAGGAGACAGGAGCAGTGGGTCAATAATGCAATCACTTGCAGCTGATCTTCACCATTATTCATAGGATACCAGGCGTCATTGAGGCTTTACAGGAGATGATCGCAGCTGATACCGGTGGCGCGTCTGCTGCCGTCTCCTAGTAGGACTGCCTGTTTACCGTGTGTTTGGTGCTGCATTATCTGCGTGGTAATGGCTGATAATGAAGTGGGGAAGTGAGATCCTCAAGGAAGCTTTCTCGCCGACACAGATTTAGTTTTGTACGTAGCTAGCTGTTTGTGTTGGTATATTGTTAACAAAAGGTGTAGGCGCTTTAATGCTGAATGTTTGCCTAGGGCATTAAGATTTTCAGGTAAGTCACGATTCCCTTCCTCTTGTTATTCTTCATTGAACAGCTTATTCTGGTTGTAAGGCAGCGAAGCATTACTTCAAATTACTTATGTACTGCTCGTGTTGTTAATTGATTGTTTGTCTACTCTATTAACACCTGATGTGCAACTAATCACTGAAGCCTGACATGACGGTAATACCCCAAATGGATTTCACCAAATACTGAGCAATTCATCGTTCATAAAAAGCCTAAATGTTGGAAAGGAGGGCAGGTGTGATAATTTCGCTCTGGACCAACTACTTGCTCATGAGAGTGAACTTGAAACTCATTACCATTATTGAATCCATTTGGATCTCCGTAGGAATGAACTTTTTCTATATTTTGATTTGGATGTATGTATAACCCACCTCGTTATGATGCATTATATTTAGAGCACCTGAGTTCTACTGTTGAGTATGCTTCTGAGCCTCCATTCAGTTAAAAGAAATCCGGGAGTGAGTTCAACTTACCAGAGACTAAATGGAGAGAGTATACAAGGCCATCAAAGCTGTTGAAGTACGTTTCCGATTTTCGAGGAACAGATATGGATACAAGAGTTTGTAACTCTACCATGGAAAATTTTTGTTCCCGATTTGTCAGAGACATGCACCCCACATGTCTCAATGTGGGGTGCTTCGCGTACCTTAGCTTCGCGGCACCCGATCAGTCCCCTCACAGGAACAGATGGCAAGCAGGAAAGGCCTGAAGGAACTTTGGGAATGCAAACTGACATCTTTGTTATGCTTCTGCAAGAAAGGAATTATGATTTTTTGCTTTTTCACTAGTGTTCCATAGATTGAAATGGACGACACTTGCACTTATGTCCAACAACATCTTTACATATTTTTTGAAACTATCCTATTGAGACCCGATAGCTAGGTTTCTAAGAAAAATAAGCAGGAGGCATGTCATCAGTGTACGTTGAAAATACTTCGCCCAGAAATAAGTCAGACTCGGGACTTCTGCTTGCTTATCATGCAGGATAAGATCTTTAACCAGTTGCAGTCTAACCGTGCCACAAGACTACTTGCAAGGTAAAAGCGAGCATTGGTACCTGGCAATACATCGGAAGACTTGATCAAGCTGCTGAAAGCCAGAAAAGACAGTCGAAGTGGATCGGTATCATACATTGCACTACCTGACAAATTCATGATCAGGGACCCTATCTTAATAGGGAACATCACAAATGATCAGTGTTCCACTTAGCTTAAGACCACATGAAGCACACATAAGTTTTGCGCTCCTGTTGGTCTTGGTAAACCGATCAACGTGCAATTTGATTGCGGTCTCATTTAAACTCACATTGATCGGCTATGTCCTTGGACCAGCTGGTCAACCAATTTATCTAGAAAGTTTGGTGGCCGAGATGTGGCGACACTAATTCTAAAGAAGTTCACCCTATCAAGATAATCGGGATATAACGGAAAAAATAGAAATTCTGTATTATTGAGCCTAGACACAATAATGGATCAAAACTGAAATGTTAAGTTTCTGCCCAATCAGCCACACACCGATCATTAGGGGAATAATGCACAGTCTTTAAATGAAAACCGTTAGCCACCTGTTGTCATTGCATTTGATAAACGTAGCTTAAAATTGGCCTTTGCGGTGACTCTCATGACAGGCTTGTTAGTTCATCTTTCAAAACGATCCGACAAGCTCCATCGACAATGATATCATCCTCTTTATTGATAAGTTGATAACCTTTGATAGTGTCGATAAACAGTCTTTTGGGAAAGTTAAGAAATTTCGGGATCACAGACCAGTTGCATACATGGTATGAATAGTGTTCCTTTAATCGCACCCAACAGTTACACACAGGGCACCTTAAGTCTTATCCACTGAAGATTAACAGTGGTACGTTGAACAATGAACAATGAACAATGATTTAACACGAGATAAAAGCAAGTGCTTGACATGTCCCGTAGGATGGTAGCGGTGAATATGATGCAATTAAAATATGTGTGGGTCATCTATCGAACGTCTGCCGAGATGAATACTTTGATAATTAACATCAGTGTGAAATGAAAAAGAAATATCGCGCGTAAACATTCAGAAAGACACTGGGGCGCAGTGATAGTTGAGGCAAGGAGTGAGAAAATAAAATATGGTCGCTCACTTACTTCCATTTGATACATTAGTCCTGTTGAAAAGCATGATTGGCGTTATCCACAACAGAGGAGCTTAGGTAACAAAATGTTGGGAGCTAAGGGCAACATCTAATAGTTTTTTGAAAACATCCAGGGTATGAGAGGATACTACTGAGTCTGAGAGTGCGTTCCATGGTTTGCAAACTTGAAGGGAAAAGTAATTCCGTCGACACTCTAGACGGCTATATTGTTCCTTCAACTTTAAGCAGTTACCCCTGAGCTGCGTGTTGTGGCTAATTTTCAGCAAATGGCGGCATACGTGGTTGGGGTCACTCAATATTTGATACGCTAATATGAGATCGCCGCGCAGCCTTCGATAGCGTCCGCTGAAAATTCCCAGCAAATTCAGCCTTCGGTGGTAAGAGTGATACCGCAGGCCCATCACGTTCTTTGTTGCTCTCCGTTGTGGTGCCTCTATGGCTTCTAGGTCGCGTTTCAACCAAGGTTGCCAAGCTTGGATTGCGTACTCAACTTGCGGGCGTACGTAGGAATTGAGCATCATTGGGAAGATTGATGGGTCAAATCTTCCGAATTCCCTTCGCAGCATGCCGACGTGCTGGTTGCCTCTTTTGGCAGCTACCTCAGCCTGTTTTGAACAGTTGAGGTCGCTCTGTACGATCACACCAAGATCACGTTCCTGGGAGCTATTCTGCAAATCCTTTGTCCCAAGTAAGTAGGTGTAGTTATGTCTATGGCGTAATTGTACTACGCGACATTTGTCTACGTCGAACGGTAGAGCGTTTTGAACTGACCAGTTCGACACTGTGTTAAGATCGTGCTGGAGCCGTTCATAGCCATCCGGTCCTCTGATCCTTCGCCATATCTTGATATCATCAGCGAAAAATAAGAAATCGGAAGTAATTGATCTCGCCAAATCGTTAATGAACACCAAGAATAGACGAGGTCCAAGAACCGAGCCTTGTGGTACTCCACACGTCACGTCGATTGCATGAGAAAATGATTCTCGGACTCTCACCACTAGCCGTCGTTCTTGTAGAAAATTGTTAATCCAACTCAGGATTGGATCGCCAATGCCGTAGTTCCGAAGCTTCTGAAGGAGAACTCGATGGTCTAAACGATCAAACGCTTTTGAAAAGTCCAGGTAGATGACATCGACTCCAACTCCATCATCAACAGCTTCAGTCCAGCTATTACGTGCAATTAATAGGTTAGTGTTACACGAATGCTTTTGATGAAAGCCATGTTGCTCTGGGGCTATTAAATTGTGGTTTTCCAAATATTGCATCAGCGCGTCCGCGACGATTGATTCCATCACTTTGGATAGTACGGGAAGTAATGTTATTGGACGGTAGTTTGCAGGATCAGTGCGGCTACCTCCTTTATGGATAGGAGTGATGACCCCTTGCTTCCATACTGGTGGAATAAGGTTTTCCTCTAGACATCGCTGATAGAAAACAGCCAGTGGTTCTGCTAGATCACTAGCTACTGCCTGTAGAGCCTTTGCATGGATGCTATCAGCTCCGGGGAACTGTGGATACGCAAGGATAACAACTTCTTCAACACAGCCTCCGTAGTGAAGGTGATGTTTTCTAAACCAGATGGTGGAGTATTAGAAATGAGGTGAATGTTTGGGCTCGACACTTGTTGGAACGTTTGAGAGTAATAAAAGCCGTAGGAGATCAGCTGCTTCCATTGCTGACCGCGTGTATCCATCAGCTGTGACTAGCGCCGGAACCCCTCGCTTTACCTTTCGAAGGCCGTTAATGTGCCATACAGGAGTTTGTGGTTAGTGCAGAATCGCTTCATTAACTTCTGCTGATGCGTGACCTTGTCCTCGCGGATCAGTTTCACAGAGAAGTTACGATGAGTCACGTATGCAGTCCAGGTTTCGGCATTTGGGCAACCCTGGTGATTTCGCCATGCCAAATCCCTCCGGGACATACATTTACGTGTTCTGCTCCGCAGAATTGACTTACTCTGGTTTTTGGGTTGGAAGGACTTCTGTTCCGATGCTTGCGCTACCAGTGTGCTCAAAGTCCTTGTAAACATATCCCAGGCCAAATCTGGGGGGCATTCGAATAAGAAAGTCCAAGATGTATCCTTAACAGCTTGGACAACACATTGTAGTGCGTGACAGTGTGCACTTTATCCTCCTCCTTTCCCGGGTACTCGGCATAGCATATATAATCAAAGAGTAGAGTGACATGATCACTACGACCCAGTGGTGTGCTTGTAACTATTCCGCCAACCATGAGTTCTTCGTTAGTTAGCACAAGATCTAGTATCGACGGCTTGTTAGAAGTTCGAAATCTGGTGGGAGAGGTTACGTGGTTGTAAAGAGGGTGGATAGCAATAAGTTCTTGCAAACAGGCTTTAAACTGCGTACTGTCAGTTGCCGGCGTTTCTATGTCGTGCACGTTAAAGTCTCCCGCGATAAGAATGTGGGTGTAGGACTTGTTCAAAGCAAACTGAAAAACGTAGTAGAGTTTGGAGTCCATTTCCGACGTTGAGTTTGGCGGGCGATATACCACGGCTAGTAGACATGTGTCCTTGTTTCGCAACCAAAGGCGGCACCAAAGCCAATCGGGAGCTCGGATTTCTGGGTGATCGATAACTTCACATCGGAGGCTTGTATTATAGTAAAGAATCACACCGCCACCCATTCCGGTTCTATCGGTCCGAAGCAGCGACATACAGGGTAACTTGATCTCACAGTCAGTTATCTCAGGGTTTAACCATGTCTCTGTATTCATGACTAATTCTCGTGGTTGTGAGGCATGGAGTTCTCTAAGTTCGGCCAACTTGCTTCGAAGGCCTTGAGCGTTTGTGTACATGCAAGATAGGGCTTTTGTGGTTAGGAGTTCATTGGTGGATGTCAAGTTTGTGTTCGCTTTTAAGCCGGCCGTTAGGTGGCCGGCAATTAATCGTTTTTTGGTTTGTGTATTTCAGTCGTGTTACATGACATTATTGAGCGTTCCTGAACTGATGGTTCACTCGTGCTGTGCTCGGTCCTCCTGTGTGGCGTGGGCGCTGTTGTGTCGATCTCTCCGAAGGACTGTGCAAATAAAGAATTTGCAGGATTTGCAAGTTCCATCGAATTTCTTCCGACTTTTGGTCGTTCGCCTGCTGCCTTTAGCCATATTTCTGTTGGCAACCTAGCTCGAAACTTTAACCAGCTATCCAACAGAAATTGCGTCATTCCCTCAGAGTGTGGTATTACCTTAATTAGCCTAGGACCGCAGAACTTGTAGTTAGGTGACAACGGAACTCTTGTTAGGGATTTGGCAATAACATTGTTAACACAGAGTGCTTCGCGGATGTAGCACCACTGTTCTCGCTCATGTGTATGTGCATCGTGATCAAAGGCATGCAGGAGCTCGGGAACACCATGAACAAATATTGTTTTCTTGCTATCCCTAGTAGCAATCCCGCGTTGCTCCACTGCTTCTTTTGTGCGGTCTTTCCAAGGTAGATCAGGTAATATGCGCACTCCGCTCGGGGAGTTGCGAAGACGAACTGCTGAGAGCAGGACAGCCTCTGTCTCATCTGCTGAGTTTAGAGTTACTCGAAGAATTCGTGGTTCACCAGAGTGCACTGAGGTCGGGTGACGTGCTACGCTTTGCAGCATTGCAGGCTCAACCCGAATACCAATCGCCTCCCAGATGGAACTCCACTGGTTGCGATCGTCTTGCAACTTGCCTTTTATTGTGCCAGATTTGGATTCGGGAACATTGGTGCACACGAGAGTTAGCGCAGTGTGGTTTTGTCTAGCAAGTGTTGGCTTTATACTTTTTGCCGGCAATTCAGGCTGTTTAGAGGGCACCACTGGACTTGACAGTGAAAGCTGCTTTGGGCCACGCGTTCTCGGTACTGAAGATGAACTTGTGTGTGTCGCTCCCGGTGTGTTTGTCGATGCAATCGATGCGTACGTTACCTGCTTGTTATCTGCACCGGATTTCCTTCGGCTGTGAGCTATCGGTGTCATGGCTGAATCTCCAAGTGAAGCGTCTATGGTTGGAGAAGTGGACGCAGGCATGTTTGAGGCTTGCCCACTGATGGGAGTGAGGTGACCCAGTGGGTTTAGAGGCACAGAGGCTGCAGTGCGGTTGGATCGTCTAGCTCTTTTCTTCGGTTTAGACGCAGAACTAACTTTGACCGGGTGAGGTATTATCGTGGCCATATTTACCTCCGAGGGAGCGACCTTAGTATTTACAAATTGTGCGATTATTTCAGTCATCCTATCGCATTTTTTCATTAGCAATGATAAACAGTTGACAACTGGAATCACTTGACATGATGGGCAAAACCAAATTGTGTCAGCAACTTGGTTTGTCTGTCTCACTTCTTGGACAGATTTGCCTGCACATTGCGGGCAGTACGATTTAATGCAGCTGGAACAGGTGATACTGATCTTAAGGACTTTACTGCAGTTGTCTGCACAACATAGGCGACGCTGAACCATAGGAATGCTAGTTGTCCTCTTGTTTACAACAAAGCCTTGGTGAGTGTATTTTGCGCTAGGGGTGACGCACGAATAGATCAGAACACGCACACGAACTGAGAGTTGTTCGACCGCACCAAGGTCAGGCGTAGGGGCAGATGGGGGTCGGAACGCGCAGACTGTCGGATTCAGCGATCAATAGACTTGCAGTGGTACACACACCAACAAAGCAGCAGCGTGTGTTAATCGGCCTGCCTTAAGCGACGATGCAGGTGGAGCGCTGATAAGCTTCCTGAGAGCTGCTCAGTTGATGAGCGGAGCAAAAAGGCTCTAACTTTGTTATGCCGCAACTTGCAGGGATGGTTGCCGCTTAGTTTGGGAGCCCTCAGCTTCTTCTTCCGAATGAGACCAAAATCTTTTCCGAAAGACCGGTCTGATGTATATACACAAGTGAAATTCGGCAAAGAATATGCCGAAAACTGGGAACTGGAGAAAAAGTATAATCCACACCGGTTAGATCCAAGAGTTATGAGGTCATGTATTTAAATCTATGCTCTTCCAAATGTATATCAATAGTTTGATTAAAAATTATCAATTTGGACACCATCTGGATTTGCTGATGAGATAAAATTACGATATACCTTTGATATCCGGTGTAGGAACGACACTCTAGAAAAGTTTGCACATACTAGGTGGCCTAGGAATCATAGTGCACCGATTGGAGAAGAGCTACCTCCGAGGACAAATGCATTGCGTTGACATGCAAGTGTGTGGTTTAGTTGCTGCTAACCCAACTTCTCTTATAACACCCTAATCTAGCACAATGAATTTCAGTGTGCAAGTTGAATTCCTAACGGCTGCGTCACCCAATTGTGTAAAACTCATCTTAAATTCATTTTCGATGCGAAGCCTAAACTGACCTCGATTAATGTTTGCATCCTTCATGTAATAAGTACTGCTGGATATTTTTAGCTGCTAGAAACGTGACCGCACCTGCCCAGGTAGCGAACAAATATTTTTCATAAATATCCTCTTTTAATTATCGTCCAAATTAACTGCTCCACGCGACGTAGGATGGTACAAGTGAAGCCACAGTGGAAAGACTCATGGGGCCAGGATTAATCTTCCTATTCGCCCCAAATAACACTATTATCTCCAAGAAATGAGGTAGCTAGGCAAGTATAGGTACCAAAATATCACTCCCTTTGTAAAAAGTGAGGTTATTGTTTGAAGCAAATTCTACACAAAGGGATACATTAAGACCTGGATCTGCCTCACTATCAAATAAAAGTATGCGATTCGCACATACTTTTAAAAGAACCGTTTGACATGGCATTACAGTGTAAAATAATACTTTCGCTTCAAAATTACAATGAGAAATGCTATATTGGTAGGGGTCCAGAAGTAGGTCTACTGAATACGAATGTGCATACAATGTGCTATATAAATTGTATCAACAGGGCAAGCTCTGCTGAAGACTTTTATTGAAAAAGATGAAATGTTGATCGCATCTACCTCACGTTATGATACCCGACCATCTTCCCTTCGTGACTCTGGAAAGTGTACCTCACAGACACTTATAAGTATGGTTTGCAGATGAATTGCAGACTACACTTGAAATAAACTTTTCTCCCTCCACCCTTTATCTGCTGCTCACTTAGACACACCTAAGTTACAGTCGTACGAAAAGTGTGAGCTGAGAGGGAAACGCTGACTGCGTCTATTCAGCTTCATTCGCTTTTACCAATCGTTCTATTCTTACTGTGCTATGCTTTCCTTGGTGTCCCTTTGTAAACGTGTCAAGCAGTAATTTTGATCTAACTGTTTCTGCTGACAGTATCTTCATCACGTTTTTAAATATTACTTTGTTATTTCCCTCTCACTCGTTTACGTCTAACTTGCAACCATACCAAAACGTCTGCGCCAGTAAATCAAAACCAACCATGTTCACCATGGACGCAACAAAAAATCTTCCATTCTATCTCTCTTGGCCTAAATTTAAAGCCGCTGAACGGAAAATAAATAATTACCTCCATCTTTCATTACCCCTTTTTATAGCGCCACATGGCATAGAAATATTGTAACCAACATTCGCTGCCATGTTCTATAAATACAACTTTAGCAGTAATGTTTCACTCATCACCATGAAATTGCTCCCTATCCTTTACCCAAGAGAAAGAGAAACTTGTCCCGCCCTTGCACTGAGCTCTCCGTCAAGACGCCATGTTTTATTAAATTATACTTATCGTTTTGTACTGGACGAACAAAGGACTTGGGAAAAGATCAATAATTACAATAAATATTTGGAAGATACATTGAATATTATTGGAATCAATGGTAAAATAAATTAATCGTACCGAAAACGGTATGCTTTTTAATCCCGAGAAAATACATTATTGATATTATCATCATTATTATTACCCCGAAATTTGCCGGTAAGTCACTTTCAGTAGAATTATTTTTGTTTTCTATTACGTCTTCTGCTTTTTATGGTACTCGGTTTCCTCTTCCTTGGCCGTAATTAAAATGTTTGAGCCTGCTGTATTCTTGAGGTTTCACTTCCAAAGGACACGTTCGAAACAGCGTCTACAAGAGTATCATGCAAAACATTTAAATATTTTCTATATTTCTTTTGATTCAAATAATGTTGCATCACCGTTTTCACCAGATTACGTCCTACCCGTTCTCGAGTACTTAACTAACATGGCCCATGGTTTTTCTGGTTCAGCCTGGTAGGTCTGTGTTTCTAATCCCTTTTGCACCTTGTTCTAACCGGTAACTCTTCCTATTGACTGCCTTTCAGGTAATGGCTCGTCGGTTTAACGCTCTGATTCTTGGATCACACTGTCTTGGAAAACGTCAGGTAGGATTCACTGAATAACGGCGCTATTGTGTCTTTGATCAGCGAAGTTAATGCTGTATGCGGCACTTTGACTTGCTCAAGACCCGTGACGTTCGAGTTGGGGGTATCATGCAGTGCTATGCATGCCACGGCTGGTATCATGAGACCTGTACCTTTTGAGGTATGACAAGTACGTAACGCTTTCGACTAGCGTTAGCATGCTGGTTAATTTTCTTTTATGCCTTAGTCGTCGGTTTACGCGTCTTAATGTCACAGAGTATGCATCTATCAACGTCGAATTGGGTAAACAGCAGCAGTGGTCTTTTCTCATTTCGCTTGACCGTTAAGTGTAGTTACTTATAAAGAATCTGGGTGTCTCCGTAGATGGCTCATTCGACGAATCCACGCAGTCACATTTGCTGTCGATGAGAATGGGACTGAGGTAACGGCTATTGTATCTTTCGCCCAAACCACCCAGAATGCCTTTAACGACGCATCGGATGTCCTGATGAACTTCGTTCAAGACGATACCGTCTTTATAGAACCTGTGTCCGTTAAAAGCAAAACGGAATAGTGTTCAGGAAGTCCGTAAGATTCAAGCAGCTATGGATGTGTTGTTGATGAAGCAAAAGCTCTCTACTCCAATCACCCTTGCTCGTTTGGAAAGTAAACGTGCCATGTCAGCTTCGGCCGTCAACCAATTGCCTGCAATGTTTAAATCCAGGAGGAAGTTGGAGGTAGAACACAAGGTGACACCATCTGTAAGCTAACCACACTGGAATACATCCGTCTCGATAAGCCAAATACGCGACCCCGGATAGTTCGTGTAGTCCTGGCAACTCTGGAGGAACGCAAAGCGGCACTTCGCTTTGCATACAAACTCAACGGTAGCAATATCAGAGTGCAGCCGGACCTCCCACTGGCAGATTGGCTGCAGGTGGAGCAGGACGTCAAATGACCTAAGAACGGGCGGGCAGCTAGTGAGCAAAGCCTCGGTCTTGTGGGTTCTCAGGTGGTCAGCCGGAAGTCAAATTCTGCCCTACCAGTACCCCTGCTGATGGCGTACAACCCGGTCATGCCGTGTTCTTTTTGGTAGTGCTTAGCAATGTGCGTATCTTAAGGAATAACTTACAGTAGGCACGTCTACTTGTAGAGAAATGTCTTCCCGACCTAGTAGTTTTCACTGAAACGTGGTTCTCCCCGGACATCAAGGGCAATGAAGCAGTTTTACCTGGCTACTCACAGCTTAGATGTGATTGCTCCGTTCGTTGCCAAGGTGAGTGTGCCGCTCATCATGTGACCTGTTTGGTGGATGTGCTGATGATCTGTGAATTTTTTGGCACTGGCTCAAACCTTTGAAGCCCTGTCGAGTAATGTGCGCACATTCTCTACCCAGTTTACAGTTGTTGTGCCATATCATAGTCCTGGAATGATATCTAGAGAGGTTTTTAAGTTTATTCCTACTAAGGCTGCAAATAGGTGTCTAACGCTTAGTGATTTCAACCTCCCTGTGGTCTGTTTGGCTGCTCAATCTTGCAGTTCGTCGGTGGGCATCTTCGGTTTGGATGTCCTGGAGCTGACGTTTCCACTGCCTTTGTATCATTTTGTGGACTTATCGACAAGATACATGAAGAAACCAGGGTTTGTTCCTTGTATGTCATGCTTGTGAACTTACAAGATTTCATAAGTGATATTACATACGGCTATCCCGTATATGCCAGTGACTATGTCTGCATCTACTTTCGATATATTCTCATTAAGTCTCATCAGGCCATCGCTGGCGCATGTCAAAATATTTGCCAAGCAAACCTTAACGCATTACGAGACAAAGCACCAGTTCTGCGTTGTGCGATCTCAGTAGATGATTCTGCTAATCAGTCTGAGAAAAGGTTAACAAACACCTTATCGAGATCACGGCTCCCCACATCTTACTCATTCAGAAAATACGACACGGACACAACCTCCACTGATAGATTATACAGGTGAATACCTGAAAAGGCAGCGCATTAATTGCTAACTTGCTTACCGAACGGCTTCAATAACCAACACCTACGAAAGCTATCGAGTGGTTAGAAATAAATGTAAGCAACATCGTAAGATTACTGGTTTTAAATAAGAGAAGATTTAGCTAAAGCAGCCGCAACAAATCCAACGTTCCGTGCTTAGGTCAAGAGGCACAGCGGTACAAACTCGTGTATACCAGCGTTTCTACGAGCGGACGGGACCCGTGTGCATACCGACTACGATGAGGCTTGTAAACTTACGGGCAGTGTAGTCGTGCCATTGCTCGTGAGATCACTTTACTTCAGGATGAGCTGAGCACAAGAGATCCGAAGGATACTTGCCAATTTGAAAGGAGCATAATAATGACGCCATTCGCCGGGCTATTGCAAGAGCTATGTTCTTCCAAAACTACTCGCCCTGATTCAATTCATCCCATGCTGATGTATGAAATGGTCGCTGAACTAAGTGACTTACATACGTTTGTACAATGTCGTTCAACAGCTGTGCTTTACATTCGGAATGGAAGCAGGCAAGCATCTGTCCGGTTTTTAAAGGGCAGGGACAGTGCTCTGAAGGCAAACTACCAACCTCTCAGATGGAGAAGAGTATTAGCTTATTTTTTTAAAATCCGGTCATGGATTCGGTAGAGAAGCATTCGAATAATTCTAACATTCTAACTGCTGCGCAACATAATTCCTGCAAGGAATTTTCGTGGCAGAGGAATTTACTGCTGGCTCAAATAAACTGCGCTGAGTCAGTAGACGGCAATCACGTTACTGACGTGCATTTCGTTGGCTTCTTGAAAGTCCTTGATACCGGCCCACCTAAACGACCTTAATAAAGTTGACTTGGTATGGACTGTCTGGTAACGCCCTTAAGTGTGTATCTGCTTTTATAGTGTAGAGAGAACTGTGTACACCCTTAGGAAGCAAACTTAGACAAGCCGTACTTAGAGGCGTTCTGCAGGACTCGGTTTTTTGGTTATTGCTTCCTGCAATATATGTTAATGATCTACGCTTCGAGTTGGAACTACGGTCGTAAACGTTTGCTGATAACTTAAGCTATTTAATATTGTGGATATCCCTGGGGGCTCTGAGGAAATTCAGAGTGCCTTGGATAAGCTCTACAACTGTTCAACCTTATGGTTGATGCCTAAAAATCGGGCGAAAACGCCTGTCACCTCATTGGTGGTGCTAGTCCCCTAACGCGCTATGTTGTTGTTGGAGGGAAATCCCTGTGGTCGCTCAGCAGGTTGATCTAGGCTTCATCTACATAACAGTGCTTTACTTTGAGAACCATTAGTGAAAGTCTGCATGTATAGGTTCCCATATGATGTGATTTATTCGCCCCTCCTTCGATATCCAAACGCCGATATCCTTGAGAAGCATTTTTCAGCTTTTATGCGACCCCACTTATAATATTGTATCCTGTCTTGTCCGTCATGTTTGGTAATGGACAAAGTGGAACTGGAGAGGGTTTTGCGAGTGGGTACACGGTTAGTGCCGGATTCACAAGGTCAGACGTATCACGAACGTTTGCTTAGCTTGGGTATAAACTCAAGGCACAAACGCTATGCATATAGTGACTTGTGAGAGAACGTCATCACCTCGCAGGCTAACCACTGTCAGTGACAGTGGAAGATGTGTGGTGCCATATCTCAGTTTGTTTGCAAATTATATAGCCCAGCCAACTTCCCCCTTGACTCAGTGGCTTAAGCTGCTGCTAGTTGTCATGTGCCTCTAACGGTCATGGGTACGATCCTCCTTAGAGCACCGAGGGAATGCGTACCCCTGACGAGCCGGTATGTGGTGAAACGCGTCTGGTGCTTTTCTGGACTAGGCTGTGTTATGTAGGTTGCAAACTACTGGGATGAAAACATTGACACAACTACAACTAACATCCAGCTAATTACGAATAATTAGACGAAACTTGATCCTCATGGATCGTATTTTAGCGGGAAAGATTGGTCCGGACTTCTCCCGGCTGTTTAGTATTGCCAAACTGCCTAGTTTTCGAGGTAACCCATTGAAGCTGCACAAGTTGCCATCTGATCGGGTAAAGATGGCAACTCGCTTGTCGCACCGCGTTGTTTGACGTTGGAATTCGCTTCCGAAGCATATCATCAAGGAATGTACGGTTGAAGGCTTCCAGCGTCAGTTAGTACCCTTGGGTGGCAGCACAAAATTTCCTCCCCCCGTAACCGACTTCTATCTGCGGGTTGCTGTTATATTTTTTCTAGTTCTTCTCATAACTTAGTACTATCGTCATTTAATAAATAAATAATAGATAACATTGATGTATTTCACGACAATGCGACACAGGCGGATTACATGGTCTCATCTTATCGTACATAATAATCACATAACAACTCAAAAAATATAATGGAACAGTGTGTCAGCTGAAGTGTTGGGATTTTGCTATCAGTTAAAGTAGTGCAAGCAAGAGTTGATAGTAAGGATAATTGTAAGAATCGTCATCATTGCAGGTAAAGTTGTACGGCCACACGTGGTATCCTTACCTTGTGACCTGCTTTCATGTGAGCTATTCGAGGTAGTGCTTCATTTATTAAAACAGTCTGAATGCTACCCTATAAGATGGAGGTAAACTAAGTCACGTACTAAGAATGACCTATGCTTCTGCAAAAGTCAATTATATGGAACATAATAAAGGCTTTGTGCATATAGAGGAAGATGAGCAGAACAGGCGTTTTGGCATTTGCAGCCCAGGTAATGTAATCTAGAAAGTCTTACCGGCAGGTTTTATCTGAGCGCTTAATAATAAATCAATGTTGTTGGTCACTTGGGAGTCTGTGTAATAAGACGGTCAGCAAGATACTTTCTGATTCCTCTCAGGAATACCTTAGAAATGATGCAAGTGTGAATAATAGGTTGATAGTTACACACTTTGTTTAATGCACCGCTTTTGAGTTGCGGAATGATGATATAATATTTCCATTGTGGTGGAAAATGACTATTTGTTGAATAAAGGTTTCACATTTTAAAAGTAATATGGGGAGGTCTTCGCCACCATGCGTACGGTAAATTAGCGGAACGCCGTCCGGCCCTGCACAGGTAGAGGGTCGAACTTATTTTAGGGCGGATTTAGCCTGCGCGAAATTCAGACTTATCTCCGTCAGTATTAGGTCAGTTTAATTCGTCTTGTTGATATATACAGGATCGGTCCCGTTAATAATTGAGGAGGTACAATATTCACTGAACGCTCTACGCATGAATATCGAGTCCATGCTATTTACACCTTTGTGTTGTTTGAGGTAGGGATTCGGTCGGTAGATCTCGGATTTCATGATTGTAGTGGTTGTGTAGCGCGGATGACTTATAGCAACTGGAAATTGCCAGACGCTCTTCATTTATATGTTGCAGCCTGTTTTCTCTGACCATGTTGTTGCGAAGATGATCATGGGGAAGTTATCAGCCTTGTTAGACCTGGATCAAATTTTGCAAAGCTTACGACATACTTTTTGGGAAAATTTGCTGGTTGTTTTATTCCCCGGCGATAGCATTTGTTTCGTTTGCGTGAGGATGTCTAAACGTGACCAAAATTTCTTAAAAGCTCTGACACAGATTATTCGACAATTATGGTCAAGCAACAATTATCCCAGTTGAGGGCCGGGAGAAGTTCGGAGCATTGCGATCAATAAGAAGATCCGATGGGACGATATAAGACTGTAGGTTTTCCATGTTTTCAGGTAGAGGTAATGCAGCAATTAAAAATTTAATGGAGTAACGTGAATTTGGAGAAAATTGGTATCACTGAATAATAAAAGCTGGCCAACTGCTTGAACCTCAGTTAATCTGGATGTATTTGAGAAGATTATCCTAGAAAGGATTTTGACTCAAACTCTTCCAGATAAGCCGTTGCAGTTTGCCTATCGTAGCGGATATTTTACTGAAGAAGCACTAGCCAATTTTGTATATGCAAGGTTGACGTCACCGGACAATAAAATCAATACGTACGAGTATCTATTCAAGGTTACAGCAAAGATTTTTGCAAGGGTATACCATGAGCTTCCTTTAGGAGTTGTATGTAAAATCGGAATCAAGCCTTTCACTGTCAGCTGGTTGACGGACGATTTTGTTAGACGTGCCCAATTCACTCGCCTTGGAAGTAAACCTTACTCTTTACTCATCCCAGACACCCGGGTTCTTCACGAAGCCATATTTATCACCATGATTGTTTCCCACTTATGTCGCCTTATTACCCACTCCTGATGATGCGGTATCACTATATTTGCAGACTACAAGTTCTGCCTTGCATTTTTATTCAGAGTTCACCAATTATTGTTAAAAGCATTAAGATGCATTGATGTTCTTTTTCCCTTCACAATGATCGTCGTTATTAGAAACTTCTAATAGATCGCCCTGAAGTCTCCACATATGCTAAACGCTTGCTGTTCACCGAGTTTGAGAATTATCTAAATGTTACAATCTGGCGTGCTCTATCATGGTCACCCATGTGAATAACGATGTTACGATAGTGAGGAGACTTTCCTTATATGCTGTTGGTCTGCGATCTTATTCCATCTCGCGCTACCTAATACTGCGATTTATCACCGCTTGTGACTTGCCTCACTACGCCTATTGTTCCCCTGTGTCATTCCCAGGTTTTCTAACGAAACAGTGCAAAATCTTCAATTAGAAATTGACCCAACTGTCTCGATGTAGTGGTACTCTAAAACCAACATGTGTGGAGATTATTGTGTCTACTCATTATAGTTGATGCAACAGACTTGCTGCAGAAATACTCGCTTATTCAAGTCACCCCCTTTATGTTGCAACGACTTACCGTATCGCAACTTTCTCAACTATATAATATACTGATGATATATTTTTTGGGTGTTTTTGAGAATTGTAAAGTTCGTAGAAAGTAGAAGTCACGATTAAATTGCACGCACAATAATGTGCCTCGACGGGGAATTGAACCCCGGTGCACGAATTTCCGGTCCGCTGCTCTACCACTGAGCTAACGAGGGCTGACGATTAGGTGCGAAAAATTTTAATACATGACATCTGCTTGGTGCGCAACGTATTACCAATGGGCTCACAGTACCTGCCCTGGTGTTGCAGATTGGCAGAAGTCATGTGTTAAAATTTGCGCACCTAATCGTCAGCCGTCGGTAGCTCAGTGGTAGAGCAGCAGTGTTATTGGACCATAAATCGCCGGTTCCATACGGCTAAAACTTTGGTATATACGTATAAATATTCCAACTCTCTACACAGTTGGAAATTGCATTGGTACATGACTATATTAAAATAGACTGACAGCACGGTGACAAAGTTGCCCGCTACAAAGGCAGAGAATATTCGGGCACAGTTAGTAAATATCATTAAGTTTCAGCAACCTGGTGAGCCAAATCTTCCGCAGACGAAATGTACGCATCAAATTACTTGAATGAAGATCGCAGCATTGTACTTACAAAGACTGAAAAGGGAAAAACCCTGTTTGTAATGAATAAGTCAGAATACGTGGAAAAAATGGGACGAGACTTGGAGACGGGTCCATATAGAGTTGTTGTATATAAGACTGTGGCGTCGGTAATGAACAAGAATAAAACGGAGGTTGGTAACTATTTAAGAACCGTGAAAGACGATTTAGGGGCAGGCAAGTGGTGCAGTCTCCATCCAAAACCGACTTTACCTCCGAGGGTTTATGGCTTTCCAAAAGTTCACGAACGCGAAGTCTACGTACTGCCCATAGTCGACGGTATTGGATTCCCGACCCACGAATTTGTTAGATACTTTGCAAGGATATTGCAGCCTCTAACAGGGCGAACGTGTACATTCGTGAAAAACTCCTATTACTTCGTTCAAAAGATAGCAAGTCCCAAAATTGAGTCAGATGGTTTGATGGTCAGCTTTGATGTCACACCGCTTTGCACAAATGTACCCAAGGAAATGGCGCTAGCAATAGCAAGACGTTGTCTAAATGAATCCGTCACTCTGAATGATCGGACGAAACTAACAGTTAACCAGATAATCGAGGGAATGACAATGTGTCTTAACATGTCTTACTTCGTTTTTCAGTCGAAGCTTTGCATTCATGAACAAGGTCTCGCAATGGGATCGTCAATATCTCTTGTACTAGCAAACCTGTACATGGAAGACTCCGAGAATCGGGTGTTAACAAACACCATTATCTCACCAAACGTTTGGTGGCGTTATGTAGATGACAATTTGTACTTGTTAAACGGGGCAAGAAGGACGAGTTGCTCGATCACTTAAACTCCAATGATGAGAGAACACAATTTACTATTTAGTTGGAATCTTGTAGCGGTACAATACCATTTCTTGTCTGCCTGGTTCACAGGAATGCGGGAAATTTAAAGACGACACTATATCGCAAGCCCACGGATAGTGAAAGCATACTCCACTACACATCGGATCATCCGAAACAGGTTTACGCTCGGATAGCCTCAACACTGTTCCACAGGGCACAAACCTTGTGCACGATGGAGGAGAACAAAAAGGCTGCGCGGAAAGTGGCAACGAGGAAACTATTAGAAAGCGGTTATCCACGGCCTCTAGTTAAACGTCAACTGCAAAAAGTGCTACACCGGCAGTCAAGACCTTCTGCCATGTGGATAAGGGCGGTCGGAATTTCGTACAAGGCAATTCCGAGGCAATTCGTAAGGTACTAAACAAGGAAAATATAAGGGTGATCTTTCAGCGAGGTCAAATGTTACGTTCGGCGCTGGTAAACCTGAAGGACCCCCTTCCAAAGTATAGGACGACTAACTGTGTTTATAAAATTAAATGTAAAGACTTTGCACATGTGTATATAGGCGAAACAGCGAGAGAATTACGCACACGAATTTCGGAGCATAGGAGGCGCATTTTAAGACTACCAAGAAACGAGTTTTTATACCAGGCAATAGTAAGTGACTCGGCCGTAGGTGCGCATGCATTAGACACGGGTCACCAGATAGACCTCGAAAACGTAGAGGTCATTAGGAAAAGCATACGACCAACATATCAGCGGTTGGTTGCCGAGGCGGTGGAAATTGTCAAATCTGACGACTGCGTGAATAGAATTGAGGGGTTAGAAATCCCTAATGCATGGCGGACTGTTTAGGCCGGCCAGCTTGACGAGCGTCGGTGCGTGAATCAGATTGGAACGTGCAAACCGACTCCCATTGTCAACACTATGAGCTTATCCGTCAATATCATGACGCACAAAGGAACAGCTGGACTATTCTCACCGTGTTTAAACCACCTGAAGTGATATCAGGAACGGTTGCTGTTATGACATCATGGCGCAAGTCTCGGGTAACGCGGTTACCACCCATGTTCGCTATAAAATCCCACGCCAATTGCACACTGATTCACCTAGTCTAACGATGCTCTCGTGTTGAGGGAGAAACGTTACCAAACTACCATATCAACCGACTGTTTCCAAACCTATCTGAAATGATGACTACTCGATCGGTTCCAAGTATATTTCAAGAAGTTGAAGTCTGCATAATAATTTAGTAATACTCAAGGTAGCCACTTTCAATGTATGTGTACAAATGTTTTCTGCACTAGGTTTGCTCTATGGGAGCAGGAAAAACATGTGCTTCAGTACACCCGTGATGAATAAAGATTGTGGTTAAACCTCGATGGTTGTGCCACTTAAGTAGAAGAAATAGAGTTGATGGTCTATATTGAATGAAAACACTATGTCGTTGTCCAAAAATGTTGGCCGCCGCGAGTGCCACTTGCGTTAGCTCAGACGCTGTATGTAGAGCAGTAATAATGAGAATGAATATTCTAAGTTTGTTTTCACGAGTTTCTAACGCAGGTTAGGGTTAGAGCGAAATCAATTTGCAATATCCTTTTCGCAGTTTACCTATCATCTTGGATGATTTTGACGTAGTTGTTCCTTTATTATGTATAGACCTCTCAGTTGTCCTCGCTCAGATGAGCAATATGTGCGTGCTGAGCCGTGGCCCTCAATGCAACGGAATTCCGATTCTTTCAATCTGGAAGAGCTTAAACTCCTCTGAGTGATAAAATTTTGTTTATGTATCCATTAACAATACCACGCTAAATTGGTTGACACAGTCCTTCCAGGACTTCTGAAAAGGCTAATTGACTTGTAAGGAAGAACCTGTTGCAAAAATATGTTTGGACTGAGTAACATAATTGGTCTCAAGGTGAGATTCCTTGCTGCAATCTTAGGATACTCTGTGTAACACATTCCGTGGAACTGTGATGCCGCATTCACTGTTATCTAAAAGATTTCTTGTAGCTACTACATTAACAATGTGTAGCTCGTTAAAACCTAGTTACCAGGTAGTCAGTTTATTTCTTTTGCTGAAACGCGCTGGATGAGGCACATTGCTGTATAGCATTAAAACAAAAAATATCTTAAGAAAGTTTACTTTGAATTTTTCACGGAAAGTGATTGGTATTTTACAGCGTACAGATGAATGTGGCTGTAAAATTGTGCCAGTCGGCTTTTCATGGCCACAAAGTAAATATATTCCATTCCTTAAGCACATTACAGTAGGCGTTATACAATGGCCGCTAAACATATCTCAACTTGTCTTAAACGTATGTTGCACATTAGTGTACTTTCGACTTGAAATTCTGAGTTGTAATGGCCATCAAAACGTATTTTGAGATAGTAGTAATAACTACACCACATCCTTTGGTTAGGCAGTAGTTGCGCAAGAGTAACGTGCCAGTTAGTAGAATGTCGACGCCGATAATTAGATCATTAATTATGAGGACCAAAGGAAAAGAAACTTAACCAGATCGATTCTCAACCCGTTAACTGAGATGGATTGGTGCGGATGTATTCATAGTTTGTAAGCTACATATTTCAGCGGCGTATCTGCACACAAGTTTTCTACTAGTTTTGCTGGCTATTTTCTGAGCCGGTTGAACACATTTTACTGTTTGCATTGTTGGCATACATGAACGGCTGCTATGTGCTGATGCACATGGGACTCAATCCTCAAGTTAGATTATCACAACCAGTGGTATACCATCTGCGATGCGATTGGTATTTATATTGAGCGAACTGGTCTACAACGCTAGGGTCTCAACCAAATTTAGTGCATTAAGGCAAACCCCGATTTCTTTGAGCAACAATAAACTTAATTTAGAGGACAGCGATAGCCCTACTCTCATCAGTTCATTTTTGCAGCCCCTCCGGCGAGGTACGCAGACTACCAGATATTCCTTGGAATGGACGGACTAAGGAAAAAGATAACCATGGCGGCCTTTCTACGATCGAAAGCAAGAAAACCGTATTTGTTCAAGATATTGGCGCAATGCCGGGCTCTGTTGATAACGAAGCGCACTAACATGGCGGAGAGCAGTGGTGCTACATCCGCGAAGCATTCTCTCTGGACCACGTTATCGCTAAACAAATAACGAGAATTCCTTCTGCTCCAAACTATAATGGCTGGGGTCGAAGTAATTGAAAGTCATGCTACACTCCGATGGAATGACGATACTCCTATTGGATAGTTGGTTGAAGCGTCGCTCCAGATTTCCTACAGATATTAGGCTGAAGATAACAGCCGCACGGCCACTGGTTTTCAGCAGTTCATTGAAATATTCATCTTCAATAAAATATTTGTCTGAGCAGTGCAGCAGAGTTGTAGATAATTTAGCAGGACAAGGAGACAGACAATAGAACATCTGGATCTGGGATGCTCCACGCTACCATGCAGCGTGCCTGAAATTCGAGAAACAAGGACCCAAACATGAACCATCAGCAGCCGACCCACGAACTGTCAGCTTAAATTTAAACATGCATTTTTGTCTACCTACACATAATTTTAACATCAAAAACCGTGGCATGTTTGTTTACTAACGCCCAAGGTCTTCTTAGTATGTTGGGTGAATTAAAAAATGCCAGGCGTCACAACCGCGGATCTCATTATGGTTAGGGAAATCTGGTTAAGCCTTGAAACAACAGATTCTGAAGTTAATTTATTTGGTGTGTCACTGCTTCGGAATGACAGAGCTGGAAGTGGTGGTGGCATAATTTTGTGGAACAAGGTTAACATCTGATGTGAAATTATCGACCACTTAGAGACCCACGCCCTAGATTTGCTTTGGTGTTGACTATGGTTGCGGAACAAAGATTTCTGGTCCACCACCCTCTAGGTTTGAAATGGACTCCAAACAATACCAGGTTATTTAGGTTGCATTAAGCACGACATACATTCACATTGTTACCGCAGCCGACTTTAATGTGCACGAAGTGGAAACTGCGTCAAGCGACAGCAAGCAGTTGACAGCCTGTTTACAAGAGATACTTGCCAGCTACCCTCCGCACAACCATGTGACTTTTCCCACCAAATTTTGAACTTAAAACAAGCCGTCGATACCAGAGATTGTGCTAAAAAACGAAGAATTCATGGTCGACGGAATAATTACAAGCACGCCACCGGGAGGCATTGTCTATGTAATTCCATTTTAACTACGTATGTTATGCAGAATATCATGAGGTAAAGGATGATAAATTATATCTGATCACGCAATACATGTTATCTGCGCTTGTTTAGGAGGTATGTTGATATCTTCTTAACTGCATTCTGTTCATCAGAAATAATCTGGGACACTTCTGCAAGAACATTTACCACGCTGGTAACGCACGCATCTGAGCAGAAATCCCTCCATCATCAAAGGGGAAGGAATTCATTTCCGAGAATTAGAACGCGCAAATGCATGTCCTTGAGGACTTAGCTTGGAGAGCTTACAATTCTCGCCGAATTCCAGAACCTGGAGTACCTATGTGACACAGGGTAACGTCTGTGTTAGTTTGATCCGCGAGGGCGAGGTGACACATCGGCAGGAGTTAATTACGAGACTTTGCACGAACCGCAGACTCTTATACAGGCATGTTAATGGGCTTCCTAAGGTGCAACACGGAACTCCAGTAATGAGCACGGCTGACGAGTGCACGCAACCGGCAATAGAAGTAGCCCATCTATTCCGGTTCCATTAATCGCAAAAGTTCCACAGAATAACGGGCCAAGTGATTATCCCTGTTCCTATACCTACCTTCAGCCTTATTCAGTAGTACGTTAATTGCAGAAGGTTTGTCAAAAGCTGTTCTCCCTGTGTATCCACAGTTATTATGGTTTCGATAACATTCGGTCATGTGCTTTACGAGAAGCAGCCAGTGAACTGGCGGAATCTTTTGGCTATATTCCATCAGCGCTGTATGGGGAAGCACCGTGTTTCAACAATAGAGAAGTGTTGGCTAATCACTCCTATTCTAAGGGAGGTAATCGCACTGACCCACATAATTACCGTCCTATAGCGCTACTTCCTGTTTTCCAAGTTTATGTGATCTATCATCGCTGTTGCACTTATACAGTATCTGAAAAATCACAATATGATAACAACAGAGCAACATGGAGAAGGAATAAGAAAAGCCTTTTATCTGCACTTTGGTTGGTGCATGCAAAGGTTTCCAAACATCATATATGGAATCGAATAATGATGCAAACCTACCGAAAATAACACGGGAATTTTAATTGATGCTCATTTGATGTGCGTTTAGGAGGCGATGTTGTTTACCTTGACTTCTCAAAAGCGTTGAATCGCTTGGACCACCGAATTTTCCTCCATAAACTTTAGCTATATGATGTTGTTAACGCACCGCTGCTATGGATAGGTAATTTCCTGCACGGAGGTGAGAGAAGACGAATTCCTCTACGACTCAATCGAGGTGGATTGCTGCGTACCACAAGATTATTTTTGATTATTATTTTGATTATTATTTTTGATTTTCATAAACATCTGCCGAAGGAAATAACTTCTGATTTTGCATTCTTTGCGGTGATATATCGAAAGACCATGAGAAGCTCCAGTGTGACCACAACAATAATTCAACCTAGTCAGTTTTGAATACACTACCGTTCAATGTAGAAAAATGTCACGCTGTTCATTTGCGCCATAGGCGTTCCTAAATGTATAGATTTAAATCACATGTAGAGAGCATTCTGAAGATTCGACCCATATTTCTTTCCCATGTTACACAATTATTACGTGCGCCCTCATTTTGATTAAGGCTTCCAAGGTTGGCAAACTCTGTTGAAGCGCGACTTAAAAGTGCTGGAGCTACCATAACGCAGTACCACAAACCACGGCAAGAGCCTACGAAATCTGTCTTATCATCAAAGGCTGATGCTACTGCGAGTTGCAAGTGGCCGCTACGGAAGGCTGCGTGGTGGTCTCATATAAGTCGACCTAATATTTAGTGACCCTACTCACAAATGCAATCATTTGATGAAACTCAGCCGAAACACTTATCTCAAAAGTAACTCTTTGAAATTATGTACACAGTATGACCGCCCGAAATGCTGGCGAAATTATTTTTCTCTTCGGGTTTGACAACCCTAGAAATCTCGCCTACACTTCGTTATTTCCACCATATTTTGATATTTTAAAGATACGATTCGATCTTAACTTTGATCGCATCACTACGTTGCCTAAACTGTGCTACTTTAAAATATAATAATTATCCCCTCAAACAAGATAAACATAGAACAAAACCTAAGTAGGCAGTATACAATTGAATGTTCTCGTTTTTACTTTACGGTGTGCAACTACAACTGCCCCATGTTGCCTCATCGTTCGCTTTGAATGCCCAAGTACACGACCAATATTCAGCTGATATCTGCTAGATAAACGATCAAACAGACGAATCACCTGCATGTTGATAATTGTAGTTTTACCCTCACCATCCTGCGGGATTTATCAATAAACAGCTTCTTTTCCCGGCAAAAATCACTGTTCATTTTTGCTTGTTCAACCAGTTAGACTATACTTGCGGTAGGTAGCGTGTTACTTTTATAGATAGCTAGTAAGTTAGACTGTTTTGCATTACAAACGTGCCGACAGCTGGTCTTGCCAAATAATGTGGTTTACTTTGTGCCTGCTTGCAGAATGTTGGCCTGGCTTAAACCGTCTTCAAACATGTTACTTATAGAATTTTGGTGCGTTAATTTCACCAATTCCCCTGGATTTTTGCTTAAATCTGGTTTGAGCAAATCATAAATTTCAGTGCATTGTGATCATACTATTTATAGTTTGGTATTACGTACAACCTTGGTATGGATTTGGCAAGCACGGCATTGAGAAAGCTTTCTTCACAGATGTATTTTAACGTTTCTAATACATGAGCTTCACTTGCGACTCGTTGGAAGGATCCATTTTAGGAACACCATGAGCGAAAATTAAACTTACGAATTTTTGACAGTGGTATCCTCTGGGTTTTGTCTATTTCTATGGTGCTTGCTATAATGAATGTTATGGGAAGTACAAACAAAGCAAGACAAATCAAACCGCGGTGTGCTGACAACAGAACCCCACTGGTTAGTCATCGTATTGAAGTGTCACCTGCGGTGTTGTGATTCGTCATAGAGTTTTGGCAATCAATGCGTATCAATATGCCTTGGTTAGCCTGGACTCCTACTGATTAGCACATTGGTTCCAGCTGTTTCACGTCGTTCAATATAGTGTTTTCAAAGAGTCTGCCCTTGACTAATTCAAGTTAGAGAATTGGCCCCCAACTATTTGATCGCCGCGGACAGAGTGACGTTTGACACTATTACCGCAATTCGAATAGGAGCTAGTTGACTTTTTTATATTTTAGCTGGTTTTGAAGTAATAATTTTATTTCAAGTGTTTTTAAACTTGCCATTAGCATAAGGTACAGTTAAGCCAAAAATGAATGTAAAGTGATTTAACATGATAACTCTACAAGACTAAACCAATGCAAACCTTGAGTGCGCTTTTCTTAAACAATACTGTTCCATCTGAGGGTATTAGGAGACAACGACATCCGAAGTGGGTTGATTCTATCTGGTTCCATCCGTATTTTATTTTGGTTACTTTTATTGCAGCAAATCTTGCCTCATACATATAGGATGCCCAAAACGGGAATAGCGTTTTAAGTGCTGCGTTGATAATCTAAGGGTAATCCGCTATGACTTTAATTCAGAACACCTGCAGAGTTCTTGTCTCGAACGTAGTTTCAAGGATGCCGTCATTTGCAGTCTCAATCAGTTGTCATTCCTCTTGCACCAACATGCTCGATTCGACTGGCTTGTTAAAAATTAGTCAAGGATCCATTCCTTATCAATTCGTGGGTCTTGGTTGGGTATTGTCGCCCGAACTCTCGTAAACGCAAAAACAGAGAGAATGAATACCCTGTGTCACTTTCGTCTAAAATCCTCACCAACGTTTAAAACATGTATGAAATGCTTTCGGTCACTAGCCATCTTCCAAAGGCAGTTTGGCTTCAAATGCGGTTACCCTGTTTGCTTAGTTGAAGGCAGTAATCATTTTCCCACAAGTGAATAGTCTGTTTACTGAGTAGGCTGCATTTGTCTTACAAGTAAGCTAGTTTTGTGACCCATGCCTTGTGAATGAAACTTGTTGCCTGCAGTAAGCTCTTTCCTAAGATACCCTTTTCAATGGTTCTAATGATTAAAATAACCTAATTAACAATTGTTCACTGGATAACCATCACGATTATGCGTACAAGAGAAGACAACTGTGCTTCTCTTCTATCTATTCACAAAGCTGCTCAAACAGCCGCAATTTAAGGACGGGTGTTATGGTGTGGTTAATAAATTCAACGACATAAATCAGTGAGCTGCTAAGTGTCGATGACCATTTGTGGCTTGCCAGCAATTCTCTGTAAAAGATACTATTCGTAAATTCACTCTCAGATGCAACCTCCTTTATCCGAGCATTTAAACCATCCGTCTGTGCTACGCCGGCATGAAAGGACCATTTTAGTTGTCCTCATTTTGATGTTGGTTGAAGAATACAGTCTACATAACTAATTATTATGCACCTTCTCCTGATAAAACTACCGCACAGAAACAAGCAGTTTGCCTTGTCGTCGATATCCGTAGATTCGTCAAACTGAAGTGCGTGCATTCTATGGAACAATTATGTCGCAAAGTCTTCGGCCAATTCCTCACTTCGCATAGACACAGGGTTGGCTGGAAAAAGCACATGTGCTATATTTTAACAGTAGTCTCGCCTAGATGTTCAAAGCAAATATTTGTAGTGAAGCGTATGATCAATGCTTCACCGATAGTGAAAGGCTTTTTATCCTTAACGTATAACCATACGTGTATTCTTCCTTATTGCTGTAGTGGTGCTCAAACCATTTTCGGTCCTTCACGTTCCGGTTTCTCATTTTAAACAAGTCTAGGCGCTTGTATGTTAATGCAGAGCGTCTGATGCTCGAGTGGCCAAGCAGTTGTGAGACTATCGGTCTCAACAAACTAAGCAGAGCGTGGTTTGTTGGTGGGAAAAACTTGACCAGTAATACATATTTTAACAGGACTCATATATTTGTCTGGTAACAGTTTTAGTTTTCTTGGATGCCAAAGGCTCTTCTTCTGTCTCTTTAATGTGGCTTAGGTTTCCCTAGCAATCTTTCTAACGACGTCTGTTCCGTACTAAGTTTTGAGAATTTGTGGGTCAAAATTGAGCGTCAATGTCCGAGATGTAACCTAGATAATGAAACATCGGTAATGAAACATCAGGTAGTAATTGATGACGAAAAGGGCAAAATCAGATACAATATACACATAGACTAAGCACGGTTACACATAACAAAATACCGGTGAACACAGAAAGTAGCGACGCATACAACTCTACCTAAAGTACAGCGCCAATGGCACTCACAGGCGCACAGCTCCCGGGTAAACTCTAGTCTAGGAAAAAATACACAATCCAAAGAGAAATACAATACAATAAATAAAATGGAAATAATTTAATGTATTTTGAGCTACCCGGTAACATTTGTTCCACTGTCCGGTACCAGACCGCTGACCGAATGTTTGTGTTGGAGCATATTATCTAACAACCGTTGATCACAATAAGAACTTCGTGCCTATTTTCTTTGGCGGTACGGTATACAGTCTTATCGAAAGCGCGTTGGTTTTCGTGTTGCTTTTTATCACTCTCTACGGTGAAATCAGATGAGTGCTGTCTTTGCTTTGTGCCTGCTTGCAGCTGATTTGCGTGTTGTCAGCATTTTGTTATTAATGTAAATCCCAGAACAGGTCGATGTCACATGTGCAACGGACACATTGGAGCATTTGGTCTCTTTTAAAGAATGCAAACGAAACGATGCTTTAAAATTGTCTAGCGCAGATAAAGAAACTTAGATCATTCCTTTGGATATATTGGACCACATATGAAATGTATTTTCCATTCTTACTGACGGATTACCGACGAGAGGGATTGATAATTGTATTTTTATTATACGCGTTACGGAGAGGTCCGTGACAACAGTAAAGCTTTGATTAAAGAAGAAACATGCAACCAACTGGGACATACTCAAATATACCGGACCGAATTATCTGTGATCCAAAGACTAAATGGTTGGCCGAAAGTTCAAAAGACATTGTTAACAAAAGGCTGACGTTAGGTATGTGTATCACAAGGTACCATTCTACCGCCAAGCGAATGTTCAAAAGTATGTAACCCTCTCAGCAGATAGATAGCCGGATACAAACTCAAGGACACCTTTAATATTCTTGACTAAGTAAAGCGCCGTGAACTAGTTGTTTATGCCTTGGTTTCATTCGTTGTGATATCTCGTGCCGTCAGCGCTCCATTGGAGAACTTAAACTATCTGCGTGAGTTAATGCAAATGCGGAACATTTGGTTTGGCATCCCACCAGCACTGTTGAGTCAATCGCTTCTACGGTATACGAGAAACAAGCAGTTTCAGTTTGAGGTACGCTATGTTGACAAGTAAACCATGGCTTAATTGATAGGACCGTTGATCACAGATTTCATCATGAGTAAATTAGACAGAAACCTGCTTAACCAATTTAAAAACGCTTTGTTTTCACTGTGGATATGTAAGATATATATTTTTCTGGTGGCTAATGGATAATGCATCGACGACCTATTGACCGACTTCGAATATGTGCATGTAACATACCATTAACTATCGTGATAGAACGAAACGAACATTTGACATTTTTGATGTTTAAATCAATAGGTCATCCGAAGGGTCAGTTCGGAGGATGACGCACTTTCATGAAGGTAAAACGAGCAACCTTTCTACTAAGTTTGTTCTAGTAAGTAAAAAACGACATCCTATTGATTGTCTAACAGAGAGCGAAGAATAAACACACAGAATGCTCATTTTTATAGACGTATTTTTGTGTGAGTCCGAGCATAATGGATGGTCTGAAGATGTTAGCCAGCGACACATGAGCCTGCGAGTGCCAATTATAACCCATTTCTGCTGATAAGGGGCTTATGTTAATATCGTCGCTGTGAATAGTTGAACGAATGTGGAATGGACCACCTAGATCTTTAGAGAGCCATAGTGATAGATGTATTTTATGTTAATCTGCTCATAAACAACTTCGACAACTGCAACTTGGACATTATTCCGAAGTGCAGATTTTCCTCTGTGTGTAAAATTATCTTGCTCCAGTCGATCCAGTTATATTGGGAAATGAATCAAGGGGCTGTCGACTAGTGCACGAGAACACTTCCCAGCTTCGCTATCCAACTGTGTGATGAATAATGTAGAGTGTATTGTTAGCTAACCAAATAGACCCCGATCGTCAAATCATTTCATGCTACCTGTACACGACGATCTACTATATAAGTTGACCTCACATACCAGAGGTCAGATACTGCCAGTTGTCTACACAAGAGGCGATTGTAATCCGTCTCAACAACCCGGGCTTACTTGCACACAGTACATTCGTCCACACACTCAATTTAACCTGGCCACAGACAGGCACGCTTCACAATGACGATCGCATTACTTCGTCCGACTTCACAACAAGCAGACCAATCTCGTCGTGTTTTCGATTCAGCTGCTTCAGTGATTTAATGCGTTTAAAAATCTTGTGACCAGTTTAGTCTGCTTTGTTATGGTTTTAACAGTTTTACGTGAAAGTATTGAAATCGAGCTTGTACGCTAAATGTTGCAACTGAATTGCTAGTCTAATCCGTGTATGCAAAGAAATCGGCTCCAAAATATTTGGGCAATGAGTCCAGAAAGAGAGATGCATCAAATCCATGTGGACGCACTTTGAGTTCACCGGGCACTCGACCATAAAGCTTGCTGATCCATCGAGCGTTCCACGTTGCTTTGTTAATATCTCGAATTTCGAACTGAATTTTTCGTTTCGTTATTCATAGTGCAGACCAGATAAAATATAGTTTTGGTTGTCCGAAGATGTAAATGCAGTAATCGTTTCAATTGAATAGGCTTGGTTATGTTTAGCAGACTGCATGAAACGGTGGGGCGACAGTTCATGATAATTTCTTATTTATCGGATAATATTAATTCCATGTTTTCATGCATTTTCAAACCGTTGCATCGGACGTCGGATATGCTGCAATTATTCAACGGTGCAGCTATAATCGTATGAAGTAAAAATGAGCTGTAATATTACAAGCTGTTCCGCTTTTGATCAAAGCGTTCGTTTATGATTATTCGAAGGGATACAGGCGATAAATGCTATACTCTATTCATCTGGATTAACTGGAGTTTTACTAACAGCTACTGATAAATTATAAATTGCAATATGGTTCTTGAGTTGCGTGCTACCCATTTGGTGCAGTGCCATTCAGTTTGTTGCGGGTGGACAGAGGTTGTCTTGCCTAGCATTTGTATTCGGAGGATAAGACTTTTGAAAATAATGTACTTCATCCCCTAATAATTTGTGTTTTTTATGCTTTTTTCTCAGAGTGATGTATAGCCCATCATTCAGAAGCCGAGTGTGGTTTTGACTGTCAGAATAAGAATAACTAAGGTCCGGCAGCGTCGATGCTAATGAGAAGCACTTTTAGAAGACCGGTTTGATGCTGTATGATAGCATTGAATATGACGTAACATTTATTATGTGTTTCATATATAGCGCAATATATATATATATATATATAGATCTGTTCATGGAGGTATCGATATGAAACCGGAACTTGGTGTTTTGATATGCGCCCAACTAAAAAGTATCTTTTACAGGTTACGTCCAGTGTAAACCACACGATCGAATGCGAATGGATGGATGATTAACTGTCGAACGAAGGAGCTGTCCTGGTGGCCTTATGTGTCTACTTAGTAAACAAATCATTATGAATGGAACATAGAAAATCGTACGTGTGTTGACCACTTAACGTACTAAATAAGTGGTCTGCAATTGGAAGTTTTCAAATTAACCACGTACCTGACTTTCGCGTTGTGAGCATTTCAATATAAACTATTTTCACATGCATCATATTCCGAATGTATCAGACGCGTTTTTACATAATGGCAAAAGTTTTTATTTTATACAGCATTATACTCAGTCAAAAGTTAGTGCTTGTTCTCAAATGTAAAGCGTTTTCTTAAAAATATCAATCTATGTTATCTTTAGCTGGTGCCAAAATTAACTGAACAAGTCAGCTTACAACGGCTTAGTCGACGGTTGGACATGCACCCTAACTCTTGATTGTAACCTATAAAATAAGTAGGCTCATATCAGAATGCAACAAAACAGTGTGTATTCGGAACCCAATAGTGAAATGCAGAAAGTTTCTTCAAGCCCTTGTTTGCTTACCTGACTCCATTTCGACGAGAGTGTGGTTCACTATACTTCCATCGCAGTCCACTTTCTCAATAGCTATTACACGTTGTATCACTTCAAACGTTACCCAACTCCGTTATACCAATGACACCCATGTTAAGTTAATTGGGTTGCAACCTGTAAATGGTCTAACTTATATCCCTTGTACATATGTGTATCTACGTACCCATATATCTACTTATGTCTTGAAGCCTATCAGTAATCTTACCTAAGTAAATTACAACAGCTAACATTTAGGCATTTACTTGTACTCATGATTTCAAATGTTTTAAACGTCTAAACCGTGAAGTGCACATGATTTATCCCTTAGAATGCACAAGATTGAATACAAATATGCATCGGAATTTCGCAGTAAAGACGCCTTGGCTATGAGAGTTTGCGTATGACATTGTTTTACTGATTGCACCTCCTCTCTTTCTTATTTTTTTGTGCCTTAGGTGGTATGGTTGTATGGAAGCGAAGCATCAGTTCAGATGACTGCTGTACTGGTTCTGCTGATAAAGCCTCAGTATCCGCTTGGAATCTGCTCATTTGATAACCCTCTTTTATTGCATGACAATCTTACCGTTGTGATTTGATATTAAACCTGACATCTCATCTCCATATAGTTCAAATGATCTTGTCCCATTTTTCTTGTAAAAAGCTTGTAGATGAACCGCATTATATCATTAGATGTAGCTTTTTTGGATGACAAATCTTTCAACTGTTATGTATGCATAGAAACCATGACAAAATATTCTTGTTATAAAGTTATATTTGAACAACCAATTCGAAAAGGTCACACAGATACCTGGTCAAGTATTTTATGCGCTTTGATTCAAATTCGGCACAGTGGTAAGTTGGGTTTTAAATAAAAGTGTAGTTATTCCTGAGACTAATACGAATGATTATGCATTTGCTTCTATTTGCCTAATGCTATCACACTGCAGTAACGCTTTGATCCACAGACCCAATGCCACAGGCTACTGGTCATAAATAGGAACCAAGTGGCGAGTGTTAAATAAAGCATATCTCTAAGGTTTTATGAAATAAGGATATTTACACATTCTCATTGATGAACAATGAACTATGTTATTATATAGAGAAAAATGTCAAGGCTTGACAAGTCGCCTGGAATGGTTTTTGAGAAAAAAGTCAGTTCAAGTTAGGAAGGAGCGAAAACACATTCCTGGACGCACCATATTATTCACCTTAATATATAGGTATATCCGTCGTACTGGATTTCCTGGGGTTAGTAAGCACAATGATTGTCTGCCTCTTGTCATTACTCATTGAAGTAAAACCTGATCAAGTAATGTACATTATGTACATCCTCGTCGGGTCTTTTTTCAAAAATGTTTAATGTGGGCGCTAAAATGACAAAAGTCGAAAGATCGTTTGCGTTTCAAAAATCCGAAGGAAAAAGTAATCCTGGCGGCACTCCAGCCGACTGTATTGGGTGATAAGTTTCAATTTATTACCATTTAATTTCGTGTTGCAGCTCAGCTTCAGGATGTCTCGAAAAGCGCTACCGGGGTTTTTCAAAATCTGGAACGCCAGGATGAGATTAACTCTTAGACGGCAAAATTTACGTTGTACACCCTGAGGGCATTCCTTTGCCTATGGTATTGCAGGTGGTGTAAACCACTGACAATTGTCGTTGTCCGTCGCCGTGTGGATTCTAGTGCAACCATTGTTGCGTTTTAACCATGATTGTCAAGTCTAGATGGCTTATATCGGACACCGCATACGCATTGAGCGTTTAAGGAAAGATGGACCGATCAAAGCCGACGAACACACTCCGTAACAGAATAACATGTTTGTTCGCAGTTTTAGACGCCTTCAGCGACTGCGCCGAACAGCCGAAATCATCTTGGATTACCATCCCAACTCTCGCTCTAGCGAGGCATTGTTTATAATATCGTCCTTAAGCTTTTATGCGTTGGTGCGCCTGTGGCGGACATGCACGATTTTGTACCTGTCCGGGTTAATGGGAAGTATATTTAACTTTGACCATTCAAAAGCGCAGTCTAAAGATCGTTGCAACATATTGTGGTCCGCAGGACAGTTGATTGTTCCCCATATTTTGATTTCATGGGCGAAAAGCAGGAAAGTTGATTTGATGACACTCGAAGTCCGGTATTGAAGAACAAGAATAACCGCGGCCCCAACACCGACCCATGTGGAACACCGCAGTCCACACCAATTCGTTCAGAAAATGAAGTGAAATGAACTGAAGGTGCCACTGAAAGAGGAAGTTTGTGATCCGGCAAAATACAAGGTTTCCAACTCCGTAAGTTTTCAGCTTTTAGAAAATGATGCAGTAATCTACGGGTCGAACGCTTCAGGAACGTTTAGGTAGATGACAACAATACCAGCCGCACTCTCGACTACTACTGTCCAACTGCCACGGACTAGCATTAGGTTGGTAGTACCTGACCGATACTGATGGAATCCGTGTTTCTCAGTTGCTATGATGTCAGACCTATAAGAGAAGACCACACGTTTGTAGGAGCATGTCAATCAATGAAATGACGCATATATTATTGGTTAAAACTATACTTTTCTGATTGACCATGCGTCTGTTCTGGATCCGGGAAGAGGCAAACGGAGGAGTTCATTTTTATAATGAATTTACAAATAACAATATTCAACAAAAAGTCAGAATTTAATTCTAGACAAGCCTAGCTAAACGATTCGATACAAATTTTGCTGAGTTTCAAAAGTAGCACCATTTCAAGGCCGAAATATTTGCATGGTAGTGTCCTTATATGCAATTTAGACAAATGAACAGAGAATCGTTATTCAGCATATAAGAAAACAAATCAAATTGCATCAGATATACGGAAACCTTGTCAATAAGCTGTATAGCATTGTAAAAAGGTAGTCCTTAATTTGTTTGGAAAATACGAAGAATATAAACAAAATATACTTCAGGAAACCTCTGCAGCGTAGCTTCACAATTCATATTTTATTGAAGTTTAAAGATTTCGAAGTTAATCATAAGACAAATACGATGACACTGGGAATAAAAAGTACTTTCTACACTTTTACGTCTCTTATGTCTAGCGAATATGTGCCTCTGACATTGTTATGCGCATTCTTGTATTTGAAAGCATCAGGTCACTTAAACAAATATTTGTCATGTGTTCTTACCATGGGTAGTAAATATATATCGTTTAAAAATTTTGTATGTCAGCTTGCGTGAAAGACATCGTGTGATCTACAGAGCTATTTTGGCTATATTAAAGGTTAGGATCAGTGGGCAATGTAAATTCCAGCAAAGACGAACTCATACAGTATTCCACGTAGCATTCATAAAATGGAATTTTTGATCACAACCTCCTGAATTTGGAAACCGTAACTAACATTCAGCGCAGTCCAATTCAGTGTACTTGGCTACGCTTTGCCCTATTCTAAAAGGCACCCCTTTTACGTTTATCCGGTACGGCATGGCTTACACCCCGATGTGTAACCACCTTCAAATCTCAACTGTAAAATGCATGATGGTCTCTACAGGTAAACTGAAAATGGCTTGCTTATTCCTCCATCAACATGATATAGCAAGGGATGGCTTTGATACATGGAACAGTATGTTCATTTTGATCACTATCTATAATAAATTAATAAAACGCAGCAAAGGTTTGTTGGTTTTACTACTCAAAATATAAAGGAAAACAGGAATGTACCTTACATTTTATGAAATGCCTGCCATCCATTATCTGATGTGAAATATTGCAGAGTAACTCAACAGATTCAACTCAGTCAAGAGTGTTTTTCATACGCTTTCTATAATGGTTTAACAAACATTGTTTCCGCGAAGTAAATCTGTATTGCTTGAAATTTAATTTGTTTCAACATTTCTGCCAGAGAAAATCGTAAGTCAGTTACATTGAAACAAGCAGCTTAGCTGCTTGAAATTGCCAGTGAAGCACAGTACAGTATGCTGTTTTGGTTTGTGCTTAATTGGTATATTGTTAAACTTGGTCAAAACTTCCTGGTATGAAGTTTTTGAAATAATATACAATTGTATAGGCAAAACTGTTGAGAAAAAAGAATCAGTACCAGTATGCCTGCATCTACTTTTAAAGGCTTGAACGCTGAAAAAAGAAACATTAGCGATAGGCAGTGCGAAACTTAATCCACAGGTTTCTCCATAACAAAATGAATGCAAAGCACTCCATATGTAGCAGGTATGCAGCTAGTAGAAAGCAAACCCAATAATGGGTTTGCTTTCTACCAGCTACTGCTACTTTACTGCTATCAATCCCGCATTGAAGATGCCTAATCGAATGGTGGCGAAACGTTTGCAACCATGTTGCCCAGCTCGGCGAACTCCAAAACAACGGAGCAAGCCTCCCGAGCTATCAATATTCCAAATAATTTCGACCAACGGATTTATTTTAAAAGAGCATTACATCAGTCCTTGGCTGCGATATGTCTCAGAGGATCTCATCAGATGGACATAGCAAGAGAGAACGCGGGACTATTGGGATGTTAGTCTTGACCGCTACCCATAGGGCACAGGTTATTAGCAAGTAGATGTTCTGACGAGTAATAAGGTGCAAGTTGATTTTCTACTGCCATCAGAAATTTATGCATTGCATACCATGTATTTTTACCTATGAAATTTGCCCGCGACTTTTAAATGCTTGATGCAGCATGCTTTTCATGGATTGATCCCATAAAAAGTTTTGCTTACCTGGATGGTTATCATGCATGGGAAAACAAAGCAGCTGCAACTGAGCAAAATGGCTGAATTGTGAGGCACCTGCTTGATAAATATCTCAAACCTAAACCGTCGTAGTGTCGGTTATTACATGAAGAGATGCTATATCAAGAACACACATCTTAGGATCGGACATCTGAACAGAGGTTTGTAATACGAACTTAGTTTATACTTCGTCGTGGTCTACAGACAGGGAACAATGACGTAGTTTTGTTGGATTAACCTTCACTTAGCGGCAATGTATTGCCACTCCGTTGAACGTATTGCTGCAATAGGTCAAATATTTACAGTCATCAGGATGACAGGAAGCATCTGTACAGCTTCATAGGTGTCTTTGTGCATCGCCTTGCAAGTGCGTGCTGAAGTACTACGTTCCGCTGGAGATTTCGGTTAAGACAAATTACATGGCGATGGGAGCAGTATTGTCATAGATCGATATGGATAAGATAGAAAGCCGTAACGCACAGCTGCATGGGTTATATTAAATATTCTATCCAAGTTAAATTGATTAGTCTATGTGATTACTTAAATAATTTAAATGACATAAGACATGTAGTAGTTACATTAAATGCCGAGAAAGGTAGCAAATTTATAATTAAAATTATTGGCTAACATAATACTTACGATAACTGGGTAAATCATGCAGGAATGGTTAAAATCGGACTGACAGTAGTAAGAAAGCATCGTTTTCATCCCAATGAGTCACACATATCTTGTTGTGATGAGGTTTGCTTATCAAATTTTATCTCAGTAAGGTAAACTCCTTAATAAATTATATAACTGAGTCTATATAGTCGTTTAATACTGTTGTATCCAGCTTGAATTGCGACGGCATGCGGAAGCGGTGGCACGAACTAGGAATAATTAATTAATAAATGACTATAGTTTAATCGGCCTAAATGCAATGAGGAGAAATGCGAAACTTGAACAAAAGCTTATTAAATTATCATCCAAATGTTACCCGTGAAAGTAATATACGAATATTAACTTAAATATCCTAGACTGAGGTGCCACGGCAGGATTTTTATGCGACATTGACGTATGAAACGAATTTACACCAATAACATAGTTCCCCATGCGTGTTAAATTTTTTATTGCTGCATACTCCTGCTTACATGCATTTGTCTGGCTAGGTGTATTACATACTTTCATTAAACCTACATACCTAAGCGTCAATACGAAGAAGCTGTCCTTTTGTATGTCAACATTATGTTCAAATATTTCAAACTGATCAAAAAGATCCATTTATGATCAAACGAAATGTGCCTCCAAGTGTTCTGCTAGGTTTTGGCTGTTTCGCTCCTAGTAACGTGTAGTAACCAAATCGCAACATGCATACCTTGAGCCCACACTGTGCCAGTCTAGTTATACTGTTCGTTAATTGAAAAATCAAAAATTGCCTATTTATGATAATATTTGTTCTGAACAAATATTCAAGGCACTTGCGATTTTGGCTGCAATGCGAGCAACATAGTCCGTATGAATTTGCCAGACATTCCGTTTTAACGAAATATTTGAAAACCGAATAGGAAGGTAGATTTTAGCACAGGAGATTGCCCAATGTTCTGCTTGCATTACAAGAAACTAGTCCGAATGTCTAGAGCATATGGATGACAAATATTTAGTTTCCACCCACCTTTGCTCACTTCCATTGCGTTGCCTTGGGCCGTTTTTCTAGGATCATCAGTGACCTGTTGGCAAACTACAACACTACAAAACTAAAATTATTCAAAGCTATTTGACAAAGGAAATCATCAATTTGGTCTGTGATTTCCAGCAGTACACATTGGATATTCTGTCCTTTATAAATGGAAGTAACGTGACCGTTAAATGGATCTGCCTGTAAAGCGGTTGTAAATCTTAGGTTGTCGCATCATGTGATTGCACTCATGCTGTTCCGAACGATAACAACAATGGGGTATCTTAGAACAGCATAGTGGCTAACCAGTTTGTTTATCGGGCTGCAGCGATTATATCTGAATTCGTCCACTCTACCAATTCTCGGCTACATGAATAAGAACAAAACTATATACATTCAAAGTAGACAAAGATGCGGCCTCATAACATTTTGGAATTAGTCATGTGATCATGAGGCAAAAACATGTCAAAAATACGTCAAAAATATGTCCAGATACACTAGTATGGATTTAAATGCCTTTAACTATTAAATGAAAACATCACACTGTACAGCTGTCCAAAAAAATGCAATTCAGATAGCTCATTAGTATCTTGTAGCAGATATGTGAATGGGCTTATTTAGAAGTAACGACCAACATCTTCGTACTGACATTGTTGATACATGCTGCCATTCAATCAAATGTAAATATTTAGACGTAGCAGAATCAGGATATTATCTAATACAGGATGTCGTATCAATAGCATACAAGCGTAGTAAATTTATTCAACTTATTTTACTTCCCTCCGTTTTGGTGAAAAATTGGGTAGCGATATCAATCCCAAGCTGCTGCACAACGGATTTTTTATGCGTAGTTCACAAAATTATAAAGCCACTTTATAATATCCATTAAAACAAAATAGAAGAAAGTAAAATTAGTGGAATAAATATGCTGAATTTTGAAGATCAAAGGCTTGCTGAACTGCGTAGTTTTGACTTTACTTTTTTGATTTGAAAATTGCTTCTTCTTCGAACTTTGTAGCTCTGATAAACTTACTTATCTGGCCTGATTCGTAAGCTATAATTTCGTTTAACATAACTGTTATGCAAATTCTATAATTTGTAGATATGTACACGTTTCCCCGGTGCGTACGTGTACTTTTATAACATTTATGCCTATAGTCTTAACAGCCACTAATTTTACTAGCACAAATGTGGTTTCCAAACATTATTATTATTATTATTAAATTATTATTATTAAATTTCTTAGATACTCCAAGTTTGGTAACACAAAATTAAGTTTCAAATTGACACGCAATGCTTCTAATCTACCTCATGCACCGTGAGGTTATACAGATAAGAGTTTTAAGCTTGCTTGATCGATTAAGCAGTTGTGGGACTCAGAAGATTTTGGCCGGTTGTAACTTCAGCGAAAAATAAAAATCGACATTTGTTCTAATTACATAGCATCTAATATAAATTAAGTTAAAGTTAAGCTTTCAAGAGAAGAATGCACATGTAGCAAACAACTATTATTAGCAATCGCATTTATCAAACCTTCAATGTTTTACAAGAAATGGTCAAAAAACGTATTCCTCACACAACTGTCCAGAAGCATTTTTTTAATTTTTATAGTTTATGTAAATTGCTACCCCTGTCTCGCTCTGAAATGTTTTCGAGTTCACTATTATCGTATGAGCTAAAGTAGGTATGATTATATTTATTAATCATTTACATTAATTAGACAAAAGTGCACACCATAAATATGTATGTATAAATACAGAAGGTAAAATGCATCATTTATTAATGTAATTTTTACACTTGCTGCCCTGCTATTGGTAAATTAGTCTTCTTGAGGAGTACACATTTTTCGTTGTTCGCCGCCGTGATTAATTTTCCTGTGTTCGTCTAATGATTCTGCAACACGAACAACAGCAAGTATTTACGCTTACTTGCATTGTTACTGCTACCATTTCATATCATGTACTCAATATATATCATTCAAAAGCTGTGAAAATAGTTTGAGAATGTAGGATCCATTTCTTTAAATTAAAGGCTTTGGTATGTGAAATACGCTGCATATCAAAACCAATCTCTATAAGAACGCGTCGTTAATTATAATATTAAGAAACGTATCTTTAAACGTAGTGTAACATTTTATAAATTTTAATGGTGGAACATGAGAGGTTAACAGTGCTGACCTTTTATAGAACATTCACTGTGCATGTATACTATATTGAGCCTACCTTATGTCATCTCCATTACAAATAAATGTCGAAAATTTGTCAAATCTCAGCAACATGCAAACCGGAGCATTTGATGCCATACAAACTTCTGGCACATTCAAACCAGGATGCTAAGGTGGTTAACGCACCTATCTAATAAAAACACATTATAATACAGTATGATCATGCCTGTCAATATGTTTTGTGCATATTCTTACCTATATTAAATGGCAAATTCGGCATTGACATACTAATTTATGTCGTTTGCTTTTCATATCATAAAATGTATCGTGCGCATTTTCTGTTGCCAATGCCTGTTGGATTATTGAAATAATAACAGGAAATTCGTGTGCCTATGATGTAATAATGTATTGCCTATGCACCATGAAACAGGTTTAAAAATGTTTGTATCCACAATGATACTGTGATTTCGCTGTTGCACACGATGTCTCAGCAGGACTAATTCGTTTCCTTTAAACGGTTAAGCAGTTAACTATGATTGACATTGCATGCTCTATTTATTTGGCAAAATACTTTAATTTTATTGCATAAAGCTGTTACAATTTTGTAGATATTAGCTGTTTTTCCTACTTACCGACTACCATGTTAACCATGTTTGTTTGGAGTGCTTGGTATTTATTTTATTGTGAAATTGCTTCGTTACCAAATGCAGCGCACTTATCGAGTATTTAAGCTTTTAGTTTAAGCAATTCACAAAAATACTACTATTAATCTGTTTTTAAGAAGTCATGGAATCATCCCTCGATGGACATGACCGAGGTGTGGAGGTTCTTCCTGGTGAGCAAATTCTTGAATTAGTGTATGCGGACGACATCGTCCTAATATGTGACAGCCTTCAAACAAACCAAGCGGCACTGGACCGATTAGCACTGGCTATCTTTAGTTTTGAACTACGCGAAGCTCTATTCTAAGATTGGCAAGAACACGTTCCTGTGCTAAGGATTTGTGGTGATAAGCAAGAAGTCGTTCAGGAATTCAAGTACCTGCGTAGCTATATTAGTGCTTTTGGAATGGAAGCTGAGATTACCAAGTTTAGAGAAAATCTCCGTGTGTTTTTGCAAATCGCCACCTGTGACGCAGAAGCAACATTATTCTCGCCCTGAAGGGCAGCGTTTATAATGCAGTCATCGGTTTAAATCTCCTATATGGTTGTGGAACCTGCCCCATCTGGTCGACAGACCTAAAGAGGCTGGTCACGCTCAATCATCGGGGCTTTCACAACTTAGCTCGTGTTTGGTGAGAGTATTGCGTGAGCAGTCAAATTGTTCGGCGTTGCATATTTGGTGCAGGAAGAGCTAGTGAAACGCTCAGCACCATTATATCACTCACCAGGCTCCAATGGCTGGACCACATGTTGTGCTTACCAGCACACCGATTCCTGCGAAGTGTATTGTTTGTGCATCGGGGGTGCAGTTGGAAGCGGAGGACGGGAGACCAAGCGAAGATTTGGTCAAGAGAAATGAGAACCCTCATTTCGAAGTTGAAATCGGTTTGTGCATCCTGACTGACTGACTGGGGTCCTAAGGACGGTGAACACGTTTGGCTGGACAGACATGCTGATATCGCTAGGAGCCAGCCAGAGCGCATTTAAAAGAGTATATCGGAAACAATAAATAATGTCCCTTGCTCACTCTAGGTTTAGTTTCTTAAATTTGTGCTTGTGCACGATATGGCTTTATGTTTCTACGGGAAATAATTTCTTTATTCAAACTTGTTGTTATTGAACTTAACAATGTTAAATCGTTCACGGCGTTGCAGATTTCATTAAAGTTTCCTATAGTTTACAACTGTTTTCAGGTTACTTGTCTTTTTAATCTGAAAAATTAGGATTTTGAGTTTAATCGCAAATGGTCACATTCGCAAAGAGGTAAACAAAGAGTTGTTTTACCATAATAATACGCGTTACTTTGCATAATGAAATTTAGACCCTACAAGTTTTGACAGATGGTATTTGTGCGATAACTGTAATCAATGCTACTTGCATCAAACATGTTGTACTAAGCCATATTCAATAGCAATTTACAAAATGCCACCAATTCTTTAACATTCTTGTAATGAATGCTGATTGCCTGTTATCCTAAGGGATGTGGAAAAGCACTTACTAAATATCGGTGGTGCAAAACATTGATTCAGTCAGTCAAAGTCAAATAAAATGCGTCTAATTGCTGCGTTAACTTACGAGGACAGGTTAACTTGACAAAAGTTCCTAGAACACCTGCTGAAAGGCAGTTAAATGCCTTCCATTTTGAAAGAATTTCGGCTACGCCTCTTGTGCGTTTATGCAGCATTGTAACGAGGTGAACAACTAGAGCAAAGTGATACTGCAGTGAGCATGTCTACATGGTGATTTCTTGCTCTGAAAGTAAGCCGCCGTAGACCTATACCATAGGAGCGTAGAGCGGGGTACCGTGTCAGACATAGATGGTTTAGCCTAGAACCACATGGTATCGGGTTGCCTCTACTGATTGCTCCGAACCGATGAGGTTGCAGACAAATTATTTATGGCGGCCTATTTCCAAGTGAGGACGATCGTGTTTAAAGTGATTTCATACCTGCTGTTATCTGCCAGTGGGCTTCAAAATATGTGTTGACAATTTAAATGTGGGTTGCGGGAGACGGGTTGGTTTATCTCAATGACACCGGTAAATATAAAGACATTAATAGATTTCACTTAACTAGATGTTCATAGATAGCACGCTGGTACCTTGTCTTTGGCACTTAATTGCCAACAAGGGAGCATTTCTGTGCCTTCGAGAATGTAGGACTGCAAGGGTTAATATTGTGTAAACTACGACATAAACAAACGTTTCTTGTCTCTGACATAAATTTGTTTGCTGCTAACAGTTAGACGGACTTTTGCAACCTCTGAAATGTCGTTTTAATCTGAGCAGGTATCAACTAAGCACGGAGTACAGCACAGTATTACACAAACTTTGAGACATTGATGGTTTTGGAAGCCTTCACAATTTACAAACACACAACATACAGTGTAAAATATCTAAACGACTTTGTTCGCTCACTCGACCTGGCCACTGACTTATTGCAGAAACACACGAAAGCTTTTGGAAGATAAATTGCAAATGCCTACTGGGATGCCACCATTACATTTCTTCTGTTACCAACACCGTTAAATTAAATTGCGAGATATAGAGCAGACAATCATTGTTGTGTATAAACCTACGATATGTTATAACCTGACCTTCCAGTTCAAAAATGTCCCTGAATCTACTTCAAATACAAAGGAGGTAAATTTGCCTGATGACCGAGGCTAGTGAAACTCATTTTGCAATAGGATGAACTTCAATACCAAACACAGAGATTCAGCTGGAGTTACTAGTCAGTTTAACTCTGTATCATATAGCAAACCACGGCTTAATTTTGTCACATTAAAACCTGCCATTTTTGTAAAATTATTTTACTATATGTAAGTGCGATGTAGCACATATCCTGTAGGCTGCGCAACAATCCCTAGGTGGGCGTAACAATCGAAAATTAACATCGCAGCACACAGAGTGCAGTTTATCCAAGACGTCCATTGCGTAACAGCGCTGTCTTTCAAATATAGTCCAAGGTCCAGATTTATGAGAGTGGTGATTCATTCGAGAAACACACTTCTTAGCGAAGATTGTGGTGCAACCACACAAATAGCTTTCTTTCTCATCAAATTATAGAGGATAAGCATTATGGATCGCAAAATTGGTGGTTTAAATGTTGGAAGCAGCAGCCTGGGATTAAGATATTTCAAGGAATTTTCAGGAAACATTACACTGCACTCTGGGTGAGCGCTGAAAAAATGTTTTAAAGAGCAGACCTGCAAGATAGCAAATAAGCAAACTTCCGGACAATAACGCAAGAGATACACCCGAAAATCCTTTGATGGCGGAGCAGGGGTCGATGTCATTTATCTGGAATTCTCAAACATTTTGATCGCTAAGACCACAGAATTTTTCTCCATGAATCTCAGCTCATTTTCATTGTCGATCCAATGTTGCGCTGGATAGGCAACTTCCTGAACGAAAGTCATTTAGTTTTGAGAGTAAGAGCATTCTTGTCCGAAGCAATTAAGTTGGAGTGCCGAATATCCCAAGTCTCAATTGTTAAGGCCCGAGTATTTTTTTTTTCATAAACCATCTAACGAGCGAAATTACTTCCGTGTTCTTATATTTCGCGAATAACACATGGCCATGGCAAGCGTTCAGAGAACCGAAAGAGCACGAAATCTACTGCGTGAACCCAACACCATTTTGAAATGGTCAGTTTTGAATCATCAAGCGTTCAACGTCGAAAAAAGTCACGCTTTTCAATTGCGCTATAGGCGTGACTACGTGTTACCCTTTGAGTTGCATGAATTGCAGAACCTTTCCCAAGATCGCAACCTATTGTGCTCATTCAAAGCGAAGGTAACTGGCCAAATCAGTCTGAAGCAGTAGCGAAGCTATGTAAAGAGCGCGTCAAATTGCTACAGAGATTATCCAAAATGTTTGATCTATCCATTTCCCCCATGGTGAAAAATTAATACATGCGCCTTCTCGTTGAATACATCGTCCGGAATTTGCAAACTTAGTTGAAACGCTAATTAGAAATGCTAGAGAAACCATGACGCAGGACCACACATAAATTCAATGGACTAGAAAATCTGACCTACTGTCAATTGCAGCATTCATGGGTAGCTTTATGTAGTCGCCACGATGTTGTATTATTAATGCATAGTGAAGAGTTGAGAGGAGTAGTGGTAGTTTATCTCCATTTACTCTCGCTCGGCAGGATTCTGCTCGCCTGGTAATGTATTAGACAACAGTGTTTCGACCTTCTGGGGCTCGTCAGTGGTGCGCCTTCCAGCGAACCCCTGCCGGGTTCTGCCCCATGACTTCCGGATGCCAGCATCCAGTGCCACTTGGCCAAGGGTGACAGCTGCATTTCTGCATGATTAACAGTTGGCTATGATGTAGACTGGATCCGTTCCATTGCCGTGCCAGTTAGGAACTGTGCAGTGGACAGCAGTTAGCCCTAAAAGTTATGACTTTCCGAATGGCGCCCTGGTTCAAAGCAAGGAATTAGAAAATATATGGACTGGGTTTAAATTGCTAGTGAGTAGTGGGGATTTTTGCAGAATTAGTGATAGTTCATATCACTGTCAACTGTCAATCATGTAGGTCCGCGACTCTCACTCATAGCCAACTGGCACTAGCTTCTAGCATCCGGCAGTCACTGGAGCGGAACTCGGCAGGAATCCGTTTGAAGACGTGCAACAGACAAAAGCCAAAATAGCAAAACACCGGTGTCTGGTGCGTTTATACACAAGCATAAGCATGCTGACTAAGAGTAGTCCATGATTAACTATCTCTGGTCACTTATCAGTCGACCGAATATTGCCTGATCCTGATCACAAATACTGTCATTTGCTGAAACTCAGCCATAAAACCGAACACAGAGGTAACCCTATGAAATTATGTGCACAGTGTAACCGCCTGGAAAGATGATGAAATTATTTTTCTATTCTGGTTAGCTAACTCAGGAAAGCAATCACAAAATTGGTAGTTTCAACCCCATTTTGGAAGTTCTCATGAAAGTATTGCAAATTGCTCTTGGTTTTTACGAATTGTTGCAAAACTGTGCAACTTTAAGATACAATACTTATCCCTACAAACCGGATTAATATGTCACAGAAACCTGAAGAGATGGTACAGAAATGTGTATTCCCGTTTTTACTTTTTGCACGAAAACAATAAGTATAACTGTTCTATTGTTGCCTCTTCCTTTGAATTCAGTTACCGCTTATATCTTTATTCAGCAGCCTATCTGCATGAAAACAATCAAAAATACAACTCAGATATTTTTTGATACTGTTGTTTTACCCCCACTATCTTGCTCGCCTGGTCAAGCAACTGGTTTTTTAACCGGCATAAAGCAATTTTCCTTGTTTATTTTACTTGACTATGCTGTAATACTAGACGTGGAATGAGAAACACCTCACCTGGATAATGTTGCAAACTAAATGCCAGTAACCCATCAAAAATATCAAATGCCTGCGGAACTTACAGCGTTTTGGATACTCCCACAATTGACTCATTTAACCATCTGTAAGTTCTGAGTCGGAATCCAACCTGTTTTATACAATGTTCAAGGTCTTTGCAGTAACCTGGAGAAACCGAATGATCACCAATTCACATAATCAAGTAATGTCATCTACATAAAATAACATGGAAAAACACTACAATAACGGCCGCTAAAATTGCGTCACCAGGACTGTTGCTCGACCGAAATGAAGAGACATGCATGCATGCATATACAGTATTACCAAAGTGACCATCATTTCAAGGCCCTGGGGGACGTAGAGTAGCAGTTCCACGATTCGCTTTAAGTCCGCTTGCAAGTGAAGACTTTAGTCTAGCCCACTCCGCAGATCTGCACCCGAAATGGATTGCCAAAATGTGACAGCTTTGCGATGCAACCTAAAGAGAATGCACCCCTCATACGAAACATGTGTCATTAAAACATTATATATTGCCACTGTCACGATTGGATAACGATTCGCGACAAATCTGCGAATGCTAGTCTCCGGTGTTCCACTTCACAATCGCATCATTTTGCCCGCTCGTTTTGGAACAATTAACAGGTATTCTTTACTGAATCTTATGTCTACCAGCGAGTCACATATGGTTGTGTTTTTTGTGGATTGTCCATTGCGTCGCAGAGCATATATAATGGATATTTTCAACCTTAAGTGCTACGCGTAATCTCGAAATGAGAACCCAGAGTCGGTCCGCATCGCCAAACGCTACAACTGACTAGCTCTGCTTTTCAGCACCAACATCTCTTCGTAACGGGTCAGAGACATCCCGGAAGTCTCTTGTTTCGAATTCGTCAGTGGACACAATCGACTGCATACAGTTGCTTAGGCGAAAATGTTTGCAACCGCCTAAAATATTTTCTTTGTTGGGAGCAGCACTCAAAATGAAAAGCAGAACGCAACGCAGCATAGTGAAAGTATCAATTAGCTGTAACGCCGGAGATTTGTGAAACCCACGTAGTCCAACCTAATCACCGAACTCAACAACTCAGAGAAGACAATGCCAGTTATCAGCAGAACACCACAAAGATCTTCAGCGCTTACCACAGGCCATCTCACAAACATGTAAATGGTGGAGCTGTTATTTTCTTTACTCTGGACGACCGATGATCATAAAGTCGGCTGCAGCAACAACAGACCCATTGTAATCGAAATGTCACCATTGCCAGTGAAGCTGTAGTATATAAGGTGACGAGTCTGTGCAACCACCACTACTCAGTTTTCAATGCTCTTCGCCCAGTGATACTAAGAGCAGTAGCGCAAAAGCTAACAGAAGCATTGACCTTGTTCCGTATTCACTGCTTCCAGTAGAACCAGGTTCCTGCGTTGGGGAAGATTGGAAGGCTAACTCCAAATCATAAATGCGGCAGCTGGACTAAAACCTTATAATTTTGACTAGTATCTCTTCCACATACAATCTGAAGGTCGATAAATTGCTAACTATCCGAAAGCTGGTGTGCGATCTGGAAAACAGCAGCAGAGCTTTAATCGACAGCAACCGTGTACAAAGAAGTTGTTAATGGCTTGCAGCATTTGCACCGAGTCAGCTGATGCTAGAGAATAATTTATCGCGATTCACCTGGTGTTCCCGAAAGCATTCCACCACAAAATTCACCAGATTCTTATGTCCTAGCTCCAGTATTTTGGAAGCAGTGTACCCTTTTAAGCAAGACCGCGAACTTTCCACGCCAACGGCAGTTAGTTGTGAGAGTTCTCACTCGTTTTATGACCCCATAAGAGTCCAATGCGGTTTGACTCGAGCGCAGTAATATCTCAACGACTGTCCTTAATGTTTGTTAAGGACCTAGCACAAGTGTTCTTTATAAAAATATCTTACTGTTTACAGCAACAGCAAGGTGTGGTACAAGATACAGGAATTTGCCTACTAACATCTGCTTCATAGTAGCCAAGACACGGCACAGCAGCGGTCAATCAAAATGTACTGTAATTCAACGTGAAGAAATGCCAGGTGCTTTAAAATGACACAAGTCTACTTACCTATACGTGCGTCGAGCGCATGTAGTGCAGCAATCAATCTTCGAACACGACGTTAGCATGCTGTTTTAGCAAGTGTTAAATTGTTCCAGGCAAACCGAGAACGCTTATGAATCTGGAACACAACCCGTATGTGGTATAGACATGTCATTCGGGAAATTAGATTTAAAGTTTCCGACTGATGTACAGTTCGTGTATTCGCCCCATGTCTAAAACTCCATTCAAGCCTAACATGAATGCCTGAAACACAACCTTACTGTACTGGACCGGCCTCAAGTTCGCGCTTTCAAGTACATCATTGGAAAGCGCAGTCTTTAGTGCGAGTCAAGGCTGAAACGTTTGGGAGTATTCAGCGGACGAAAACGAGGTAACCTGGCAATGGCCTACTTGATGCCTCACGGTTCCAGTCATGTCTTTCCCTCTTTACTACTATTTAGCAGTGAAGCAAGCTTCAAAGTTCGCTCTTCGAAACGGGCAGAAAAGTAAAGATTTCCGGAGGGAAGCAAAAGGTCTTATTTACTGGCGAATGTCACCTATGGAGTGCTACTCACTGACTGGTCGTTTCTGCAACGAAACCAGTCATATTAAAACTGATTAGATGACGCATTCACCTAACTACATTTTTCTAATGCTTATTAGCTCACTATTCCACTAATATACTTTGATTTCGATCAGTCAATGGACAGTTGTTGTTGATGTGATTTCATGCAAGTACGGGACTACAGTATAACAAAGGATAAGTCCTCTATTTGCTAATTAAATTACAATCTGTTATTATTGTATATTATTTATCTCACCAGACCATCCATCGGGACGTGTGTATCAGGTTTTTAATTCATAGAAAGTCATTACTCATTGTTCATTATAGAACTCGGTCAAATCAACTTCCAAAATTACCACAAGGATAAAGGAGATGCCATTCTTAATAAAACCCCAAGGACGAATTCCAGTACCTTGACAGGTTAAGTTTCTAACTCCGTATTTATGTATTGCTGTAGAAGAATGTACTACAGCTCAAACGTTCACCGCGGGAAAACATGTTCGTGTTAATGCAGAAGTATGATTATAGTTTCCGAGTGCGTTGGCTATATGTGATTAAATGAAGTCACTCGCAAGAAGGCGCACATCTTTCCATGATAGATGACCTATTAAAGCGATGAGAAGATCGGCTTATTTCAGTACAATAGCACTGCCTTTAGGGTACAATAAACGATAATTTGCTACATGTTAGGATGCATGCTTTGTAATCCCATTTGGGTATTTTGGTAGGATACCGAAAAAGAGTAATGGAAATATGAACTCAGTGTAGTTCTACTGTCAAAAGAGTAGACATGTCGCATGTAATGCAATAGATCTGCACTCCAATTATTTTCGTAGTTTTAATAGGTGATAAATAGTAAATCCGGATTATTTCTCTGGAGTATGATAGAGAATAGCGTCCAGTAACACAGTGTAACTGGCGGAGTGGGCCATACAACAGACATATAAATATGGCTCGAGTAGGTGCAGAAACTACCGATTGGTGAAGTGCGCACCATGGTTGACACACACGAATGGAAAAGCAATTTCTGTGGTACGCCGGACGGCTGCACCGTTCTACTAATTCCAGGGATTAGCTTCTAAGCTTGGTGTTCCTACTGAGTTGCAGTATTGAGCAACACACATGATTTGGATTGTGTAAATGCAAGTATGTCATAATCAAATCTTCGCGTAGTCTTCATCACCGCCCGCTGAATACTCCCAAAGGTTTCAGTCTGTGGTCGTTTGACTTATTTGGAAGCACGGTATTGAGGCTCTTCCAGTGATTAACGTCATGCTTCAGCCAAAGCTGACAGGCTTTTATGGCTTAATCGACGTGGGCGCGAACGTACGCATTCAACATCTGTCTGAAAAACAGTGGTGTCTGGTTGTCCGAACGCTTGTTGTAGCAAGCCGGTGTGCGAGTTACCAGTTTCATGTCCTTATGCGGATCGCTCTAAACAATACAATTTTTCCTGAACAAAGAAGTCAAGGTATCGTTCAACCCATGATCACTGCAGTACTGCGCTCCTAGCTTGTATGTTAGGTACTTGTCCACGTTAAATTGTAAAATATTCCGGGTGAACCACTCCTGTACCGCACTCAGGTCACACTGAATTAAATTCAGATCGGCATACAACTGAATCCAGCGCCATAACCTGATATCTTCAGCAAACAGCAGAACATTTGAAGCGATTTATTTGCAAGGTCATTGCTGAATGCCAAAAAGAATCATGGACCTAGAATTGAGCCCTAAGACACACCAGACTCTACTGGGATGAGTTCAACCTAGGTACTACGGACTCTGACCAATAATTGTCGTTGCAGGAGAAATTGATAATCCAGCTGGAGAGAGACTCACAGATAAACGCTGCACAATGGTATACGTGTCGAGCCTGTTTGATCTCATCGGTTGGACATAGCAAGGAGAGAACGCGGGACTATTGGGATGTTAGTCTTGACCGCTACCCATAGGGCACAGGTTATTAGCAAGTAGATGTTCTGACGAGTAATAAGGTGAAAATTGATTTTCTACTGCCATCAGAAATTTATACATTGCAATCCATGTATTTTTACCTATGAAATTTGCTTAAGCCTTTTTTACTGCTTGATGCAGAATGTTTTGAATGGATTGATCCCATAAAATAGTTTCGCTAACCTGGATGGTTATCATGCATGGGAAAACAAAGCAGCTGCAACTGAGCAACATGGCTGAATTGTGAAGCACCTGCTTGATAAATATATCAAACCTAAACCGTCGTAGTGTCGGTTATTACATGAAGAGATGCTATATCTAGAACACACACCTCAGGTTCGGACATCTGAACAGAGGTTTGTAATACGAACTTAGTTTATACTTCGTCGTGGTCTAAAGATAGGGACCAATGACTTAGTTTTGTTGGATTAACCTTCACTTAGCGGCAATTTACTGCCACTCCGTTGCACGTATTGCTGCAATGGGTCAAAATTTTATATGGTTAGCAGAATTACAGGAAGTAGCTGAACAGCTTCGTGACACTCTTTGCGTATCTCCTTGCCAGCTTGCGCTGAGGTGCTACGTTCCGCTGGAGATGTCAGTTTTGACGGAAGAATATTACAAGGCGATTGGAGCAGTATTGTCATAGAAAACTATGGATAAGATAGGAAGCTCTAACCTACAGCAGCATGAGTGTTATCATGAGATAAAGAAATTATGTTACTACCAGTAAACCGTGTTTTGTTCGATATAAGTAAAAGTGGGCAATATCTTCTTCTAAGGAGATCTGTTGTACGAACCCATCATAAATCATTACATTGGTTTGTGAACTTCAGGGCTCCTGAAGGACAAATAGTGCGCTGGCAAGAGCAGTTGCATGTGGACGATTTCATAAGCGTACATGGGTTAAACACACAAAACACTAATACAAACGCTTTGTCTCGTATTCCCGTTCATGATCATGGGATTGCCATTTAAGAAATGCGCAACCCGTGGCCATGGTTAATGTTCTGATTGCACAGTATGGTAGTTGGTGCAAGCCAATGGACCTGAGTGCACACTGATTTACGAAAGGTGGCCTCAAGGCAACAATAGGCCAGCGATTATCGAGATGGAAGGAAGATGTTCTGAGGTAAGATACCCGTGGACGTTGTACGGCAAGCTAGCTACCGAGGAATGTGTGTTTTTGATTGATTTCTTACTGATCTATGCCAGAAAACTGGTTGTCCAAAGGTTAATGATCAAAGAGGTGCTATGCGACCATCACAAATTATTGGGACATGTGTGCAGTAGAAATAAACGTAGCAGCACGGCGACTTTTCTAGTGGCCACACTGACTGTGGGGTTTAATCAACTTCTGCTAGTCAGCGGAGATCGGCGGATCTTTTAAACATACATGATTCGGAAAGGGCGCTCCACTTCAATTTATGAAGCCCAGATATCCCAACGCAATACTGGATGTCGATATCTGACATCAAGTGAAATTCGTTTCTTCTTTGCCATGGTCGATTACTTGACCAAGTAATGTGAGGGCTTGCAGTTTGATACGGTGAATGTGGTAAGAGAGATGATGAAGCTTAAAGCTTTTCATTGGAAGGCAACAAGACAGCTGCACTCGTAAGCAGGTTCCTGTCTTATGTGTTCATTAGTACAGGAATTATATCGGTTTAGTGAAGTAGACAATAATAGGACGAGGGCACTTCACTCCTTTGAAATCCGACAGGTTGAATGAACTAATTGCCCTCACAAAATATTACTGAAATCGTATGTGAATCAGCATCTTAATGAGTGAGACCCTATGTTGTCCAAATGTTTGTTTGTGTGCTTTATATGCATGGGAAGTCACATTTGCCTCTCGATTTTAGTCTCCACATAGCTTGGTATTTGCAGTCATTGGTAATGGCCTACGTAAATAGACTACTGGATATACTTCGGTAATCCCATCAGGCCACGCGCAGTACGTGGGAAAGGCTCAACGGCACCGAGGTAGTATTATGCTAAGATGATGTTCGGCGTCCGCTTAAGAGTTGATGATATTGTTTGGCTAATGCAGATTCAAACCCAATGTAGGCTTACAAACGTTCTCCACTAGTAGGTGGGTCCTTGCCTATTGGAACGGGAACTATCCGATAACACATGTATCGAAAAGTGAGTCTATACGCCAATAGTCAACCCATGACTGTACAGTTTAAACCCCACAATTCACTTCGACAGCAGGTCTGTCAGCTCGAGGGAGAATCGGCCGAATCCACTCACCAAATCAACCAATGAATTGAAAGTGTTTGCACCAGGAATTACGGCCGGACCCCGGAGACGTTCCCATATGTGAGGGGACATGACGTTGGAAACGATAAAGCAATTTCGTGGAAACTAAAACTGAACTGTTATAACTTCAGTCGCAATTCCAAGCTCTGGTGTTGTGCCTTTAGCGAAAAGTACAAAAACTTAAGAAGCCTGTTAACTTGGATATTTTGTGTGTGCCATAATATGCTGCTTTGACTTTTTGTATTTCAGTCTGTGTTGTATGTTGGTGTGTCACGGATGATGAACTCGTCATAAGTGCGATCGTGACTTAAATATGGGTTATAAAGTTAATTCAGCAACCCAGTAGACGGAACCTATTGGTTTAATGCTTATGTGGCTTATGTGATTTAAAATTGTTTGGATGCGGTATACTGTTGGATGTTAAGTTTTCACCGTATGCCACTTTGCTGCCCTAAGCTTTGCACACATTTCGTCGTCATTTAAGCATCAGCATTCTTGGATTTTAACGAGATAATTGTTTGCCACATAATAAGCTCCGTCATCTAGTAGGGCCAAGAAAAACATTTGCAGCGACACCAAGAGGGCAATGTCCTTTACCGCTTCAAAATTTTTCTATTATCATAAGCACAACCGGTTCCTGTAGCTCCTTAATGGCTGTGCATCCATTTACATTTCCATACTTAAAACATATTCTGAAAAATTTGGATGCAAATACCGCGGTTATACAAGCGTAGGATGTTGTTTAGTTTATATATTTGTTTTCTGTGTCACCAGATATATTAATATCACGGTTAGTGTATAGGTGCTTCCGAAGCAGCAGTTAAAGTGTACTAGTCCCCACACGGGATAAATGGTGCAACGCGCAACACTTACACGGTAACAAATGTTAGTTCCGGAAATTTGGTGTTACCAAAATACACTTGCGTATTTCTACGTCACTAAGATAACATCCTAGACACCGTAAATTAAGTGCTCTTCGTAGGCAAAATGGCCCTATTTTGCCGCTTAAATTTCAAGACAACTTGGAATTAATGTTGAATTGCTAACCCAATATTTTTTGCGTTCAAAGTTATCAGCTATTATTACTTATATTATTTGAACACAGTATATTGGTAAAATTCGACCCACTATACTACTCTAAGATACCTGATGGTAGCGATATGATAGAAAAAGTAGTCTCAACTTTAACCTTTTATGTAAAGAAGCAAGTGTATATTTGGTTTTCCTGCGGATAGAGAAGTTATATTTTTTCGTTATGCAAATATTCATGAGAAGTATTCTGGGCAAATTACTGTAAAAACCACTTGATACATCCAGTGTGCATCTTGATGGAATGGTCTTAATTGACTTATGCATACAAGGTAAACAGAAAGAAGAATACAAGTTAATAATGGAATATCTTATACAGCTTGTTGATTTTGTGCTGGACAGTTAAACATTTTTCGGGATGACCTCGTGCCACTTGAAAAAGGGCCACAAAAACAACATAGAGTTACCCGGCTAGTAGTCCTGCATAATCCAAATGAATTTGTTGCCCTATCTTTTCTTCTTTGGGTCTATGTTGCCAGAGCACTTTGGAAAGGCGTTCGCTGCCAGTTGACTGGATTCATGCTTTTATTCAGGTGTACAATGTTTAGATGTTTTCCGTGCCAATAAAAAGAACTGCATGCCAAAGTTTTTATACAATTGGTAATTGGATGCCCGGAAGTAAACTGCTTTAAGACTTGTTTGCACAATGTATTTTGCAGCACCATTCGGTCTCCAAACCTCAAACAGTTTTCCACAACGGACAGTGACATAAGTCGGTGGAAAATGGCCACAAGTCAGCAGGGATAGCACATTTTCCAACCGGATTGAAAGTAATGCCTCATTTTGTCTAGGGTTCTTTCTCGGGAAGTATCTGCGCGAATAGTGTCAGCTTGCACTGGTAATCGTTTTATATAACTAGTCAGGATTTGTTGGATTCTGACTCGAACTTGACGGCTGCAACCACACAGTCACCGTTCTTTGGGTGCGAATTGATGAAACCATATAGGGCATCCGCTTGACCGATTTGTCGCGTAGGTTGTTAATGTATGCTGAAATAATACGTCCACAGAACAGTGATCTAATTTGTATCCAATCGGCGATAAAAGAAGAATTCCTTTCGTTTAGCCGAATATCCACAGCAATGACTTATGATCAGTCAGGTGGATAAAATACCTGCCATATAGCACCTTGTGCAACAGCTTCATGATAAAACGATTGCTAGTGGTTCCTGTTCAATCTGACTATATTTATTCGCAGTTGACATCAGCGACCGTGCCGAGTGTGCAATGGACTTCGCTTATCAGTTCAGAAAATATTGAGAAATATCTGCGTCGATAACGCAATTGGAAACGTCTGAGACAATGATGAATTCCAAGCTCGAATTGAAATGAGTCAATAGTAGACCAGAAGTGTGTATTGCTTTAACGGCATCAATGGACTGATGGCATTCTCTCCGCCATTGCCAAATGTTATCTTTCCTCGGCAACTGGTTCAGGTGGCCTTTCATTTGATGCTTCCTTGGTAAAAATACATTATAATGGGTCATGTGACCTAGAAATGGGCGATGCTATGCGACCATGTTCAGAGGCTCTAGGTATTTAATAGCATGGATATTGTCAGGAACTGGGAGCCGGCCACGTTGATCTATGGTAAACCCGAGGAATTTATCACTATCTAACATGAACTCACATTTCATAGCCCGTAACCAAACTCCGGCTTCTTTCAAATGTAAAAACACTATCATCAGTGGGTGCATCAAGTCCTGCGGGTCTGCGCCCATAATCAATCCATCATCCAGGTATTGCGCGGTATTAGGGATACCTTTCAGCAATATATCTATAATTTGCTGGAAAATGGCCTGTTTGGTCTTAACCGAAACGGCAGCCGGTTGTAATGTAATAGCCCGAGGTGTGTATTAACTGTTAGTAATGTCCTGCAATTGCCGACAATTGGAAATTGCAAGTAAGCGTCAGCAAGGTCAAATTTTACGAAGCTTGTGTTGCCGTTAAGTTTAGACAACTCTTTTGGCACCGGCGATGGTACTGATGCGTTTTCAGCCATGCATTCATTCTTGTTGAGAAATCAGCACAACTACGGACCATACCGTTTGATTTCTTCACCATCGCAATCGGTTTCGTCTATTCTGTTTAGTGGACCAGTTCGGTGATAAATTCTGATTGCAGATGAATTAGTTTGGCTTCCAATGGACAATGCTGTGTACGACACCGTTCGTCTTGGGATGAAGACTGGTTTGGCATCTGATTTGAGATACAGCTCCACCGTGGCTATGCGACAGCATCCGAGACCGGGTTTGAACAAACTTTCATGGCGTCGATTCAGATCTACAACTTGGTTGCGCAATTCAGGTTTCCTCCTTCGCAACTGCATAGCCTGCATGCCTTCCAACTGCTGGCATAAAGTGTTTCATGACTGGTCGAACAAGTTAAACGCGTTCATCCAATTGAATCCCACCAAACATAACCCCGGTTGGTCTGTCACAAAGCAAGTTGTGTGTATTTGCGCGCTTCGGGAATTGACTTAACAGTTCAAATCACCAAGCAATTTTAACATACCATCTGTAACATACCGTGCCGGATGAGTCGCTTGTATGACTGTTGTCTACCCAGCCTACTCCACGTGTAGCTGGAGATCAGAGTGTAATCTGAAGCCGCATCAAGTAATATCTTGACTTGTCTGCAGTTGATGTCTACCATGGCTGACACTATCAAACTTGAAAGTTATAATGATCGTTCTGATCCCATCGGGACGTCTGAAGCAAGTGGTAATGTTGCGCTGCGTTTTTGACAAATTAAAGCCACGTGCCAAACAACAAGACCCCTCATGACTACTTCTGCCGCATTGGTTGCAAATGTAACTCATAAATGGACAGTGCCCATCAAAATACCATTAGCTACAAAACCAACAAGCAGCATAAGGTTTGCAATATGATAGACTCAACTGAGTACGTAATAGCTGCGGAGTCCGATCGCTTGCACAAATGAGGTCATGCTCGTTCGTGGTGATCCACTGCTGAATCATTATTGTATCCTTCTTCAGGTTCGGCCTTCTCTGGTAATCACCAGTCGATTTCTGCAATGTGATGTCAGGATTCGGCTGAAGCTAGCTCAGTATTCTTGTTCGTAGGTCCGCATCTATGTCTGCTTGTAGGCCGCAAAATTAAATGTAACATTTGTACTAATCAGTGATCAGCTTATAAAACGGTGAACGTTGGCACCCGCGATTTACAAGGCTCGAGCATGGGATCCAATTCGCTTCTTGTTTCTTTGCCATCTTGAGTCACTTGTACCGGATGTTAAACAAGGTTACGTGCTCAACAAAAATGCATGGCAAGACTGAGACAATTTCTTCAAAAGATAAGTAAGTACCCTACTTTGTCAATATGAAGTTTATAATACTTTCATATTCAGCCGCACCCAGCTTTTTGAGCATCAGACGAGTTTTGTTCTGTTCTGCTACATTTCCGAAATCTACACAAAACATTACCAAATCTAGGTAAAACCAGAAAGCAAATGTTACGCTACCATCCGCATCAAAATGGAATCCACTGGCCTGCTGCATCAGGGTTTATGGAAAGGGGACACTGTCCCCTTCTACTAAATTTAGGCTTAAATTTATCGACGGCTTCTACATCAACATCTCAATTAGTTTTGTCTGCTGCTGCAAAAGTACCTGCGATTGTTTGAAGCCGGCTGCCATTAAGGGGTTTGATTGAAAGTTGCGTCGCCAATGTTATAACGCAAATTTCCCTATGCTCACTGCCACCCCAACCCAGCCGTGGAGAAAGCAGAACACGGAAACCTGCTAGACCGAAGTATATACTAGGCACAGCACATGGTTTAATTTAAAGGGCACAATTTATCACCTCCCGTAGCAACCTGCTTCATGCTGACAGTCTGTGTTGCTCAGTTTCTCGCGTGATTTAACCGTGGTACAGCAGGTCGTGTAGCAACCCGCCTGACGATGACGAACTGATTCCATCGGCTTCCAGGGTGACACAACCATGCTATGACCTGTCGAGTAGACAAACATTTCACCTACTTCTGCTGCGGCCTCCAATTAAACACCACCATTTATTTCATTATTCTTCATTTGAAAACACAGCCTGAATAAACCTTTTCAACCCAGTTCCATAACCGGTTGCCACAAACTGCAGGTAGATTAAAGCAAATTTTCGCTCAAAACATATACGTTACCTATACGTGCTGTCAGGAAAATTGCGGTGTCTGAGAAGCAAGTCACGTTGGCACCGAGTTGGCCTGTTTTTATGTTTCCCGATGTTTCTTGGTCAAGCTTTGTAATCTCTTCAAAAATTGATTTAGATTGCCGCTCCCGTAATAATAACGGTTTGCTCCCCTAATGATAACGGTGAGACTTGGTTCCCTACCAGCCTCGAACCAGCCTTGGAGGCAGATCGATCACATTGCTATTAGTTACCGCTGGCAAGGCTGCATCCAGAATTGTCGCTCGATTTGGAGCACATGTGTGGACACTGATCATGCACTTGTATGTGCTGACATGCGAATGCGCTTCGGAGGACGCCCACGACGACGCTGTAAGCGCATTGACACCAGCCAACTGACAAAGCCAGCTGTTCTGAATGCGTATCAAAGTACGCTGACATGCGAGTTGAGTACTCGCTCACTGGAGACAAATGTTGGTCACTAGTCACATGTTCGCCAGACTTTACTAGCAGCAGGCAAATCCTCATGTGGTATGTCTAAAAGCCCACATGGACATTGGGTCTCTTCTCGGTCTCTGGAACTTATCGACGCTCGCCGGCATATCCCGGCTGGAAGCGAACACAATGAAACTCGCAAAGAGCTCCGGGCAAAACTCCGTGCTAGCCTGAAGAGAGACCGCGAATCTTGGTGGTCTCATCGTGCGTCAGAGATGGAAGTGGCCGCTGCCTTTGGCAACCATCGTAAGTTATTCCGTCTGATACGGGAAACGGGCAGCAGGAGACCTGGTGTTAGTGAAACAATTTGTGATGAGAGTGGACAGCCTATCCACAATTTGTCAAAACGTTTGGAGTGTTGGGATGAGCATTTTGAAAAGCAATTTAATCGGCTAGAATTGTCCGAATTGCCGGTCACTGATCGCCCTGCTCCGTGGGCTGTCCCTTTGGATCCACCCTCTCGCTCAGAAGTCGAACGTGAGATCCGACTGTTGAAGTTGAACAAAGCCGCCGGACCAGATGATCTTCCTCCAGCCCTCCTCAAATTCGGAGGCCCTGCTCTTGTGGATGCTTTGCATGAATTACTAGTGAAACTGTGGGAGCAGGAGACTGTCCCAACCGACTGGAGCCGCTCCGTTATTGTTCCCATCTTCAAAGGCGGCTCGCGCTAGGAATGCGGCAACCATAGAGGAATCAGTCTGATCTCCATCGCCTCCAAATTACTCGGCTCCATAATTCTTCACAGACTAAACGGCGCTCGTGAAAGCCAGATTCGTGAAGAGCAAGCCGGGTTTCGTCGTGGTCGTGGCTGCATTGACCACATCTTCACTTTGCGTCAGTTGTTGGAGCACCGTCACACATATTGGCGGCCCACCGTAGTCGTGTTCCTCGACATCAAAGGTGCCTTCGATTCGGTTGATCGATGTGCCCTTTGTAATTGTCTACTCAGGAAAGGTGTGCCGAGAAATATGTAAATATTATCCAAGCATTATATGCGCGTAGCACGGGCAGAGTGAGAGCTTACGGCAAGCTGTCGCCACACTTTAATATCTCCAGCGGTGTGAGACAAGGATGCCCGTTGTCACCTTGCCTCCTCTTCAACTTCGCTATTGACGAAGTCATGGAGATTGCATTTACAGGACATGAATTGGAAGGTGTGGAGCTACTCCCAGGAGAACGACTTCTTGTTTTGGAGTATGCTAACGACATTGCCCTCATCTGTGACAGCTCCCAGACGTGCCAAGCCGCGCTAGACAGATTAGCACTGGCTGTCAGCCGCTTCGGGCTTTGCTTTGCACCATCGAAGTGCAAAGCGCTCCTCCAAGATTGACAGGGATCGCCTCCTGCGCTGACCCTTGGTGGGGATCAGCTAGACGTCGTTCAGAATTTCAATTACCTGGGAAGTTGTATCAGCGCCCTTAGGATAGAAGACGAGATCACAAACCGTATGGCGAAAGCTCGAATTGCTTTTGCTAACCTTCGCCACCTTTGGAGGCGGCGCGACATCACTCTCGCCCTGAAGGGTAGAGTGTACAATGCAGCGGTACGTTCGACCCTACTGTACGGTTGCGAAATCTGGCCCATAAGATCGGCGGACATGGAGGCTAGTTACGTTCGACCATCGGTGCCTTCGCAGTTTGGCTCACATATGGTGGGAACACCGCGTGCGTAACGAGCGTGTTCGACGCATTGTTTACGGCCCAGGAAAAGGATCTGAACCGCTCAGCACCGTTATTTCCCGCACCAGGCTGCGATGGCTGGGTCACGTGTTACGCGTGCCAGCCCACCGGCTCCCTCGACGTGCGTTGTTTGCTCACCGGGGATGTGGGTGGAAGAAGAGGAGAGGTGACCAAGTGATGATTTGGTCCAGGGGAATGAAGTCCCTCACCTCGGAGCTAGCCTCGGTTGGAGCTTCACGGCTCCCTGGTTGGGGTCCAAAAGACGGTGAACACGTTTGCTGGATACACTTGCTGACATGGCAAGGAGCCAACCTCAGTGGCGTTCATGCTGTGAGTTTCTTTGTCCCTCCCTATCCCTTTTAGCCTCCCCATCCATCTACGATCTCATCTCCTAGGGTAAAACATAATATTTTTTTCTTTTTGCCTAGTGGCTAGCTGGAGGCTTACCGGAACGATGCCTATCCGTTGCTGGTAGCTCAGCTGGCATGCAACTGTTGTATCTACTTTTCCTTTGTGTATTGTATTGTATGTATGTATGTATTTCCTTCATGTATTGCGGCACAAGAGCGGAGGTGTTTTTCCCGTCTCTAGCTGATGTGTATAATGATGAATGATGATGAATTCACAACAAAATGTCACGGCGGACGCATCTGTTTTCCGTGATTTTTGCGTAATGTTTTAAAAGGGGTCGCCGGTTTAAGTTTACCCACTCATCTCAATTGTTTTGCGATAAACTAAGGCGCTCTGAACGAATATTCTGTCACGTATCAAAATGCTGTACGCCGCAGACCAGCATGCAAGTTCCTGCATTAAAGTCGAGCGGAAGATACCTTCAGGCTGACAGGCCGCTTACCTGGTCAACGTGAGTCTACGTTTGATGGCGTACTTCTCTCTAGTAGAAACGCGAAACCTCCTATTTGTATGGATTATCCCAACGGATGCCGCATTTGTGGTTCTAGTTGCAAATATCGCCACAATGCTTCACACGTCAAAGAGCAAATCTTTCAACGTGAGACTTCCACAGCCTCTCAAGGTGGCGTCTCTGACGATAGCTACTGTTTTGTTCCCGATTTTGGACCAGCGACGTTTTTCTCTCTCCCTTCATGTGCAATGTCGAGCGCGATCAAAGAATGACTCTCTTTGGATAACAATGTACATTTCCGAGTCAGTTTCTGTTTGGACTTCCTTCTCCCAATCTTCCAAACACAGCACAAATCGGGCTTTTTCCAACCTGCCTCACCGTGCTCCTCTAGGTGATGTATGCTTTGGTAGCTACACTTCAGCAACCCCAGTCATTGGCGTCGTCGGTCACTGCGGACTTCCTTCTCAGAGTTTATAACACACCGTATACGCACACGCTAAGTTTTGGTGTTACGATTTTAATGGCTCGGTCCCCAGCACTAATCAGCTAGTAGCATGCTCCTCCGTTTTGGCTGCTTTAGCTGATCCAACTCAACAACCAGCTCTACTGCAGCACCCTTTCGCTGTGTTAAATCCACAGGCAACATTATTGTTGTCGAGAACTGGTTCTCCCATCCCATCACATATCTTGTCTTCAAGTTCGCATGTGTTCGCTGCTCCCGCACTGCTCACTATACCTTTTCCTCACTTCGAAGGCAACTGTTCAGCTGCTGACACTGTGCTCATCTCACATGCAACTGCCGACTACCCAGCAATATTTAGCAAATTTTGCCGACCAACGGCACTGTAACAAAGACTTCGAGCGCCTACTTCGCCTCCCATAACTTTATTCGAATTACTCCCTCTACACCGGTTGCAACTTTTCCTCTGTTTCCTTCTCAACTTTTTGTCGCCGTATCGACCCCTGTGTTATCATCATCTTCCGCAACTGCCGTTTTGGCGGCTGCTGCCGCTGCTGGCTAATTAGCTCAGCGTTTGCCAACCATGACGGGAAATACTGGTGCATGTACCAATGCTACCTCTGACGATGGCAGTTGTGCATCGAAGGATCGCCACGGTCCGCAAGAAGATATCAGCTTGGATAACACGCAAGAGTCAGTTGCGTTCGCTGCGGCGACTAACATTCCTACGGTATCAGCGGTAGCGACGGCCGAGCTGTGGCAGCTGCTAAGGCTTTCTTTGCTCGCACATTGGTAGATGAGCATACGTTAAGTTCTCAGTTGATTGCTACTCATGCAGCGCAACCCAGAGCTTCGCTACGCTCTTTCGGTACCGAAACAGATTCGCTCGCTACTGCAGTTCTTCTTCGTAACGAGCATATTTTCGGCGTCTTGTGATCAAGCCTTACTAATTTTACTGCTTTGTCGATATTTTCGAGGCGAGACTCAACCAAGCTGATACATGGAAAAAGTGGTAGACGCCATCAAAGTTTTGGTTAAAGATGCCACATTGGATTGCACAGAGAACGGAATTAGCTTACAGGCTATTGACAAGGCTCACATGAGCCTTGTTTCCCTTCTTCTCCGACGCAATGGCTATGAAACTTACAGGTGCAACCGCAATCTTTCCCTGGATCTGAATCACACGGATAAATATAAAATATGCAAAAGAACCATGCAAAATGACTTGTTCGGAATGTAAAGTGCACAATTCCCCACAGGTAACCGTGTGCTTTGTATCAGAACAGTCTCATTCACAAGCGGATCAGCGTTTTTCCTTGTTACGGAACATTTGTTACTGTTGCTTGTTTCATACCACACACATGTCCCGTGATTCTTTGAAATCGATAAATTTAAATTTGCACGCAACCGTGATTTGAACTGTAGTCGGTGTGTTTTCATTCCCAACTCGGCCAGTTCTGTGTCTATCGCCAATATACTTCTCGTCCGGTGGGTTGTCTTTTGACTCGCGCGGCGCAAATTACGAGGCTGCTAAGTTGAAGCCCTGCGGAGAAAACAAATTCTTGTCACTAACTCTTGCAACAACAAATAATTGATTGAATTTTGATACAATCCGTGTTCATGTGTATGGTTTTCAAGAATACACTTTATGAGCTTTCATTAGTATTATTTTAGTACTCGGAAAATATATCACTCGCATAATGACTTCGTCTCAAACTCTGTTGCTTTTCATTGTTTTATTAAAGTTACTCTGGTAGAGAATAGTTGAAATTGAAGATAAAATGGTTGGCATTAAAAATGACAATATATTTTACATCGTACACAATTATTTGATTATAATGTAAAAAACGCGATGCTTAATCATAAATATCAGCGAAATTAATTTTAAGCGTAACAATAAAGATCCGTAAACTTTTTCCTCTCAATTTAATTCGTATTGATGCTATCAGTTAGTATCATTGATCAGCAGATCAGCGTTTCTTGGTTCAGCAGCTTGTTTTTGTTTGTTACAAAGAAAACACACGCCGTTTCCTGACGTACCAAGACTGATAATTTAGTGTAGAAAGCTGATAACAGACAAAAATCTTATAGTAATTGCTAAGGTATATATGGGCAAAGTATGTAAAGTTGCATATTGCAGAAAACGTTTATAAATCAACATATTGTTATTATATATTAACTGGCAAGATACCATACCGCTTTCCTATTCCCTACATTACACCCCTTGAGTAGTCTTACTGATTTACCAAATAAGTCGTGTTCATCAAAATAGCAAAACGCAAAGCAATGTGGCTTACTGAAACCTCTTAGTCTACCAATTCCATCTATTTATGCACTGTTAATCATTTTCATGACGTAAAATAAACCATTCCTGTTAGCACCATTTTGTGATTCAAAATGATTTCACAAAAACAATTCTGGTGAGCTTAAAGTGCAGTCAAGTGCCGCTTGGATAAACATTTTAAATACAGTAAAATAATAATCCATTGGATCCTACAACCCGTCACGAAGATGATATGATATAAATAATAATAATAATAATGCTATAAATAGCTGTAGCTATTTCTCACATTTTTAAGTGGTTGATTTTGGCTTTGTGTTACAAATGTTGCCATAATCATATTGATATTTAAAGGTTGACTAGCTTATCCGCAGCTACTCCCGTAACCGTAAATTTCACAAGCTCAATCCTAAAAGATTCTAGTGGTAATTACTCTAATGGCGCTATTAAATATAACCGTAGAAATTGTTATAACTTCTTAAGTTATTTAAGAAGCATAATTTACAATGATTTAGTGGGTACAGTGATGTAACGAATTTCATACCGGTTCTCACATCACATATTGCTAAATTTGCGGAATCCTTCAATCTCAGTAACTCTCGATGATACAGCGTGCATACTGTTTATGCTTTAACCTCATAAGTTTTACACTTGTTTCGCTAATTATAGTAGGAATGCTATGTAAATTCGGTTTTGAAATCCTTTTAAACAAAGCACAGAGTACCGCAATATTAGTTTGCCTGCATTTCTAGGTCATAATAGCCATTGTGTTCGTCGAATATATTGGGTTTGTATCATCAATAGTTATTTCGTTAATCTGTGCAGTGTATAATTATGGAAAAAGGTCGACTGAAGTTCATTTCATTACAAAGAAAATACGTGTAATGTGTTAGCCCGATTTGATTAACATAGATGTCAGGGTGTTGATATTAATGAAAACCACGTATATATCACTTTAAGTAGTTATCCTGGCAGTGAAACTAATTTTGCATATTTTCAGTTTACCTATTAGTAAGTATGAGTTCCAAATTGCGAATTCTGGATTACCGTTTGCTAGAGAACCTGTAGAATACATTTTCTCTCATTTGTGTTAGAACTAGTTTTCTGCCATGCAGTTTATGTGACTAAAATGAAAAAAATACAGCGCGAAGATTGTTTCTCATTATCGTTCCTTACAGTAAAATGTCCGCTTCAAGCAAGTGTTGCTTTTTTGCTATAATCTTCTGTGGATAAATTTGTGAACTTTGCTGACAACTACAAATCTCGTGCCTTATCAAGTACAGGATGAACAAAGTAATAGGCGAAAAGGTATACATGTGTACCATATCATGTTTACCCAGGGACTTGTTGTCAAAGATCTGCTAAGCTTTCGTACTTTGGTAAATTCTCCTGTGTTCCTTCATATAAAGCACTACATGCAAATGCCAACTACCATCCGAATAGAAAAGTTAAGTGAATCAATTCAGCTCAATGGAAGGTGGTACTTACTCCTCGTAGAAAAAGCCGCCGAATTCATAACCATTTATTCATAAATGAAAAGAACAATAAAGCGTATTTTGTGTCTAAACTGCAACTTATTGAAAATTTAGTGTTAAGTAAATTTCGACCGGTCAGACTTATTGCGGTCCAGCATACGTGAAGCACGATTATATTCATTATACATTGACCTTATTTGCAAGGATTCCTAGGTTCTACAAACCATCCCACCATGTGATTCGAGATTACCTCAGTCCATCTTTGCGCATAACGCACCCAGTTGGTTCTCTGAGTAAATTGATCTGTTTGGATTCAGACTCAAGACTACTTCGCACAATAATTGTATCTATGCTTATTTACCTCCCTTTCTACTCTGGGCTTTCCGCCTGTTAATTAGACGAATTATCGATTATCCAAATCGAAAGCATAACTATTTTTAACCCAGTTACCCAGACTTAGGTGCACCCATGCGAGATGCTTGGCAGTTTCTTTCGTTTGCTGCTCAACTGTTTACTGATGTTTCTCAGCAGGCTGCATTGTTTGAACACATTACATATGCGTTTAAATTTAGTAAAAACTAAACATAGTGGTATGGATCTTTTGCAATTTTTATTTGCGAAAGTAAAACTGCAGTACATTTCCGGTCACTGGCATGTTGATTTTCCTGCGGTCTACGAGTTGACTAATGTCCCGACTGTATTGACGCAATCAAATAATTATATCCTATTGTATCACCTAAATTTCCGGAAATCTTTTTCATATGTCCGATTGAACTGAATGATGTTAATTCATCAATCAAGTAATTAACACAAAGTGTTTATGACACAACCCTCCACTTTTCCTACCTTGCATTAATTACCATTAAGTTAAGCATATGCTCTCGCATTAATTGGTGGACTCGTATGCATGCGGCTCGAATTCCGCCGTGCCAACGCTTTGCTCGCACGAAACTAATGATTGCTTTGTTTTCCGGTGGTAACAAAACCCAAACCCTTCTGTCAAATTTACAAAACATGAGTATCCCTGCTAGATAAGTTTAAGGATGACAGTGTGCGCTTTCCCTGTGGGCAGTACTGTTACAACTTATACGTTGTGTTTTATAGATCCTAAAAGAAAGACGTAAGCTAAAGCATATATCCGTGTTATATTCGGTAAACCTTCGTCAGATTTGGTTGTTAAATATCTAACTTAATACAAGCACAACTGCGGTGCGTCCAAAACTTTGAATGGCACATATAAGTATAGAAATAAGCGTAGTAAACACACAGGTTTACTTGTTAGTAGTTACATGTCACTCACAGGCCAAATTTATCCGATTAAGCTTCTACAAATCACCATTTCAGGATAAAAAGTTAAGTTGCTTTAGAACTATACTTTACCAACTGAATAACATGCGCCCGCACAAAGCATTGCTTCTAAGTTTCATGAGTAGATTTAGTATGGACACACAGACTACGACAAAATTCAAACAGTGACCAATGCTGATACTTATGAATCATATGTCATGTTTGCCAATCGCGGAAGTTACTTAGTAAACACTTTCAACGATGAAACTCACAAAGACAATAGTATCAGAAAAGGTAGCATAAAAACTCCATTTGACTCAAATGCTTTGCGTAGAAATGCGTGCTAATTCACAGTTTTAATAATCAACAAGCACAATTAAAATAACTTCAGATTTATTAGCATAATGCGCATGTATTTACAATTAGGCAATTAGGAAACAAAACGCGGTGGATAAAATGCACGAATCCGCAGAAAACATTAACATCACTTTCGTTTGCATTTTAAGCCAAACACTTATTGTTTTTCGTGCGTGCAGTTACAGTATTTATCGTTTATTAATACTAAAAGAATACAACATGTTTAAAAGTAAATTAACCATGGATCAATAGGAATCCCTAGCTCAAAAAACATAGATTAATGAGCGTATATAATAGTGGCGGATAATTGTGATAATGTTAAAAGTTAGCAAATTTGCCTCGATGTAACCATTAAGCAAGGTGATTTCCACGGTATCTGATATTGTTCAGCTGCCAAAAATCAAGGCAACCAGCGGCACCCTTGCGAACATTGTAGCAAACACTTCTGTAACTGAAAGGTAATTATGAGTAGATTAACAGTTAGCAGGCTAAGATCAAGATTATCTTACTTCGGCTAAAATTTGGAATATGGCACATTCCGTAATGTCGAGCAACTTGCCGAAAGTTGCAATTTTATCATCTGCAAATACCCGCTAAAGAATTGGTGTGATTTTGCGATTTTCAAAAAGCACGATTTAACAAGCTTGCATTTTTATAAGAAATGTAAAGTGATAAGAGTGACTTTTAGTCTTCGAAAAACAATTAAGCGTCTGTCTGGCGAAAACGCTTAACCTATAACGTTTACAAAAGCTGCGTTATTCAATGTTTTCTACCAGCATGAACATGCTCAAAACACCAATACTCAAAGAAAATAATTGAGTAACGCAACTTCGGTGTCTTTTTATGGGCAAATCTGTTGATATAACTCGTTATACGTAAATCGATGATCTGAAGCTGCTGCAACCGAGAAGATATGTAACACCCGTTTATAAATATATATGGGTATTTCATTTGTTTCTACATGGTCGAAATACTAATGATAATTTCACCATTACTTTCCCGTGCATCTGAACTTTGAAATTTGTTTTTATTCTCGGGAAGTTACATAAGTATGTGCAGGTAATATAGCTTCAAATTATTCTTTCTTGATAAAAAATAATAAACCAACTATATGGATTATTATGCAATGCTTTACAACCCGTTGTGTGGTTTATTGGATTTTCAAAAAAGTAAAAATCTGCTTAAACTTTAAAGGCGAAATTTTGGTCTTGCTTTATCCCGCGTAATCTTTTCTATCAGAACATTCATGTTGCACTTTGGTTTTAGGTATTCGTTATCAATCGATTAATAATTTTTAAACCTTGACTTTACGATGAAAACCACGCTCACAGCGGTTATTTTGTCGCGCTTTTCAGCACAATGCTACTTCACTTATATGCACCTAGCGATCGATAAAATGTTGATTAATCGTTTTTCATCTTCATATAAAAATAGCAGGTCAGTTACTGCCACAAAAGAGTAGTAAGCAACATACGTTTTCTAACTACAAGCTTTGGTGAATTCACTTTATCTTTCTCAGTGGAAGGTATCCTGATCAAATAAGCTAAAGCGTGTGGTTAGTTCTATTTTGGAACGCAAGCACCGCAGTCATGTGAGAAAAACGTTTGACGTACCAATCACCATGAATGTTGGCTGGTATTCCATTATGGAGTCTGTGTTGCTTATTACTATCGGGAAGAATAAACATTGTACTGTTAGAAGTGATTCCACCTTTTGTTTTACATGCATAGTAATCTTATTTTTTTGGCCATTTCTAACTGATCTAATCTTTTACTCTCTTACCTTTATTTAACCAGACATCATCTATTCGTAAAATGAGCTAGTCTCCAGTTTACGACCAATTGCAGAGTAAATATGTTTGTTGTTTCTACAATATAAGTAGGTTCACTTCAAATATCTAACCAAGTGAGGAGCCACATAACACTAACTTTTACCTGAACGTTTCATGAGGCTAGGTTTTATTGCGCAATGCACAAATGTTGGAGCTACATCCACCCTTATCGACAAGATGAGTTAATCTATTGGAATCACTGCCCTTTCCATAATAATGCTCAGTCTGCTAGATATTCTCCTTAACAAGTGTGCATATGTTTATTTTATTTCCATATAAGCGCTTGTGTGCATGTTTAATACCTAATCGACTGGTTCGAAATGAGTTTAGCAAATTTATGGCAAGTGTTTATCCTCCATGAAGGCTAGTCCCATGCTAACATGCTCGGACAGTCACTGCGCATCCAGAAGGGATTTGGACTACTGTTTCTTAGTATGGAATCGACCTTCGCAGTTTTCAGTTTTTAGGTTTGCCCATTAGACATTTGCCGGTTCACGGTACAGGAAACCGATTGGAATGGAGGATAGGCATGATGCCGTTACCACTTAGCGGGCTGCAATAAAGCACGACACTGGTCCGCCACTGACAACAAGGCTTCAAAAGTGCTTAAATCATCCTCAGAATACAGAGCTTCAGCATAGGCCATGATGTCTTAGATGATAAATTCAATCCCTTGCAGATTTTTCGTGCAAATAAGTGTAATCAAATTATTCTTAAGATGCTTGCTCGCCTTCTTACCGAGCGGAATTGAACGCAAGATCCAACAAGTAATCCAGTGCTCTCCGTTCATTCCGGTTTAAAAGGATATCTTCCCACTTTTGCTAGGCGCAGGAGCATAAGTCTAAGGAAGCTTTACTTTAGATGGAATTCAGTCTGACCTTTGAAGCATGCAAGATGCTTGCAATGGAAATGTTTGAGAATTGTGATATTGTTACAGGGCATACAAACAGAACGGTTAACCTCTTATTTAACTATGAGTTCGTTCACAGCTTCTCTGATACCATGTTTACACTCTCGGATTTATTGGATTGATCAACTAATCATCAGCTTCGTCAGCACAATTGCTAATGACGAAAAACTGAAGTGAATTTACTGTCAGCTAACATTTGTAAGCTTCATAAAATAAACCCTAGCTTTAGATTTCCATAACTGATTTTTGACCAAGTATATGGACAGCTTTGTAAAATGAATATGTGTTATGTTAGCAGTGATAGTGATTAAGCATTAGGAAAATAATATCGCGAAAAACAAACAAGGATTAAAGCATTTAAGATTAGGTTGTTTGACTTCGGATTTCTGCTATAAATGAATGTAGCGTAGTTTGTTTCCGAAATTGCACACCAACGGAACATTTTGTTAATTATCACCTGTGATTATAATTACACACCTGGTCTGTGAACTGGCATGAAGAAATAGATCAATTCATTGTACTCTTAGAACATTGCTTTGTGTAAATTAAATAAAAGCATATCTATCAAATATATCATTCTGAATTTCTTGGAACATCAACCAGGTGATTTTAATGATACTGTCATAATATCTGGATTATCGACTGATAACACTTGCTGATTTGAATGGAAATATCGACCTCCCCTTTATTTCAACAGTGCTTAGTTTCCAGTATTTAACAACGCAAATTGGACATCGTTCAATAAATGTTTGAATTGATTAATTACTCACGCCGCCTCGTACATCAAACAGCGGGCAATACTCTATCATCAGAAAAAGGGCTAGCCTAATACATTCTTGCACTGAAATATATAAAAACCGGAATATTGCTTTTGAGAAAATGTTCCAGTTTGCGTGGGACTGGTACGATAGAATAATTCTGTGAGTGTTCCATCTTGAGCGTATCGTTGAGCCAAGATTTATTGAGGTGTCCAACGTACTTGATGAATCTAAATTGAAAAGCTGGTATCGCACCCTGGCCAACCAAATAATACCCACATGTCCTGCCCGAACAGTCCCTGCTGTGCCAGTCAAATGATGTTAGCAAAGGATAGAAAGAAAAATCGAAGGTATAGCATAGGCAAGTTCACTTTAAACACGAGGATAATACCCATGCATAATAAAAAGCAGAAAAAGAAAACGAAGTATGAAGATAGGGGCTGCGTAGCTTGAGCTACTCAGAAAAATGGAAAGGTTTCTTGTTGCTACCCAAGTGCGTCAAGTTGCAGCTCAAACCCCCTAACCTTAAATTCCCTGATGACATTTTTCGGATGCATGTTCCTGTGATCGATAACTCAGCCTGACAGCCGGATTTCCGCCCTGATCAGATCAGACCGCGGTTTCCCCAGCTTCATGGAATGACCACTCAGAACAGACAACATAACGGGACTGAATAGCCAAGGTAAATCTGGACCAACCTCGTCAGTTAATATACGGTAGGTTAGGACAATGTTTCCCCTAAGCCTGCGATAGTACATTAAATGCATTCCTGTACTAAGTAGAAGCATGGTGTACTTCCGTCAACGTAGTACTTCAAGTAAGCTAGCACCCACTTGTAAAAATCCGTTGAGCTCACATGTGTCCCGGATGGGGCTGGGCGGACAAGCCTAGACGTAATATTCAGGATGAGGTCGAACAAAAGCCGAAAACAGGTTTGCAAAGTTGTCTCCCATCAACGTTTCGAAAGAACAGGGTGTTACTACCAACACGCGTAATCTCTGCTTGTGGCCATATTTCACTTGTCGCAGGAGTGTAAACTCAAAGTATGAACAACGCCTAGATCAATCTGGCTATATATACGGAGGATTATGACCCCACCTACCAAGTAATTTGCAAGACAACCTCCACAAATTTAAAGAACCTAGCACTTTGTCTGATCTATGGGCTAAAAACATAAAGTAAACAAGTCCCAAAGCTTATCTATGGGT
>OX104066.1:122154630-122590976 GCA_944474145.2 Dicrocoelium dendriticum
CTTCCATTTGCAAAAAGCCTTTTATCATGTTCCGCATAAGCAACTTTTGCTGAGCTTAGGTCATTCGGAGTCCGTGACTTGGTTTACCTCCATCTTAAAAGGCCGCATTCAGTCTGTTTCACTAAATTACCTGGAATCATAGTTACGTGCAGTAGCTTATGGAATACTGCAGGCAGCATACTTGGTTCCAATCTGTCCCTCATATTTATCAATGAATTTTTCGATAAATCGAATCTGGTAAATCGTTTCATGTTACGGATGACATGAAAATCGTCTGCGCATTTCCTACAGAACATCTGCAGATAATCGTCAAAACTATTCAAATACAACTGAATTCCCTTGAACTCTGGTCATATGAGTGATTAATTAAATTCTCCGAGCTCAAGTTCCATGTACTCTGTCATAGATGTAGCATCTCAGCAGGAAATTTGACTTTAAATTGGAACCAATCTCTATCACACAGTCCATCCGTGACCTAGGCTTAAACCACAGTGAACTACTAAACTTCTCAACTTACGCTCAACAACAGTTATCAAAGAGAAGACGTGCTTTAAGCTTAATCAAAAACTCAATATTCTTAAACAAAGACAAACTTGCACTTTAGATGATATATGTACGTTCACTTTCGGAGTAATGCCAGATCCTATACAGTCACATGCGCAAGAGCGATCTTTTATTACTGGAACGTCTGCAGCGCTCATTCACTAAAAGCATTGTGAGTGAAACTTAGCAACATATCACGATAGATGTAAATTACTGAGCCCCCATCCTTTATGGTTCCAAAGAGTGAAACTAAACTTGCTTTTCTTCTACAAACTGATACACAGCCTCAGCTTCAACTCAAGCACAGTTGAAGTTTTGGGAAGTTAGTGAATACAACCTAAAAGTGCTCAAGGCGAATTGCCACATAATCACTGGCACATTTTAAAGGTGCTGGACTTTAACTTGCTGCATGAGGGAATGGGCTGTGTGTCAGCATTGCCCTGAAATATACAGCTATCGAAAAAATATTGAGTAAACGTGATGACAGCAAAATTGCACATGACAGAGGCAAAATAAGGCAACTTATTTATAGCCTAATTAACTATAACAGTGGCCAAATGAAAAGCAATACATGTGATGAGATAATCTCGCTTAAATTTTCAGCCAGAAAACAACATAAAATAAACGAGTTAAAATAGTCTGGCTTATCTGCTGGAAATTTTTACAAAACATGGTCAGATGAGCCGTGGAAGTGCGAATAAAACTCTCGAGGGAAGCAGGTTTCCAGGTGATAGTTTCATATTTGGCCGTATAACATTATTTGAAATGAGAAAGATTCCTACAATTATTCTTACTATCAACTCTTCCTTGCAGTGCTTTTAATTGATAGCAAACTCCAAACTCTTCAGATGAGACATCGTTACACTATACAATGTGAGTTGCTATGGGATTATTTTGTACAATTTGGTGAGACCACGTAATCCGTCTGTGTCTCCCAATGTCGGGAAATACATCATTTATTTATTTATCCATGAGTTTTCGTTGCAAAACCTCTCAACCTCGAAATCTTTCAAACTCCCACAAAGTGACTGAAACTAAAAGAGCATTATATTCTACAAAATCCAACGTACGGACAACAGTAAAATGTCAAGAGTCAAGAAATTGTTTTCGAGCACCCTTCATGGGTGAATATTCGGCTACAACACACACACGATCTCGACAATGTACCAAAAAAGCAAATCAGTGGCAAAGCAATAGGACAAAGATCGGGTGGATAAGGACAAATAACACAATCATTTTAAGGTTGAGTGGTTGAGTCAAGTATAGCAGAGATGGGCTATCGAAAAAGACGCGAGTAGTAAGGGATGACTGACGATCGGTAAGCTCCTGTAGAGGCAAAGATTAACTTGTACTTCTTCCTAGTAGTTGGAGTTGATAAACATCCAGATAAGACCGTATGTGGGGGATGACTTGTATCGGTCAGTATATTAAAGACCAGCATTTTACAAAATTATGTGTGCATAAATAAAGACGTTAGTAAAAGTAGATTTCGGAACACCGCTACATGGTGAAAAGTAGTTAGTTGTCTGACAACTAACTTAAAATGCTTACCCAAAAACCAGGAAATATCACAGGGAAACAGTACTTCTGATGGAAAAGAACTCAGGTGCTGACAAATCGGACGATAAACTCACCAGGAACACAGTAGTTTCCCAGCCAAGAGGCATAGAAAGACAGCCTTCTGACCATTGTGAAGATTTCAGTTACTTTAAGCGTCTAATATAAATCGTGACTTACCGTTGTCTCCACATAATAATTGTGTCCAAGACTAATCCTTCACCGTCAATATGTAATTTGTTGCACAAATCAAGGAGCACTACGTACCCTACTCTTTTGTTTAAGAAAAAAAGTATATGGCAGTTTGTAGCATCGAGAAACAGATCAGGGAATTGTGACCAGCCATTAAGATCGTTTAGAAGCGCATGTTGTCTGAATGAACAATCGGCGCTTTTTGGTTGATGCCCAGAAAGATAAGGTCTGCATATGTTACCAGAGACGCTTCAGTTACAGCTGGCATAGAGCTGGCGTAAATAAAAAAGAGAAAAAATGACCGAATTGCTTTCTGAAGGACACCTGTGTTAGTGAGAAGTGGGGAGGAACATCTGCCACCGAGTCGGGTGATCTGATTGCGTTCAGCAAAATAAGTTCTCATTAAATAGACAACAGAGGGAAGTACTCCCTGAGTAAGTAGGTTGTTTAGCAGTAATTCCCGGTTTACACAGCCAAATGCATTGCTGTATTCATGGAAATACATTTAAGTTGCTTTATTCGTATTGGCAAGCGGTGACATACGTAATATACGAGGTCAGCCACAGCATCTAGGTTAGACCTCGAACTGCAATAGGCATCTTGAGGGGGTTTTACAGCGTGTTCTGGACGGCATCATTCATAGAATCACTTTTTCAGAATCTCCAAGGCAATCTAATTGCAGCGATAGGTCAATATTTGTTGGATCCTTTTTCGGAACTGATATAAATTTAACACTTCGCCAACAGTAGACTACTTTATGTTGTTGCATAACCATTGTGTATATACACGCAAGAGTTGTTGCCAAACAATCGGCAAGTGCTTTGTGTAAGATAGGCGATAGCATGTCCGGCCCACTATCATTAACGGAACGTAGGTGTTGCAGTGTATTATTTACAGTTGCACTGTCAACGGGAAGCATTGGTACAGCAGACCCCAACACTTTCGCACAGGAAGATTCTAGAGCTGTAGTAGTATTATACTTTAGGAATTCCTGATTCAATTTCTCTGCATCCGTAGCAAAGGAAGGCGAACTTCGAGCAACTCCGCTAAGCATCCTCCAGAGTTCACGACAACTGCCGTTTCCAAGAAAAGATTGGACATGCACTTTGTCAAGACGGCGTATTCCTACCATTATACGACATGTAAGAGATCTTAGTGAGGTGCCGTATTGTCCTTTAAAGAATTTATCCTAAAGGCAGCGTAGCCGCTTCTTTGGATGGATAAATAATTATCAGCGCCGAGGTAACTAATGTCCAAAGGACAACGTATATCAAATCAGAAGTTTAAATAGCTTGTTGAACTATCACAATACCTGAATACGTCAGGGTCAAATGACAAAGGAAATTCCTTTGATGCGATCGTTTTGCGAAGTCTGTCGAGCTGTATTTGAGAGCATTGTCTCCCCCTGACTTTTTCAACATTGCAGCGAGTGATTGTTTTTGGTTGCTTTTACTATAGATGACAAGTGAAATCGCGATAGTCGAGTGATCAGAAGTACCGACTGGAGCAAGAGTACATACGGAAAACCACTTCATATTAATAACGAACAGTAGGTGCGGGGTTGCGTTTGACCTGGCCGGCAGATTGACGACGTCTCGCAATCCGAGAGCGGAGAGAACAGTAGTGTCACATCTAGTAAAACCACTGCAGAAGATAAACAGAGAACGATCGATGTGTTCCATGGCAGCAGCAGTAAATTCATCCTAGAAATTCTCATCTTCAAGTTTGGGACATGTGAGAGATATGTAGATGTCAACCAACAATATTAAACTGCATCCATTCATACACATCGGCTTATATTTTATGACGAAACAAATGATAGACTGTGAGAAGAAAAAACACGTTTTGTTGCAATACACCCAGACGGATTAGTGTAATTAAGTACTCCACCACCTCTGTTTCGGTACGCACATGGGCGATCATTCTCATGGCAACTAAATTCCCCAACGGATACGACTGCATCACCTACTTCTTCATGGAGCCAGGTTTCTTGTAACATAATGAATGTAAGCTGCGCAAAGGCTCTTGGTAAAACCGTGTTTGATTGTTTTATTTACACATTATTGAGCGGATATTGGTGCTAAGCAATACTGAGACGCTCAGATCTCTCATCTTTTTCTTCTGAGAGCAACTCTCCATCCAGAACTATGTTTTCAAACAGAATTGTTACACTTCTTAACATTCGTTTTAGTTTGTTTCTGACAACACAACCGTTTGATAATGCGCAGGTTACAAGTTTAGCAAAACGTAACGATTATAAAATAAAGTGTGAGTAGACTTGCATCGTGGTACGAGTGCTGAATAGAAAAATAGTACCGATAGAGCGAAATGTAGATGTGAGAACGTGTGTGTTGATAAACTCAAAATTTGAAGGGGACGCAAAGGCCTATTATTATTTGTAACAATTTATAAAACAACAGTCTCAGCTAAGCCGAGTGATGTACACTGCCCAAACAACATATCCTGTTTCTCAGAAAAGCGTCAACCAGTAGTGTCTTACAACAAGTATAAGGGGAGTGGGAGTGTCTGTGTAGCCACGCCTAACAATGACACTTCCATACGAAGCCAAATATTTGCTCCCATATTTCCTACCATGTGTATAGATGACAATGATTTGTCATTACCATCCGAGTTGCACCCGAATACTCATCAATTTCCTGGTCTCTTATCAAGGCAATCACCAACAGCTCTCGCAAATATCTATTTTAGCGCTTCATATACATCGACAACAATCACCAAACACCAGTCCATTGACAGCTAAAACATATGTACAACCGGAACTAAAATAACCTGTTCAACGACAGTTCAGGCGTCTTCAAGACATAGATATAGCTTATTTTAACAACGGATTCATCACCGTGCAAAGATGTATCTTTGTCTCGAGCCCAATTGTTACGATGTACACTTGAATGCCGCTACTGGTTGGTACATCTGAGGTAGTTTACCAATTCACACGCCAAAACCTATATGGGCTTTCGTATGTCTGGACGACGAGTCGTTACGCTATCTCTACAACGACAATCAAGCCACGGTGGCAAGCATTCGTTGGCCTATGTGTTTCAATAGCTCTGTAGTATGTATGTTACATGATGTATCAGTTCCAATTGAGAAATACTTCCTCGAGATGATATCAAAAACAAAAAGTAGCGAACAAAATTGTTATCAGGGTTTCATCATCAGGCTGATACAATCACAATAAAGCAAGCTAAATTAAAAGTAATGGGTATAACTGGGGTCACTGAAGCAGAGTAGCTAATCGATAAGTCTACGTGTTTGGTCTGATTGAGGCGAGGTCAAGAGTGGTGGCGTGACTGCCATTGTTAGTCGAGTTTATTTGAGGCCAAGGTAAGGTTAAAGTATGGACGAGTATTTCTGTGCACATAAGTCCGGGTTATAGAGTCGAATTGCGATCGTCTCTGCTGTCGACAGCAGGCAACATCTGACTGCCCGTTTGTAACGTCCGGGGACGCAGTAGATCAGTGTGAATGCGTCACGCGAATCGATTTGATGATCAGAGTGTGCTAGATGCGTCAAAACTGCACTCGTTACATTCTTCCTCACGCCGCTGTAGAGCCAAATTGGGCAATGCTCTCATGTCCTAACGGACAGTCGCCTGGTCGTTTTCCCAATATACCTTGCTTCACACGAGTAAGAGAAATTGCACACACAGAAGGAGGTCTGCGACCGAGGTATCCTGTCTTTAAATTGTAGGTGCACAATCGGTGTTAAGGTGAAGCTTAAGTGGAGATTAGCGGCAAAATACGTTCTCTCTGTTGTTAAGGAAAGTCTTCGGGTGGTCCGTTCCGCTATCACGTCACCCTTAAATGGTACCGATAAGTATATAATCCTCTTCTCCGCGGAAATTGGATTGGGCTTTTGTACTCGGGTTCCATTTGTCTCTGGATGAATTTCTCAGGTTACCAATTACGCTTGAGTACGTTTCGTATAAAGCTCAGCTCATTTGAAAGCGTATCATCTGTACGTATTCTTCTCGCTCTCTCAGTTAGACAACGTACGAGGTATTTTTCGTGCTTCACTTAACATACCGGTTAAGTTCAGCACGAAGCTTGCAGTAGCTAGTGCGGCAATGCCATTTTTTGACGAGTGAGTTTTACATTGTGAATACCCCAAGCACTTCTGGAAAATTCTCAGACGTGATGTAATCAATCCATCTAATAACGCTTTGAAACGCCACACAATGAATGAACGTGATACGATCGTGTCTCGGATTGACGATATCGTGCTTAACCGATGCGTTTTCTTTATCGCGCTAGAGAATCTAGCTGTTGAAGAATACCACACGTTCGAATCATGCGTTCAGCTAATTGTGGCACGACAAATGGAAGTACGACTATCCTCACTACAGAACCAACTCAACATGATTAAGCCACAGAACGTATTTCCTCCTGACCCCGAAAGATATTTTCATAATTTCTCCTCAGTGCCAATAGACAAGGTTTTACTCGAAGCTCTTTCACTCGGCCCGAAATTCTGTTGTCCACGAAACTATAGTAAAGAGCTAGATTTAGAGGCGAAATTTGAGAATCTCTATTCCCATGTAGCTACGCTTGCGCCGTCCTCAGCTTTAGCGGACGAACAATATAAATCAACGCTTGTTAACGCAAGTTACGAGTACCTAACTTATAATCCATGTACCAAGCATCTATTGAAGCATGAACATTTAGACACCCTTAAAGAATTCAAGAGAAACGATAATGTACTATTTTCTAGGCCAGATAAAGGAGCCGAGATCGTTCTGATGGACAGATCGGACTACGTCAGCAAGATGTATGCCATTCTTTCCGAATGGTCGAAATTTCGTAGAATGAGTATTGAGAGTGACAAGACATAGGTAAACGAGAGATCCATAACGAAAAGCCCGCTTTGCCTAAAGCAGGAGAATGTAATCTACGCAGATATATTTGAATGCACCAGACCAAGTGGGGCAGTGGTTCCAAGACTGTATGGCCTGCCCAAAGTACACAAGGAAGAGCTACCACTAAGGCCGTTACTGGATATGTGTAACTCCCAGTATCATTCAACTGCTAAGTGGCTCGTAAAACGACAGGAACCAGTCAGGAAAGCCAGAGATAGATACAGTCTCAAGGACACCTTTGATTTTCTTGACTCAGTGAGGCAAATTGAGCTAGCTGGGGGACAGATGTTTTCCTTAGATGTGGTGTCTGTTTTTACCAATGTTCCGGTGGAGGAGACGGTAGACTATCTGCGCGAGTTCATCCAGCTGCGCAACATCAACGTTGGTATCCCACCGGACCGGATGAGACAACTGCTACTCATGTGCACGCGAAAAATTCAGTTTCAGTTTAATGTGACGCTATATTGACAAATAGACGGGGTGGCGATGGGTTCACAATGAGGACCGTTGCTGGCGAACTTCATTAGCAAATTGGAGTGTAACCAGCTGAACGAATCCATTAACAGCTTGGTATAATACCGCCGATACGTCGACGACATATTTTGTATTGCGGTTAGTGGAGTGTGCGTCGAGGATCTATTGGCTCAGTTTAACACTGCACATAATAACATATCTTTCACTGTCGAGCTAGAACGTAACGACTCGTTGGCATTTTTAGATGTCCAAATCAACAGGTCATCAGACGGGTCAATGGAGAGGAGGGTGCAAAGAAAAGTAACCTGGAATGGACCGCAAATCCATTTCGCTAGTTTTGATCCGACAAGTCAAAAAAGGAACTTGATCCGTTGTCTAACGGAGAGAGCGAGAAGAATATGTACAGATGATACGCTTTCAAATGAGCTGAGCTTTATACGAAACGTACTCAAGCGTAATTGGTAACCTCAGAAATTCATCCAGAGACAAATGGAACCCCGAGTACAAATGCCCAATCCAGTTTCCGCGGAGAAGAAGATTATATACTTATCGGTACCATTTAAGGGTGACGTGATAGCGGAACGGACCACCCGAAGACTTTCCTTAACAACAGAGAGAACGTATTTTGCCGCTAATCTCCACTTAAGCTTCACCTTAACACCGATTGTGCACCTACAATTTAAAGACAGGATACCTCGGTCGCAGACCTCCTTCTGTGTGTGCAATTTCTCTTACTCGTGTCGAGCAAGGTATATTGGGAAAACGACCAGGCGACTGTCCGTTAGGACTTGAGAGCATTGCCCAATTTGGCTCTACAGCGGCGTGAGGAAGAATGTAACGAGTGCAGTTTTGACGCATCTAGCACACTCTGATCATCAAATCGATTCGCGTGACGCATTCACACCGATCTACTGCGTCCCCGGACGTTACGTACGGGCAGTCAGATGTCGCCTGCTGTCGACAACAGAGGCGATCGCAATTCGACTCTATAACCCGGACTTATGTGCACAGAAATACTCGTCCATACTTTAACCTTACCTTGGCCTCAAATAAACTCGACTAACAATGGCAGTCACGCCACCACTCTTGACCTCGCCTCAATCAGACCAAACCCGTATACTTATCGATTAGCTACTCTGCTTCAGTGACCCCAGTTATACCCATTACTTTTAATTTAGCTTGCTTTATTGTGATTGTATCAGCCTGATGATGAAACCCTGATAACAATTTTGTTCGCTACTTTTTGTTTCTGGTGTATCAGTTAGATTGATACTCAGAATTTGGTTGATATTAGCGTTTCGCTTGTATTTCTCTGACCTATTTCGTGCGAACCAATGAATGATAAGTTTTTGAGATAGATTTACTGTTCGTTATATGCTAAGATCATAAAACAAATTCTTATCAATTTTACATATCCTTTTCATCAAGCAGTCCAGTTGGCGGACCATGATTATTTTTCTATCACCGAAAATCCTAAATTGCATCTCTGCAATCGATGTACTCATATTTCCGCCGAGTTTCTCTTCCATCGTACTGTGCATCTTCTCTTTCAGCGTTTAAATAGATGCTAAAATAGATGTTTTGATATCAGCGTAATAGAACATTTTTTATGTAGATCTTCATAGGCGGGACTGCTTACCAATTTGATTAGAGCAGCATAAAGGCTTTCTTATATCATAACTAATGACGCACGTATTGTAGCAGGCGAACTACATAAAAGCTGTTCCAGTCCTTAGATACGTCGACTCCTGTCATGCATGAAACTAGAGTAAGCACTTTGTGTAACATAGGTTAACTGAGAAGTTTAAAAAGCCGCCCCCGACGTGTCGCAAATCTAATGGATTCTCATAGACGTTGTTAGGATTTACAAAATGGTATTGAGATGCAAGAGCAAATAGTCAACACCGACGACACAAACTAATTAGATTATCGAAGCTGAAATCCAGTATACAGAAACTTAGTAAGATTTCTCTTTTGCTAGAACATAACTGCAAAGTGAATTATCTGGCTTGTTCAAGCAAGAGTTCCACAGTTATTTTGCTGTTTGATTCAACGGAAATAATTAACCTGCGACGGCGAACCTTCAGCATCGCAAAGACGAGCGATTTCACAATCGCTTTATAAACCACGCTATATACAAGAGTCCTAAATGCCCACTAGTCGTTTATTTTGATAATCTGCACAGTGTGCCATTCGCTGTCATAAAATTCTCTAACGAGGGGATCCCTCTACTACTAACACTACTATTTTCAACTTACCTTTGGATTGTTGCAACATAACTCCTTGGTGAACAGAAGCCACACACATGCTACATCACAAATCATGTTACTTTGGAAGCGAAATCTACCGATTTAAAAGTCGAAAGTCAGCCTTATCTAAATTCATGGAGCGACCCAAAATGTCCAAAACCTTCGAATTCTCACGGTGTCTGAAATTAACCAACAATTCACCGCATGGACCCCAGAAAGCCAGGCGCCGCGTCGCTTAACATTTCGGATTAACAAATTGGCCTTTTTATTCAGGTTGATCGAGGCCTAGCCCCAATTGTTACTTACCTTGACATGCAGAAAGCCTACAAAATCTATTCTAGGTAAGCTCTAAATTTGCGGTATGTGAGAGCCTATAATGGCTTGGATCAGACCATAGCTATCTGATCAGTCAGAGGTAGCACAACAAGAAAAACGTTAACTTCAACGCAAGAATGTTTCCAGTTAAGTTATCCAAGAAACTATACATGCTTCTACGTTGTTCCTATTATACCTGGACAGCATATTCAGTCTATTTAACTACGGACAAATTTTCGTTCAGTCGATGCGATTGGAAAATGAACTTATTGCATTGATTCGCTCTAGACGATACACTAAATAAAATCTTGCACAAAGCCCATGCGAATTGGTACACAACGTGGAACTTGTCGTTCACTTCTGATAACTACAGCGACTTGTCATGTTAGTTCATTATTAACTGTATTTTGTCAACCACTTTCTTTCTGTCAGAACGTACGTTATCTATAGGTCTTTATGCTTCATTGGCCTGTCAAAAAATGTGTTTTGCAACATAGAAGCAAAACTACATGTTGCATAATTATGCAGATGTTTTACATTAGGAGGTTTCGTTTGCTATTTGTGTTTGTATTGCATGGTTCCTTTTTACTTGAATACTGCTTAGTGGTATGCAATATCTCACAGAAACGCACTCATATCATCATATAAAAATTGTAGCGATCGTTCACTAAGCGCAAGACAGCAGCCTGATAACAATCATCTGAGTCCCAGCGATGGGATTTACTTTAACTTCTCTCACCATGAATACACTTGCTTAAAAGGAATCTTATGTGTTTTTAGGTATTCTACACACAAGTACACATTTTTAGCTCAATGTTACTGAAACCAAGTAAGCACAATAAAAGAAATAACGCAGTAAATGTAGCGAAATAATTGTCGAAGACAAGCACGGCGGCGAACGTTTTACATTCCATACTGTACACTGTAGATAATGTCCTTACTAGTAAACCGGACAATCTTTGTAAATACATTCGGCAAATACCTGACAGCCGGCTAGGCAATTACCATTCTTGGCTCTTACATGGGTCTTCATCATGTGCATGGTCTGGGCACTATCCAACCAAACACTGCGATAAATTGCCTCGGTCGGAAAGAAATATTCACTGTTGTTGCCCAATTTGTCGCAAAGCTTGTCAAAGTCTTTTAAATTGTGCTTAACGTCTTTCACAGGGACACCACTTTTACAGAAGCTACTGTAGATACATCCGTTTTATGAGGGCATAATATTTGTCAAGCTGTTTTATAGGTCAGTAATGTTGTCCACCATAACAGGTTTGCGAAAACCTCGTAAACTATACTGTAGGCAATTCATTAAAAGCAGATTTTGGTAAAATGCAAATATACTGTTCTGGTTAAAAAATTGGTTTTCGTTACTTTTCTGTCAGTAGAATGCAAATTCAGATTGTTCTGTTAGGTTACATGTGATGGACGTTTGCAGATACCGGAAAGATTTTTAAGAGACATCTGTACATAGTACTACGTTTCTATTCATACCAAGTTGCATTGCTAATGTCTACTTATCAGAGGTCAACACAGTTACCTCGTGGTTTGTGCCCATCCGAAAACGGAAAGCTCAATTCCGAGTTGATCGCACTCTTCATTTTCATCTCCTCCGGATGCTCACGCGCGATTGGAGCGATCAATGGTTTTATTTTCATCCGCAGCCCATATTTGCCATCAAAAAGTTGGCTTACTTTTATTTGCCTCTACTGCTACCACAGTTAGACAAATAGAAAATTGGTTGGCTGAGCCCCCAAATCCAGTTAACACTTACTTCGCTCATAACTTACCTTTTATTTCACTTACTTTTAAATTTATTTATGCGCATGTGTAACTGTTTGAAGCGTTGGTATGTTGGAAACCTCTGGCTTCTTAGCAAGATTTCTGCATACCTTGTCTCTGATTTTGTACCTTCAGTTATACTTCGCTTTATCATTCGCGTTGTGTGGACCCTTAAACTCTATGTTATTTCCCTATATTAATTGAGAAATAGGAATGGCGTGTTTGATATAGCTCGCTCGACATATTTTGCATACGAATATGTTCCATTGTGATGTTCTTTGGTTTGTGCGATGAAGTACTTTGTGACAAACTTGTGGGACTCTATGCAGCAGACTATGATGTCTTCTGAGCGTTTCTAGTGACATCGAACATAACTCAGGCTAACAACTAATAGAACACGGATCGCTATTATCTGTGGAGATGCAACTAGGTTGTCTACTGTATACGCTATATATGTTCTTGGAATTTGAAACAGCGAAATTCCGATGCATGCCTTTAAAACCATAAGTGAAGAGGGATCGAAATTACTATGATAAGCTCCGATTTTCTCACCACAGATTGATTTGCGGTTTCCATTTACTCTGTTCATATAAAAAACACCTACGGGATAGCATGTTACATTCCGAAGACGATATAAAATTGGTGTGGATCAGGTTTTATACCGCTGGATATTTTTAAAGCTTTTTAGGGTATAAATGAAAGTACAATAATAACAACCTTAACAAACACACCGTTTAGTCGAAATCGGAAAGGGTGGGGGATACTCAGAAAATATCGCACTAGTTAAACCTGGAATGATAATATTTTCAAACCTATTAAGCGCAAACGATTCTTGGGAAATGTGCTGGTGAATATTTAATTCAGCTTTACTCCGGATCTGTGGGCATCAATTTCATTTGCAGCCGCGTATACGTAACATCATCATTATAATTGAGGTACTTGTTCTAGCATTCAATTATACCTCTCAGATACTAGTACTCGTGAGTGACGTATAACGCGAATGCTCGACCAATATTTCCGTAACTTAGCGAAGCTTGTGCTGAATGCCTCGTCTACCAGCCTGCGCACGAACGTATTTCACTATATATTATAACAGGTTAGGTGACATGGTTTTGCATCAGGTTCGCATATGAAATGTATCTTAAATTTATCATATGCAGACAGCACTGCACCCATTAAATAAATCTATAGCCAGCTTGCTTCTATGCTAGCAGGTTACTCTGTCGTCAAATACGATTTTGTGTTACCCCTGATTTTTGCCGAATTTGGTACAATTTGTCGAGTCACTACTTCCTGAGAGTAATCTGCACTTATGCATTGCATTCCGTTTTTTGCTTTAGAATAGCTAGTACACTGCGTTGTGATAAGTATTCATAAAATATTTTTACAGTTTCTTAAGACATAGAAGCTAATGAATCCGCCTTAGTTCCTAGATCGCAACAAGGCAGAAAAAGTGCTCTAGTTAATTAAACCGAACAAGCAAAAACGTTTGGCCTGTCGTAAAAGTTGCAAGCTTCCATCAAACATTCGGTTAATTTTTAATCGGTTGCCGAACTTTAATCAAACGCGCTAAGTTTAGGTGAGGTAGTTTCCAGCGTAAACTTTATAGCTAGTGTTATTTCTTCTAGAGGTTGACTGAGCTCATTGCTGCGAACCACCAAGAGTTTCGCATGACAGAAACGCTTTGCATCGAGTTGGTGCACTGCCATCTGCTAAACGTATCTGCAGTTTTTTGAAATCGCTTGTGACTAGCGAAGGGCACATAATTAATGCTATATAATGCTAATGATAGATAAGCTTAATAAAATTTAGATGATTGTAAATAAAACTTAAGCAAAAACAATGATGAATAGGTGTCGATGTCAAGATGAAATCCATGCGATATATCACAGTGGAATCAAAACATTTTCTATATATGAGTCTTACAAATGTATGATACAGCATCCAGCAAAACGTTCTTACCGTACATTATTAAACTTATTATATCTAATATATGCTATATCCTATTTGAAGTTTTGCCAGTGCAAACTGCTTCAATGTTGATACTAAAGTTCGATCATTGTTTGACATAACAAATTCCAACCCAATGATATTTGCTTAAAAATCGTAGGTTCACAAGAGTAGAGGATTGTACTCATCCTTTGGAGGTTTGTAATGGTATTAATTAAATAACTGGCAGAGTATGCTCTGTGGAGTTTATGCTAGATACTCACTGAATAGAGCGAAACAGGTTTGGCGTAGACGAAAATGTTCCCAGAGCTTTGTATTGCAGTGTTTTGGAACGTCTTCTTGGAGTATGAACTCTCGCCCCGGTTGAGAATTACCCGGCTTCTAGTTTGAGATAAGCATCTTATTGCTCCCACAACAGATGTGTAGGTCATCATCTGTTACCTTTGTGACCTTCACCAATGAAGTGATGTCGAAAAAATATTTGAACAGTCAAAGTCAAAAATAAGCTTTATAAATTATAACTGGTCCATTTTCAAAATGTACAACACCACTGCAGACAAATGGATGATAATATCAATAGATGTGCTTGGAGAGAAAGATGGGAAAATGCACAAACGTTAGCCTGACAACTGGTTTCCGCTGAACTGCGGGTCTTTCTTTGATAAATAATATATATGCTCTGCTGTTTGTAAGATTTACGTGAAGTAGACTAGATCTATGAATTTTACACGTTTGATTTATGAAAGGAGCGTTTGTGAAGGCCGAGATGTGGAGAAAACTGATATATTTTTTCTACATACTGTTTAACAATCTACGCTAGCAATCAAGGTCCAGCAAAATTATACGTTCATCCAGGCTCCAGGAGCATCGCTCTGTGCGAATTTACATGAGTCTCATGTCATGGTCCAGTTTCATTTGTGATTCTTGGGAACAGCCTGACAAACGGAGTACGTCTCTCTTCAATATTAATATCAACTCTCGTACCCTGCTTCCAATATATATTTTGACGAACAACGCTGCTGCAACTTCCTTGAAAGAAAGAAGTGCAACATTTGCCGTTGTTTCCTTTACGTCAAGAATGTCAGCGTCGTCAAAACTTCTTGATCACTACAGCTACTTGATGATTTGGTTTGTAATTCCGGGTTTGCGGTTTTGACCTAATTTTAAACAGGCTCATAGTATTCCTATGCCAGCGTTGCTGTAGCTTTTCTCTGATGTAGGAGCTACTAAATTGCAGAAGTCTGATGATTATGCAGAGAAGAGAACATAGTTACTAAGGCATATCATTGTATCCTGCCATATCGGTCCTATGCAAATATCCGGACGAATTTTTAAACTCACAAGACCGATGGGTAACTAGAAAACCTGCTGCGGTGTTAATATCGTGCATGTAGAAAACCTCTGACAGGCTGCCTCACCAAATGTTTGCTCAGCAAGATTCAGCCTCGCGATTTAAAGGAATCAGTTTGCTTAATAATCAACTTTACTTTTAGGAAAGCGGATTTATATTGTGCCCGATGGCCTACCATCCGTTTGTTTGATCAAGCTACGTCCACCCCGTAATTCTTCAAAAGTACTATATACACTTCTCAGTGTCAGGAACCTTGCAGCCATTCTTTACGCTGGCGACTCACGTAACTTATTCAATGTGAGTTGCAATGTATTTACTATGATTTATCTGCATTGTAATCTTGGTGCAACAAAGAGTAAATATCCTTTAATCCCAACAAACAAAATATACCCGAGCGCAATTACTGAGGCTTTTCGTGAAAGATCCAAGACATTTCATGTATGAAAGTGTAAGCTGGATGGTTCAGGTATAATTGGATCTAGCAAATTGTTCTGCTGCACTGTTCTAGGATTTTGTGGGTTTCCACCTGGCAATCGCTGTCCTTATAGAAAGCAACATTTGATTGTTTAAGTACATGCGGTTTTTAATGTGGTTTCCAACAACTAATAGTCACTGTCTATTGCCCGTCCACATGATCTTATCCAATCCGCCGAAATAGGTCATCTACCTCAATGATTTGCTATGGTCCGTTCTTACGCTGACCATCCGAACAAAGCAATCACAAATCCACCAGAATACTAACGAATGCAAACAACCCCGCTGCATACGCATAGTTGGCAGCATTCAATTCCGCAGTTGTTTGCTACTGCGGTATCCGTAGGACAAACACATGACTTATAAGTCTACTCAGGGACCATGGGTGTCTTGGGCTACAACATTGACAGCTCCATCTACATACCCGATATCTAGTGGAAAGCGGAAGGAATTATACCGAAAGGCACGTGGATGGTAGCCAGGTTCCAATAACGGAGTCAAAACCACACTCTTTTAAGATACACAGCGGCTGCATTAGGGTTGAACTGAAGAGACATGAGTAGTATGATGTGATCAAGGCCGTGACTCGACCGTGTACTACTCCATGCTTAATATTATCACTATTTATGCCTAGCACCGTCAAGACGTGACGGCGTCCATCTTCCAGCAACGAATGATGACTTCTGTAACCGATTGGGAAGAGGTGGCATGTTTTGACTGATTGGTACCTTGTTGACATTTACATCGAGCACATCCGTAGGGCATATAGCAACTGGTAGGGGCAGTGAAAAGTGTGACTGCTTACACCAACATGCGTATGTATAGCCTAACTGTAAAAACAATTCAGAAAGCTTGTGTACAATAATTTTCATGATATTAGTCTGGATTAGGAAAGAAGGACGAAAGCATCGGGCTTTCCATACGCTGATATGCATCAATCTAAATTAGCCCGCACCTTCTTGGTCGTATTGTTGACTACCAGACAGGCTCTGCTTAAGCATACGCGGCTGCCTGGGTAACAGCGCCGCGTGCACCATTCGTGCTTGTCTTCTCGGTAGACAGTGGTTTACTTCCGGATGCTGTAGTCTTTTCTCGTGAAACGGAGTAACTAGCTTCTGAATGTGATCGCTCCAATGAAGCTGAAGCACTGAAATTGCTTGCTGACTTCTAACTTCAATGACAGTTCTTCATAAAATCAAATTGACACCTAAAATCGATCAAGAACTTGTACTTTTGTTCTTCGGCAATCGCTGACATCTGGTTATGATTTCTCTGTTTGTTGATAGAGTGTCTCACGGATATGAAAACCTAGGGAAACCAGGCGATGAAAACGGATCTTATCACGAGGTTCAAAGGTTTCGTCCCTGAATCGTAACTCAGAAACGCATACTGGATTTTATAGTGTCATTTTACAGACGATTTCGTTTTATTTCTTTCTCTACGTTTCTGCATGGCTACGGTTTCATTTTAAAGGCAAGTGCGTAACATCTCAAGATTATTTATGAGGACAAGTAAGGTAAGTGTCTGTAAGAATGGATGTCGAATAAAACTTGCCTCAGCTAGGCATTTCTAAAGCCAAAAAGGTTTGTCTGCATGTATGGGCAAAGTTGCCCCCGATATTACCCAATATAGCATAAAAGTCAAATATTTTAATATCATGATTGCCTCTGTGATAATGTTGTCATGTTTCTTCGAATCGCCCCTGAAAACTCAGGTCAGATATTCTAAGAGATGATCGATGATGATGATGAGAGATGATCGATGCAACTTCAACGGAGCTATAGAGTAGTTTGTTGTTTCAGAAATGCAGTTTTTTCAGTGTGCCTTGAAGGTTGACAATCTTAGCTGCTAAAATTGGTTACACGAGGTATATGCCATAGAAACGCATTGGTGCAGATGCAACAGACTGATAAAAGTATAGCACCTACCATTATTCTATACATTTCCAACTTAGAAATATATTTATGGCTTAAACATTTATCAATAAACGTGGCCACACTACCTTTAAAGTCAAATGTAATGGAAGATAGGGCACGTCTGCAGCGAGAAATTAGAAACACTTACGTTTCCGGGAATAGATTTGTATTTGAAAACTCAAGCCTTTGCGATAAAGCCCTAATCTCAAGCATCATAACAAAGGTCGTACACGAACCACCGGCCTTGAAAGTCTATATAACAAATCGGATAATGTACTATGTGGTATTAACAAAATGGGAGAAACTTTGAACAGGTCCATCACCAACGCTATTTCTTCCAACCGGTCGGTTAGTATCTGACACAAGCGGCACATCGGTTTGAGGATCAATCTAGTAACATTAGAACCTAACGAGGTTAACATGACTGAGTCATGTATATTATATTAAAGGAGAACTTCGCGCGCCCATCTGCACAAGAAATGTTGTTCACCAATTCTACAATCGATATTGTATCTGCTCTGACTGCTATGGTTATAAACATTACTTAACCCCATAAGAAAAGTTTAACAGACGGTATCAACAGGGATATAAATTATATAACTTTCGCCATACCGAAATCTAGATTGCATGTCCAAAACTTGAAGGCGGGTGTAGGTCCAACAAATTATATGTTGCGTATCTATTTACCGTGTCTTCTCCAAGTGAACATTAATAGAAGGTAGACTTGAGTCACTTTAACTGATCATAAGCAATTAAACTGTGAGCAGATCTAAGTGTTACCTAATGATGACAAACTGCGATAGTGAAATGAGTGTTTTCAACGTAGCAATAGTAGCGATGCTCTCTAACCCATCATTATATAAGCAGATTTATGGCAAGTCTAGTGAATACGTTCCTAGTGAGGGTCAACACATATAAAGTTTCGCTTAATGTTGTTGGTGAGTCCGAAGTCGGCTGTCGATGCAGCCGCAGTCGAAGTCATTGGCTGCTGTTTATCCGAGCTGTGTATAAACAACGCACAGTCGCAAGCGAACGATAACATACGCATGGGTGCCCCACACAAGAGGATTCTCGCCAAATAACGGATGTGTTTCAGTAACCTACTATCAATACAGTGCTCCACACGGACAATGTAACCACAAACAACTTGAGGAGCACAAGGGGTCATTGCATGAAGGTAAATATTAAATACAGCAATGACTAGTACACAGCTTTACTTTCTACCAGAGACGACAGCAAAGTCATCTAAAGGCTATACAAAGAGCCTTAACCTCGCTGGCATACCACTGTGCATAGATTAAATTAAGCTTAAAAGGGTATTTGCACAAACAAACTGGCTCAAGATCAGCCACAGTATCTCCCGGTTTACATGACAAATGCCTTAAATAGTCAAAAACAGCAAGTGCAATGGTTTGTGTCGCTCTCGTAATTCTCCTGCTATTGACGACCTGACAGCACCAAATATACGGTTCCGCGACCCAAACGGATCCCGCATAGCGCTTCCGCTACATGCGATCAACGACTTGATTTAAAATTGGGTTCGTGAGATATATTTACCACAAAACATATTAATTTGCTGCCGTGATAATTTGTGGAATATTGCATGCTTGCTTTTCATTTGTACAGCGAAAACACATTGGCAACTTCTAACAAATTTGGCAAGCTTTCTTCAAAACACGTGTTGCGCTAAGTGGTGCAGTGTATTAACGAACGCTGGTTTGCGTGTTGCAACACATTTGGCGATATCCCGTAAGCTATGGTGCACTTTTCGTTTTGCAGATCAGCAAGTGACCTTTGCGTTTCATTCGATGTCGGTGTATTTGATAGACACTTCTTCATATCATGCTGTTGCAGCCCGCGCATCATAGACCGGTCAAATTCTGAACGGCTGTTCAAAAGGCATTTAACGTGCTTTCGTCAGATATGTATTATGTTTGTAGTTTGTTTGCATGTAGTGTCTGGAGTGGAATCCACCAGCTTTCTCAGCGGGTGAAACGGGGGTCGATACATTACATTCATGCTGCCAGTTTTCTTCTGTTGACAACCTCTGCTTAACATTTCGTCTGCTTCGTATTCGCCGTCCACTATACATTTTTGATGCGAAGGAGCTTTCGAGTCATCCAGCGTCAAACTTTACCTAACGAACCGCTTTTCTCAGAATCGGCAAGGCCCGCCACAAACAGAGCGAATGCTGCACCCATCTCTGATACCAGTACGCCAATGTTCGCCATTTTTATCAAACACATCAGACCGTTTAGAGTTAGTGCGCATGACGGTTTCATGATTGGTATCCATCACCGGTTCGCAGATATGGTGCCACAGTTTGCAAAGATTGGCACAATATGGTTGACAATGCTGGACAATTTAATGTGCTCAGTTCCACGCTCAGCATGTCTCCATTGCGGATAAGAGTCGAATAGGTAAAGGTGACCTGTTCGTGGGCGCGTCAGAGTAGCAATATAACTCACTGTAATTAAAACACAATATTTATGATCGTCAAGCCGTGAGTGGCACCCAGTGAGAGCAGCCGGTATCCGTTCCCATTGGCTGCACGAAAATCATGCGGAGCGATGGTCTGTCCAACCCTCTTCGTCAGGCTCTTCACGTACACTGAAATCACTAAGTATGGATAGCCTGCCGCTGCTCAGCGCAGAACGTAACACAGAGGAAAATGGCCAATAAAACATATCCCTACTGCTATCAGGATAACAAAGTGGAACCCCGTGTGCTAATAAATGCAGTAAGCATGAGAAATCGGAGAGGCAGCCTAAGGATAATCAGTCGTGGTCCGATGCTAGTCAGCGTCGCAATCAGCTGGTCATTTAAGCAGCAACATATCGCTATTCTACCTACATGCTCATGTGGTGCTGTTCTGGCGTTTCACACGCAGTATAACGTTTTCCAGCACCACGACCATATAGATTCCAATACTCAGCGAGCCCAGGCAATTCCAGGTTATGCTACTTTTAACGCGACCAGTGAAGTGTGTCGTTCGGGTCGTTTACTAGGGTGTCGGTTGTGTTGTGTGCGTCGTTCCGAAACTCAATGCTGGATGCTGTGCTCGGAAGCATGCGTTTTCGGTTGCGGGCAACCGCAGCCGTTGTCATCTTGATTGGTGAAAATATGAGGAAAGGTAGAATGGAGACAGGCTATCAATGGCAGGGAAAGAGGCAGGGAGTAGTCAGCGATAACATCTGTTTGTATATCTGCCCGCTGTATGCAACATATAAGGCGACGAAATTCTACCTATATAAGGCGACATTTTGCTACTGCTTTTCTGCGACGGCCGGTCGGAAGGTCCATGAATTAAAAATACAAATGTGCCCACAACTGTCAGGAATATGACTCGCGTCCTCAAGCAAAGCCTTCGATAAATCTTACACCCAAAGGGTAGAGATCCGTATGCCGTGTCAGTGAACTTAAACATGCGGAAGCATTGTGTCCTAGCGCTCAGGTTGAAGAAACATGTAACACGGTTATCACCCAGCATTTGCCACTAAAAGGCGTCCAGGACACGAGGCAATGGCACAAGTTTAGCAGCAGGGGTCGATGGTCTAACAGAATCTCACTATCACATGCATCAGCAAGCCATGAACTCTCCCGTTTCGAACACACGTAATTCACACATATATATACAGTCGAACAATATAAATTAACCTTTAAGTGTTCATTTAAAATTTATGTATATTTAAGTAGAATACGTTATTTACTTATAAAATATGATTGCCCAACTTTCCTCTCAGGGATTTAAGGATACAGTGCTAGACGGAATTTGTATGGCTACACATGGATTGCAGCACAGTAAACCACGCAAATCTACAGAGCAGAGCGGCTTCTGTGGATTGAACTCAGCGACACTGCACCAAACCTAGTTCGCTATTCCACGACAACTGCAAACAGAAAACTGGTTTCCTCTCTTAGGCTCGACCGTTTTTCTTCCAAGCATGTAGCTTAAGCTCTACGTTTTCAGTGCGGTGCAAATTGATGTCGAATTTTATCGTTCATCTTTAAACAGGCGATGCCCGAGCTGCCACTATATTTACAGTACGCCTTTGTTTAATTGTATCAGCTCTAATACAATGAACAAACTTCATGAATGCATTGGGAACTACTGTAATTTGAAACGAACAAGTCATTCGGTTGAGAACGTTGATGTTGAAGAGCCAACACCCATGAAAATTACCGGGTTAAACTTACACACATTATTCAAAAATTAGCCAAATACCTCAAGAAAACATTTTGCACCACTTGACATTATAGGATTTCGTATAAATAAAATGCAAATACCTTAGAGTTTAGGTGCGACAAAGTGATACGCCTTACTTAACTAATTTACTAAAATCTGCATTGTATGATTAATAGAACAGGTCGGCGCTGCTTAGTAAGTAAAAGTTTAAGCTTTTGTTTATCTATAAACTCCTAGACTCGGGGTTCTAAGACGAGCATAGTAAGTACACCACGAAGCAAAACTGCGATGAAAGTTAGTAAGGTTATGTTGTTTCTATTGTCACTAAAACCAACAAATGTAATCGATGCTGCGCAAAGTTTAACAACAGTGCGGTACGTTTTACGGAACTAGAAAAAGCACTTCACCAGTGTTATTAAAGTTGCATTAATGAGACATTTGTTACAAAAACAATGTAGTATCTCACGCTATTCTCTTTATCTATGCCCATCATTGTCTTTAAAATAAAGCCAGGGGCACGATCCAATGCTCAGATATGCAGTTCTTGTTAACCCAACACCAAATTTACCAAAATATCTGCGTCGTTTGAACTGAAAGTAGAAGCAGTATGTGACATCACTTTACTAACCGTCACTTATGAGAATTTGAGATATGCTGCCTTTGTAACCCAGTTCGGTTGTGTCATAGGTGCAACCGAATCCGCAACGTTACACGATAAATCTAGCAAGCTGACTGAGGAATTGATGCAAACGTTGGTATTATGTTTAAGAATGATTCATTAACTGTTGTTTTATTTAGTCAAAACTATTTGCTTATTTGACAAGACGCAGAGTAATTTCCGCTTATGTCAAATTAATCCATCATTCCGCTTGTGATAACAACAGAAGGGGAATGGGATGAGAAAATTTATCTAACGTTACGGACGAAGGACTTATTTGGCGGCGGGTACTATGCGAATCTGTGTGCTCTCAAATTAACTTGGATATTTCAATTCACTTAGTTTAACGTCAGATAGAGTATTGCTTTAAACACATTTAACTTTATGACATTTGCATACAACAGCGCAAAACATTTGTAGTAGTTGGAAGCAAATCCCAGCAATTAGAGAATCTAAAAAAATATGTACCGTTAGAAATTCTATCGAGGGCTTTTTGGAAATTCTACATGCAATACTATACCAGAGTACCTCATAGTATAGTAAGTGTAACTCGAAGGGAGGCGTCAAGAATTTCTGCAACATAAGAAAATCCAATCAAACAATCGTAAACAGCTAGTATTTTATTGTTCATTTCTGGTGTTGGTCATCACTTATAATAACGTACAGTACGGTTGCTTCTGCAAAAACGGAATGCATTGCTAGCAGTCTTCTGGCAATAAGTGGGTATTTTATAAGCAACCTGGAACAATATCCTTCGTTTTAGGAAGCAGATTGCCTGCACTATCAAGCCTTATTCATTAAACAATCTGCACTCACGATTGTGTTTACCTAACGCTTGAGAGTAAGTACTCTTTGTATCAAATAGCATAATTTAAAAAAGGAACTATTGTAATTTGCATGTCGCTACTATCCATCAGCGGCTCTTGCTTGCTGAATACAATAAGTTTGCAAATACTGCTATGCATCTAGTTTACTCTGCTGCTCAGCTTATTATTTCTAGTAACGCCAAGGCTTTTTGTTTTCTCCGATAAGAAGATTTCAGCCACTAGTTGCAACAGTCCGTACTCGACTGCAGAACTTGTATAATTGGTGTAGTGACTAGACCCTAATTTCCGGTATAAGATATCGTGCGCAAAAATTAGTTTGTTGTGCAATCATCTGGAATGTCTGTCTACCTCAGACGCTAACAAGGCTAATTGCTTAATCAAGACACATTAACAGTACTCCAGTCATCCGATGGCGCTTGGAAATCTAGCAAATCATACGCCGCGCAGTTTCGTGCAAATATCTGCATTTACCATCTGCCGTAAGCATAACTCGTTCTAATTAATCTTTGCGTATTCAGAAACGTGTTTTTCAGTGTTAGGCAACAATGAATTCCTGAGATATAATTTCTCTATCTGCACATATCTTATGATAGGCTAAGTTCAGTGTTTTAATCCACACATTTAGAGACCAGTTCGTGGCAACATTGTGCATTTAGGAATAACCAACATCATTACACACGTTAGCTGCAGGTGGAAAACAAAGCCACTGTCCTGCAATAGAAAGAGAAGAAAAACATAAAACGGGGGCACGCCGGCTGAGCCAACAATAACAGATGGACATGGTTTCCGAGAGCCGATTGCCTGTTATTGTTCCGCAAAATCGGCATAATGTGCCTCATAAACGAGATCGTGGTTGGAGGAGAGGCTAAGCGGGAGGGGCGGTGACCAAGAACCTCACAATACAATCGTGCATGAGGTCAAATCCTGGACATTTCGGTAAGTGTATCTAGTCAAGCATGTTCATGGTCCATCGGTCCAAAACCATGGAGCCGAGGGAATCCAACCTAGGTCAAGTTCAAATGAAAGTACGTTTATACTTCTTGACTAATTGGTCGCTTGGCCACCTTTCCTTTTCTTTCATCCACACCCCCGCGCAAATTAACGAACGTCGCGGAAGTCGTGGGACTAGTATTTGCAACACGTGGTCCAGCCATTGAAGTCTGGTGCGTAAAATAACGGTGCTGAGCGCTTTGCTTCCTCTGAATCAAAGGCACGTTTGATGTCGAGGAACACGACCACGGTTGGCTGCCAAATTATATGACGTTGCTCCAACAACAGACGTAATGTGAGTAGGTGGTGGATGCACACCCGACCACGACAAAACTCGGCTTGCTCCTCAAGAATCTGGCTTTCACGACCGCCAGTCGGTCTGTGCAAGATTAGAGAGGTAAATAATTTGGAGACGAGGGGGATCCGACTGATTCCTTTAGGGTTACCGCATATAGGAGTATATTGGCTACTATGCCTAGCAAAATATGGATGGTGGTAATGGATTTATTTATTATTAAAATTTTAACTAGTATTTCACATATCAAATACCAACACCTAAACTCAAAATGATCATACTTTCCACATAGTCAGTTTAGTAACCACAGTGTTCAATCATGTGACCTTGATGCGCAATGATTATGTCAGTCGAGCGGATGAAGGGGAAGAAGCGAAAACATACAACAAACTTTTTTACATCGCTGATCATTCCTATTAATTGGCTTCCAACGCTAAAGTATGCCTGCACACCCTACCTAGACTATGCATAGAACCTCGGAATTGTACATAACCGCACGTACAGTTTTCTTGTTTTCCGTTGCAAACAGGTCTAGGATGTGCGCATATTTGCTCACGGGAGACAACCATGTAAGCCAAAAGCATTTACAAATGTTGGTGGTGGTTCCGCGGAATAAACTGCATGCTAGCAAGATAAATATATTCAATAGGTATGCCATGGTAGGAAAACCATATGACATTAACATTTAGTGTGTAACAATTGGTTTATTAAGAAAAAGCAAACAAAATTTCGTGCCAATGATCCGGATTCATTGCGTGAATAATAATGTGTTTGCTACAAATTTTAATCAACGTTATCTACAGTCACCATAAATACCATTTAAACATTGTCTTTAATCGAGTCAGTTTACCATGAGGCGGAAGGATGTGCTGAGTGTCGCAGTTCAAATGAAGACGAATCAAGAGTTATTTGAGTATAAAACAAGAAATAAAATGTTTAGCGAGGTTTAAATTTTATCCATCGTAAAGTTTGCATTTTATTTCTTGGACTGCTTCGATTAATCTAATGTGCTTGTGATATTTTGCGGTAAAATAAATTCAGGCAGCTTCAGGTTCAAGCCATTACAAAGGTGAAAATTGGCCAAGACAACGCGGGGTGACAACCAGATAGATAAAATGAGAACTAAACAACAGCTGCTTTTGCATCACTTTTGCCTCCATACATCATTTGTTATTCAAAGGCATATTGTTGCAATGATTTTGTTCCATCTGCATCAATTGTTAAACCATGCAGATTTGCGTTTTGTGGCTTTTCTCAGGTGGCTAATTTTTCCTTCAGAACGGTAGGTCCTCTGCAAATCATTGATAAAACCATTAGGATATGAAACAACTCGCGAATGCGCTTGCTGTTGGTTGTTGCTAAACAAATTACAAAGTGTTATGTCGAAATAGGTATCTAGCATTGATCAAAGCTAAGGCAACTGTACATTTTTATAAAAGCGCCTTTCCAGCATGGGTTTTCAAGCCATGGATCTGGACATGTTAAATTTGTTTACGTTGCTTCAAGACCATGCGTTACTAATTTTAATGGTTTTACAATTATCAAGCTTATGGTTCTGAATTTCCTATAAATTCAACAGTGATAAACATGCGCGTAAACCTATTAGACAATGCAACACATTTCATCTTATTTAGATCAGTGCTGTGCCGTTTGCTGCAAAATCAGATGCATAAACAGATGTTGAACGCCGTTACAGCAAAGACAACTACACTGGCAGGCATAATTCATAACGATGGTAGTCAGCTACTAATGAAGAATCGCCAAATTAACTTTCAACTTAACGAGCAGCTTCTGTTTAATAGGATTATTAGACGCTAATTTTTGTTTATATGTATATATATTTATATATTGTGAATTGGGAACTAATGTCGCAGTCCAGCTAGTACCAAACAGCCAACATATCCTCACTAATGCCATCAAACATTTATTAATTCACTAGCCGTAAATAATAAAATAACATGTAAGCTTTGGAGAATTACGATTCCCGACGTCATAATCCTAATCTGAAAACAAAATGCCAGAGTTATGGTTTTTACTAAACAAATGTATCTATTTCCAACATCGGGTTCCCTAGCAACACGCCACGCAGGAGGATACACAAATTCTGCATGACTTATTCAAGCCAAAACCAGTGGTTTCAAAATGCTGGTTTGACGTTCAGCTATACATTGCACCTGTGTAGAAAATCCGCTTGTCCCTACGTAAATGTAAAGGACAATATATAGCTGGATAGCCCTAGCTAACCTATCGACAAAATACATCCGCTTCATTATTACGGATCAAGTATTTAGGCAGCCACATGTCATCCAGTCTATCGTTCACAGTACTAGGTTTATAGATAGATATTTGATAAATATACCAGCTAGTAGACTTATAACCGTGTTCGATTTAACTAGGGCAAAAAGGAATATCTATGGATATATTTAAAGGTACATTTTAACACTGATTTTATAAGTCACGCTACTCTCTTTATCTGGTATCAAGAATTTTGTCGGCGCAGTGAAAAACAGTGAACAAATTCTTGGTTCTTTATGGTTACACCCAGAAATTTCAGAAAATCGCGTGGTATTGTTTTGGCAGGCGACATGCTATAAGCGATTCACATTTGTATAACTTAAAGGGTCACGTAAAGCAAAATTACGCCATTAAAAATTATCTCAAATAACAGCCCTTCTCTTCAAAGTTCTTTATTATTATTTTAGTAACTTATATCCAACAATATGAAGTTCATTGGAAAAGGTATTAAATACTAGTCTAAACTATTCTTTTCAATCATTGTTTGGTTTATCCATCGATAGGTTAAAGCCGCCTCCATAACAAACTTTGCGTATATATGTAAGCGATTCTGCATCAAATCGAATACCAAAAAGGCATTTTAAATAATAAATCATCCACCCTTGGCTCAGCAAGTTTTAATCCGTAGATTTTAAGGATTCACAGATTTTAGGACTTCTACCTATGAAATATAAAAGTTATATACATGCTGCTAGGGAACATAAGAAAAAGGTTTTTTATTATAAGAGCGGATTTGTCCAAATTTGTCCCGTTTGTATCTATCGGAGGTTTTATGAAACAATGTCTAACTGTCAACTTCATCGTACAGAGCCCCAATATCTCCATGTTTTATTTCACCCAACAATGTGAATGTGTGATGCTGATGCACAATATGCTCGACAGCTGCAAGCTGTGCAGTGTATGATGTAAAACTATGGTTTTAAGGAAGCTGATTACAAATTGCTACACGGCACCTTCTGTTCAGCATCTGCATTAAAGTGGACACATTGTTTCACCTAAAACTCACACTATACTTAATCCCCGTTTATTTTAACACACGTAGATGATTTTTACACAAAATGAACTATTCTTGCTGGATTTGATTGCAAAGCTCCGCGTTTCTGATCATATATGCATCAAGTTAACGGTTAACCCTAATGTGTGGTTGTAATTTACGTTTTACCTGCTAAACCGCTAATGTGGACAGCGTCACTGTAAATAGCCAAGATTAGAGGCGTGCGATATTTCCTGTTATTTGTCAGTTCATCATGTGTATATAACGTACTCATATTCGCATCTGGAATTAAATGCTTGAATCTACCATTCGCATGCATTATTTATATATAATCTCACTTTAATTACATGGGGTGAAAAGCTTCATATTATTCTTGGTACAGGCTCTATTAACACCACTTCGCTTACAATATGCAAGTCTTTCCATTATTTTCCGAGTGCAAATTTCTTGCAATCAGACTTTACTTGTGTTGGTAAAGGTTTTTTAATTAAAGAATTACAACAGCAGTACAAATTCATATCCTTCTCTTTATGATTCAATATCCCCATCTCATAGCAGTAGACAAATCGGCGTAAATATTAAATTTCGGCAATGATGTATACGTCGATATTTGTTAAGAGAGCAAATCCAAATTTAAACCTGTAAATATCTATCGATATGCGACCAGTGAACTTAACAAGTATCAGCTGTTAATGGTTCAACCATTCTTTGAATTTACATGTAGCAATAATTAAATCATGGCTCAAGGTACCACAGTGTGACTAAATGTGTGAATTTATGGAAAACGTTCAACAAAACTTATAGCATGGAATATTACGTTTAGCAGTGTTTTGAAATGGTGCACCGATTTCGCCCAAAATACTGTTGTGAGTAAACAATAACTTCTGTTCTAAAGACCAGAAATTGGCCATTCAATTTCACAGCTGTTATTGCTAAGATAAACAAGCCTTACTTCATAACTTGCTTTAATTACAAGGATACAATACACACTGTGTGTACAATAGGATGACAATAGATGAAGTATAAAATTCAGCTATGGTCAGCAGAAATGAAATCAGCAAAACTTTGAGTGATTCGCTCAATGGCAGTTCTACGTAACTGGAGATTACAACCAACTATTTAGTCCACGTTATATCACCGCTCTTTTGTAAACACTGCAATATATGTTTACGGGTAAACATTGCTAGTGCATATATAATTTGCTCAAAATTAAGAGAACATTTTCGAGTATGTCCAGAACCAATAACCATGTCATCATTCCGAAAGGCTTGCTGAACCTCCTGTTAATATATTTGTTATATTCACAACGTCATGCTTTTAACCCAACTGCTTTTTCAGGCAAAAGGAATCGGCTCAACATTGTGTTGACTTTTATAATGATCTAGAGTAACGGCTTACATAGACTAATTAACTTGCAGTTCATCGAAAAATATCACAGCGATCAAGGGTTATAGTTTCTTGTGTATTCCGTGCGTTTTATATGTATATATATATATTAAAATCCGCTAAAATAGTTGCTGCTCACATGGCAGTTAATGTTAAGGTGAGCATACTTAAGTGGGTTTTTTCCGAAAAGATTCCATCCCTGACAGAAATCGTCTTTGATAGTTAGGAGTTTGATAGAGGGAATGTTGCTAGTTTATTCCGATTATTATCAAAATAACCGGACAGTCATACTGCACCTATTCTACTCAAGCAGCTGCTAGATATGGTTATTTCCATAACCACAGCAATTAGCCCATGAGGTGTTGATCGTGATTCTTGCTGAAAACCTTAGACTTTTAAAGCCCTGCATATAGGCATGAATGGCTACAGTCGAGTTTTCAATCATAGATCTGAACTCGAGTTCATTCCTCGTAGGTCAATATTTTCGACACCTGCGTTGTAATGCTTTGTGCGTAATTTTCATGCTATTTTGCCTAAATACACCTGTGTACATGCTTTGTATGCAATTTTTTAAATTTTGTAAATAGATAGAGAGCATTTGTACAGAGATTTATTTGTTTTATAATCAATATGAGAATCCTGCATCTGTAAAATTATGGACCGTAGCGGTTAACGCTAGTAAAATTCCCTTATCCTTTTTATAAATACCCATCAAAACTCTCCCAAATTCCTTCTTTATACAAACACCACTGTCGATATATATTATGTCGTTGTTCTTGAGCGTGATTTGAGGCATTTCAGTAGCTGTCGTTTCACCAAGCACATTGGATATTTGCTAGCCACTAATTTCCTCTTGGTTTTTATCTTGGTTTCTTGTCTAACTGTTTTCCTGCGCACAGAGCACACGCTCTATGAAAAAGAGATGACGCGAGTCCTGAACTATACCTAATTTTTTTCGCTGCGTCAAGTCCTTTGGGATACCTTGTCGTTTTAGTGTTTCTTCGTCCTCGTGGACACGACCATCAATGGACGAGAGTGTACTGTTCTGCGTCTCTAGTTCCACAGTAAAATGCATCGAATCTTCAATGCAGATCAAATACTTTAAGTATTCCTCGTTGATATCGTTTGTGGCATTTGCAAAATTGTCGTCCACGTCTAGTAGGTTTCACAAGGCTTATTTTGACGATGTTGAGAATATACATCCAACCGTTTCACTTTGCTAACTTCACAAGGCTTGAGTTCGGCACGTTAGAAAATGCAGATTGTAACCTGGTATTTCTATATGATTTGAATATTTATGTATAACATAAACAATGTTGAGTATTTGTAATATGCAGATAGAATATCCACATAATTAACCAAACTTCATACTCTAAGCATTACAAAGGGTTCAGAGATATCAGTACCTGAGGGTCATTCGTTAATGATATGTTATTGGACGCATACAGTTAATGCCGTAATAACTAACTGATTTGTGTAAGTAAATAGATAATATTGGATGTAAAAAGAGCGTCTGAGATTCAATACTAGACGTTTCTGTCTTAACTAACTTTCTATAAAATGCTGAAATTAGTCTTCCCCTAATTCCTGAGTTTGCTTTTTTCAAATACCTGAGGTTGGCTTGATGGAACGTCAAATGTGCGTATAAACTTTTGGCAACAAAATTTTGGAATAATGCGTCCGGTTGTATCCAGTGAAACGGATAATGTTGTCTTATACAGGCAAGACAATTGTAGGGTATTTGGTTGCCAGCAATTTAACATCCATTCCATATTGCCATTTGAGTCCGTATTCAGGATTAAGTGTCCTATCGATTAAGCCTATGTAATTTGCCACGCAGTCAGATTCTAAATGGTATACAATATTTGTGGTGTACGTTAAGCTTGATAGTTTTTATTCCGGTATACATTTATATATGAAGTAGTGTATATTTGATTACGGCATTACTACAGGCGGCATAATAATGCACGTATGAGGCAAAGAAACCCGGCTTAATTGTCTTCGGCATTATAAAAGCATATAAACAAACTTTTGGTCGTACTAACCGTCTATTGTTCCTCCAATATTATTAATTCAATATTTGATCAATAGGACAAATTCTCCTCCAATTAACCAAATTGTCATAAGATAACTCGAATTGGAGGTCTCATTATTCAAACCCAAATCGGCTTGATCGATGAATCTACTAGCATTTGTATGAAGTCGCTGCGCTATACTCCTTGAAACCCGACGTAACATCTGTCCGCTGCAATTTAATAATATCGCAACTGCGACTTTAAGAAACCGATCCCCTTCCAGGAATTGTTGGCTAAAAAGCATGCATAATGCTTGCCAAAGTCGCTATCATTGCCACCAAGTTATTAAAAATTATTGGGATTTAACGAGATCGCACAGTACCACAACCCTGCACTGCGAAAAACCGCAAAAAGTGCAACTTGCATAAGAAGCACTTATAATTCGATCAGTTTGTGCCGCCTCCAATATGCCCTTTAAGTACAAAACATTGTTGTTAAAACAATCTCCTTTGTCTTATTTCATCAGAATTTTTCTATTTCAACTCGAAAGCGAAGTACAGTAGTTGACTAAACAGATACATTTCAGTGATATCGTACGCTTTTTCACCAATGGGTTTGCCTAGAATGTTTTTGCTATATTCACCACAATCCAATTTTGCCAGTGTTGCACAGAATTATGTATGAACGTATAACTTGCACCTTGCACCTTACGGTTCACGTGACTACATATTTGTTAAGTGGGATTCACGTGTCTCTACTTAAGACAGTACAAGTGGTGCTATGCATGGCATGCTGAGATATGCACTTATCCTTCCGATGTGGTGAAAGTATACATATTATATTAAAATAGCCTAAAGCCAGGCAGTTCGCTTCGCGGTGACTTTTAAAATTGCCCGGTTCACTCATGATCCTTTCTTCCGGTAGTATATCGTGATGTAAAATAAGGAGTTCAACATACGTGCAATGTTATTGTATGTTTCCCGATATCTTGACAACGTGTACGTGCTCTAAAAAGGGCGGTCGCTTTTCAGAATTTTTAGTAAAATATCGATATATATAGCCTGCAGACATAAGTTTAAGTGCTACCGCAATAATAAAAGTAAGCACTTGATTTTGTCGCATCCTGTGTGGCACTTAAATAAGACTGTGAAATAAGGAAATTTTAATGTATACAACTATTTTCGAAAAGTGGTTGCTACATGTATTTGTATCATGAATTATTCTGTAACCAAGCAAGTCCACGATGCAGACTGGCTAGAAAACAGGTTCTACCTCTTAGAATTCTTTATAGATTTGGTTAGCAACTTTATTTAGTTATGCTCAGTTCCTTTTGGTATATATTCCAATACGACTACTGCATGCTGTCAGGTAACCTTAGCTGCGTTATCAGAACAGCAAACCAGAACACTTAGCACTAGGAATCGTTAACAGATAATAAATTATATGATTATTCTAGATAAATATTTGCTGCAAACAAAAGATATATTGGCATGCAAATAAATGATGCTCTGGCTAATGCAACTAATTTTTACTTTAGGAAATATAAATATATATTTTTAATTCACCATATCCAATTTAGGTAGGGAAAGCCCAAAAGGTGCCATCTGAATTTCATTAAAAAAGCAGTACCGTGTTAAGCAACCGAATATCCAGGATTATATTCTAAGATTTATTTCTCTTACTTTCGATAAATGGGACCGGTTCATATATGGCACACTTCTTCATGCCTTGCTTATTTTACCAAGGATGTTATTCTGTACTTTTATGGATTTTCACACATTTTCTTCCATGATGAAAACTCACATTACGCGATTCCATTATTACGTAACTTGGTAAATATGTACTGTGTCTAATTTTTAGGGGACCGAATTAATCATGATTCACCAAATGCAACGAAATAAACCTACACACGCAATTGGATTAAAATATATCTGAATAGGACTGAACTATTTTAAACTGCACGTTTCTGTTCGATATCATGATCCCAGTGGTTTATGGTCGCCCATTTGTCTATCTCTGCTGACTACTGTTCAGTCCCTAACGCAACGATTGGTTTTCATACACAAATTTACATTTTATATCAATAGTTAAAAATAATGTCACAAATGAAAAATTTGTTTAGATTAATGCATGGCTCTGTACAAGTTGTAATTGAACAATCAACCTTCATATTAGGAACATTTTGACAGCAAGGTGCAAGTAGACATCTTAAAAACTGTAATTATTCAGCAATCTATGTGATGTATTGGATACAAAATTACAAACATTTGAACCAAACTGTGTCCACATAATGGGAATAATTGCTACGATATACTTATACATAAAAATCATTTGTTGGTATAAAATTGAAACACAAAAACAGGACAGACTAAGGTACACCAAATACCAAATCTGGTAGGTGAAATGACAAATTCGCTAACATATTTTCATAGTTGTTTTTTATTAATAATTCGAAAACTTCCAATTTTTATTCTACAAGAAATATGTTTCGTCTTCTTTCATGAATAGCCACGCAAGTGAATCAGTGGAAACGCGATAGAATTAACTCTGCATTTCCGTTAAACGGACCAGCTTCTTCCTGCTGCCAGTTCCACTTAAGACAACCAAAACATAGGGTGACTTCTTACTGAACAGCCAGTGAATTAAAACACAAAATGAAGCCACTGTGCCGGCTCTACACATTACTCTGTTACTGTAATATAGGTACTTGTTTTTTCATTTTTTGATCTAGGTTACATTTGTCTTGGAAACTAAGAGCAGAAGTACTGCTGACTCTATTTGATGTCTTATTCTCAATTGATTCTAAAAAATTAAATATATTTCCGAATAGCATCCCAACCCATCTGTGCTTGCCTACAACAACTATTCTGGTAATTCTACGGCCAGATATTACTCTAACTTACTTATATCAAGGTCACCTTAGGTCTGAAGTACTTCAAATGACTTATCTGGAATACTTATTCCCAACTGTAACCTACGTTGGGATTATTTTTTATTGTTTACTGCGGTTTCGTTTGATGTAGAGCGCCACTTAGGTGATCGCAGACATTGGCACACACTGCACAAATTTACTGCTAAGTTGCTTAATCACGGTTTGGTTTGTGATGCAACAACTTAACGGATACAAATAATTATTTTACGTAACCACGATAGACGGGACACATTACAGCAAACCTGATATAGGATGGAACAAATAATCATGTATCTCTTACGTTATTCTTGTGTTACCCTCTCGGCAATGATATATAAAGGAAAACCACATTAACAGTACAATGCCTTCCTTGAACCCTTAAAATATAAAAGGGTACTCTTGTTCACACTCGCATAGGTTGTAACTGTTTTGATGATTTCGGGTGCATGATATGTTAAAACACTATACCGAATCAGCTTTAAAGGATTTATTCTTAGGAATTATGGTTGAAAATCGTATGTAATTTAGAAACGCTTGTAAAAAGCAAAAAAGGAAGCTATGAGACAGCTTACAAAATTATGGTTTGCATGCTTTTGAGCCGATCACCAGCAGTCTACATAAGTGCTAAGCTTAAAGTGCGATTGCTTTGACTCATTAAAATGCCATGTCGTCTAGTGATAAAAGTTAAGTAGGGAGTAAAATATGAGTAACGAATCCTAACTAACACGATATATTTATATATGCATGAATCAAAGGATTACTAATTTCCAAAATACTATTTTTTTGATAAATCCATTCAGACCTACAAATGTAAAGCCAATATACGACGGAACTAAGCTTAATACTGAATGCTGACAGCTGCATGGCAGGATCAAGTAAACATTTGAATATTTACAGCCTATTAGATTAGGATACAAAATGTCAAAAAGTTTATGCCACGTGCTAATAATTTAAGCGATTTTAGTTCTTTATGTCGCTTTTATTAATGGCTGATTCCTGTATCACTTGGCTGACAAATGTGTGATGTCATTACCAGGTTGCGATCGTTTTCTTAATGGAATAGTGGTACTATTTAAATGCAACAACTTATGAAACGCCGCCGGGATTTGGCCGCAACGACGTGTTATATTATTCTGATTCAAACATTTGCCATCCTTCCTCCAAATCACAGAGTGTGTAAAACTTGATTGAAATGGAAAACGACAATCTTTTATTCATGTACCTGTGGACTAATGGCTGTGACGATTGTAGCAACTATCTAAATGTTAGGACGTACATGACGTACTATGCGTTAAGACAAGGAGCGATCAACTCGCAACCGACGACATGACAAGATGTATAGCCGCATTTTCTCACATTATTCTTAATGCGTTATTCATTATAAGCTCGGAAGACGCCTATCAGCGATTTGTTGGGCTCATCAGATCTTCTATATTTCCCTTTCGGGCGCTTAGGCTTATGCATTAGTCATATAATGTAGGAGAAGCCTCGAGTACACACTTCTCAGAAAAGGTATAGAGGCTGCATTGGGACAGCGTAAAATATACAAAGCGGTCAGGTTAAAGCTTTTGCTTAGTATCAAATGGTTTTAAATTGAAGCATTACAGTTCCTTCACCAAAGATGTGGCAATTGGCTTTTGTCGTAAAGAGGGAAGCTCGGCCGTCAATACCCTACACCAAAATCACGCATACTGAGGTGCCTGAGTAAATCGGTAAAAGAAATTCTGCATGTCTTCTTCAAACAGGGGATACTGGGCATGAACACATTAGGTATGTATTTAATGTTAATGGGGAAAAGCATTGGTCCCAGAAAAATCGCCTAATGGTATGTCACTGATTGATATAACTACAGTCAGATGATCTTAGATCTCTACCACTCACTTCCACCCAAAGAGAAATTTCGGAACCACTAGAACAGGGATCCATGATATCAGCACTGTCTCAATACATCGAGGAGGACCTCATAATTGAATGTTCAAAAGCATTAATGAAGACGATGTAAAAATGTCGGCAGAAATCACTTGCACTACTGCAATTAACCCTCATATTTTGTCACTAGCACGTTTGCACTAACTAAATGGATAGCAATAAACTAAGACATTCAGTGCTAAAACATTGATCAGTGCAACTGCAGTAGACAGTACTTCACGACTTTTATGAAATTTGGCTAAAATAGGTATATATAAAATGGCCTGCAACCAGGTAGTTTGCTGCCGTCACAGCCACTGGAAACTCATTAACTATTGTCGATTTTTTCAATGCACCAAAATGTATTTGAAAACAGATGCATCGAAATAGTCAAGTTACTCAACCACATTGTTTTGCATCAACTAAATCTAGTGTGCTTTTCTAAAAGCTGGTTGCTGACTACTTCATTTGTGTCCGTAGAATCATCACGCATCTAACGATTTGACTGAATAAAACCCAGTCCAGTCAACCAGGATAATCTGAGAAAATAATAAAGGTGCTCAGGAATAAACCTATTGAGTGAGAGCGTGGATGTTACCTAATTGAGGTAAGTCAATGAGTCTAGCTTCCTTCAAAATAGAGACACACGGCGAGTCGAAAATGACCGACTGTGTCTAACACTTACTGAAATTGCATTTGTATAGATTATTGCACTATAAGGGAAGGGCAGATCCAATCGTCACTTGTTATAAATACAGAGGTTTTCCTAATGAAATAACTACATAGTGTTTATAAGGCCATAAAACATGTGCGCGTCACTAAATTGCAACTGTCCAATTTGCAGTTTCACAAAATACAAATTCTAATTTTCGAGTTAGAAGTTGCATATTTTTCTTTAATATAAATGTTCGTTTCATGAAAGGTATTCTTGTTTGTGTGTCATGGAGGTTATTTCTAAAATGTTCTAAGAATTTGGGCTGTCCACATAAGTTTTCGTCTCATGAGAGTTAATATTGTTTAGGTGCCATGTTTCACATTTCACGAAAAAACTATCCTGAGTAAGGCCTTATATGGATTACTGCTAATCCGTCAGACATCAGGGATAAATCAATATATACTAGTATAAACTATATTTTCTCTGCTTCTACATTATGCCGATGTAGTTGTATCGATGGTTAGCTAATGTTTAAATGGCAAAGCGAACATCTTGTGTTAGTTGCTCGCGCAGATCCGAGTACATGCAGTTTATGCAGCATGAAGTTTCATATTTCCTAATGGGTTTATCTGTCCAACAATTTTGCATATTTCAAGGTATTCAGTACGACCTTGTGAAGGCCATTATTAAGTAATATCAGTTAAGCTTGGGTTGAAGCGAGCCGGAAAGCCTGACAAACAGATCAAAAGAACGAAGTGCACAGCAACACGCAGCTTGCTTTCTTCTGCACCACATTTATAGAACTAGACACCCCCCAGTAAACCAGCGACGCAATCGCCGGTACAAAGTTTAGTAATCCGACAATCTCAGCTTCAAAGCCACGATTTCTTCGTTTCCGACTAAAGCTGTGCTGTGCAAAAGGCAAAGTGGTGATAAGGTATGAAAGAGGTAAATACCAAAGAAACCAAGAAATTTGCTCTGCTAACTGAGCTGTCTCAGTCTAAGGGTCTTTCACACAATTGAATGATGTGATTTCCACCCTTGTGCTCTTTAAAGAGAACGTCGATTTTTAAAGTCTGTTTGATAGACGGATCACCGTGGATGAGGGTGGGATGAAAGTGGAATTAATTGCTTGTCACATAAATAGAACTGAGGGCAAAAGTCGACTTAGGAGGGTGATTTTTATTGAAGAGACAATTCCCAAGTTGGTATCGTCCCTTCTTAGTGGGCCGAAAGGTCTAAAGAACCAGGCGCGCTGACGGACTTAGGGAACAGAGAGAAATTCAAGTCTGCGTCGATTGAACTAAAGCGACGCACGGACGATGGGGAAACAAATCCTCGTATTGTAAATGTTAGGGTCGTCACCCGGATTCCTCAACGAATCCGGTCAACAGTTTTCTGACGCATCAGGCGCACGCAACGGTTCCTACGCAGCCAACGCATAGAGCGTACTTACCTTTTGAATATTCTGAACAAACGCGAAGAGCTGCGCTACTTTACAACCTCAGCGGCTAGACCTATTACGCCTTACTGAGACATAGTTAACCTTGACGTAACCCGACAAGTAGTGGAAATCAACGGCTACTCCTGCTTCTGCCGTGGTAGATCATCAAGTGATCGCGTTGGCGTTCTGATTTGCATAAGGTCTTCTTCGTGTGGAAGACTAGTGACCACCTACAGATGCGCTGATATTATCTGTGAACAGTTATGGTGTTCAATGCACCTCAGACGCTACGAGATGTTCGTAGGCGTAGTATATCCCAGTCCACTGAGCCGCTGCTGGGACTGGTTGCCTTACGTCTGTAATCTCAAGCTTCGTCCGTTGTTCCTACTCATGGGCGATTTCAAATTACCTTGAATACAGTGGCGTGAGGCTGAACTTCTCGCCGGCCATTGTGAAGTCGAGGTGGAGTATGCGGAGTTGGTATTTGAAACCGGAGCAACATAGCACATTAACCAGCTGACGTGCATAACTGCGCGTGCGACTCCATCGTACATAGTAATGCTTTTGGCCCGCTATGGACAACGAGTGCATGAGATTCAGGTCTTAGAACCTTTGTGACCGAGTGACCACGCGATGATCATAGCCAGCTTGGAACTACCGCTGTTGTATTCTGCTCCGCTGAAGCCAGCCTTCAAATATTGGAAGGCGGACTTTAATGCCTTACTTGCGCAGCGAGTCAAGCGAACTGGTCGTTATCAGAAGTTTCGGATGTTGGAAATAAGTTAGGCAATCATTAAAAAGGGATGGACATCGTTGTGCGCCAGATTTGTATCGCTCAATATCGGAACGATGAGACAGTCAAAGCTCATTGGTTGGACAAGAAGTACAGTGAAGCTGACTATGGAACAAATCCTTGTTATTTGGCTCTGCCGACGTTTGCAAGGCGTAAAGGTGCAGCTAAATCTATGCAACAATGCGAACACACAAATCGCAGAAGCTTCGAAGAACAGCTTGCAACCGTCGCAAACCTGCTCCCAAGAGGATTTTCACCTATGTGAAGCGGAGGCTGTGGCCTACAGGCAACGTGCCCGTGTTGCAAGGCCCAAACAGACAGCCCTTAACCTCGAACACAGATCGTGTGTTTGCATTGGCTTTGCTTTGGTATTTGCAAATAATTAGGTTTATACCCAGTTCGACGGGTATCGCTACACCTGAACTTTGTAGGCTGGATTGCGGCATTGAACTTGCACGCAAGCTGTTGTCAAGCCTTGGTAGGAAGGATCCTGCCGGACCAAATGAAATCCACCTAGCAATCCTCAAATCATTAACGGCCATCGTCTTGCCATCTGTAACTGAGCTGTTCAACAGACACATATCCATTAGTTATTTACCGAGCCATTGGAAGAGCTCAGTCGTAAAGCCAATACCGGAAGGTGGTGACCAATACAAAGAGGATGAATACCGGCCGATCTGCTCGTCAGTTGATTTGGCAAAGACGTTTGAAAATATGGTAAAGAAGCGTATTATGTAGCTACTCGAGTCGAAAAGCCTCTTGACACCAGCACAGCGTGATTTCTTGAAAGGTCTCTACCGCATATCCAACCTATTTTTGATGAAGTATAAATGGTTGCCAGCGCTGAACCAAGGCTAGTCGTTCGATATAATTTAACTGGAGCTCAGTAATGCTTTTGATAAGGTAAATCCTGCAGTGCTCCTCTACAGGCTGACGGTATGCGGTGCCGGCTGCTTGCTGCACAGATTTTTCACGAATTTCTATGTTGATCGATATTGCAGTGTCCAGGTCGACAACCATTTGACCGACGGGTATCCGTCGAGCAGTTGCGTGTCTCAAGGCACTGTATTGGCGCCGATTTTGTTTTTGATCCATCTAAACGATAAGCCACAGCTACCCCATTTACCTCGCGCGTTGTTTGCAGATGAACTGAAGGTGTGGAGAGTAATCCGCACACCCAGTGATTTTGACCTGTTTCAGAAAGACCTCGACCGCCTCTCTATGTGGTTTGCAGAGGTCCACCTTCCAATAACCCCGATCAAGTCGCAATTCTTAAAGCTGGATATGCGCGAGCACATTCGAAGCGACACTGTGGCCGGTCAACCGCTGCATCCTGTGCCTTTGGTGCGAAGATTTGGTGTACTCTCACTTTATGAGTTAAGTCCATAGATAACACCGATAAGCATTACAAAAACGGCCTTCGTATGCTTTGGGCGCTCATGCACAGCTACAGCATTTCGTCCGAAGACATTTTCACTCAACTCTTCGTCCCAATAATACGACTTATGGTAATGGTTCTCCTGCGTACTGTCCTAGCACTCAAGGCGAGGTAAAAAATATTAGGCGAGTGCAATATTTGGCTACCAGGTTGATTCCTAATTTACGAGATGAGCCGTACGAAGACAGGTTGAAGAAACTAGCGCTTTGCACAATTGCTTATCTTCTACTGCGGTTTGACCTCATCATGACCAACCGGATTACTTTATGGTGAATACCCCATATTGATGCCGCTGCTGCATCTGCGCACACCAAACAGCACATCAAGACACCGGTAAAAACGTATAGTACCGGATTTAAAGCAGGTCCCCAACGAACTCTTTTTCGTAAAGTGAGTGGTGTATGTATGGAATAACCTGCCACAGCACGTAGTTGAGGCAAAATGGGTGTCGGAATTTAAGAAATTCCTGGACAAAAATTTCGCCGAGATAAAATACATTGAGCGCACTCCAATATAACGGGTCATTGTACCTGGGTTATGCAGCTACACAAAGTAAGCTCTTCTTGCTGCTTCCAATCGGTAGTCATAATCACTGATAGCAAGTTTGTTATTTAAACAATAAAACTAGCTGTGCTCCCAACGAATTTCCCGATTCTTCTGATACATTATATCGTTTGCTACAAACCGACAAATCTAAAAGATGGAAGGCTGGACTCTAAAAAATACGTTACACAGCAATTACTTCTTTGTTTTACAGTCTAGCAGTTCTCGTGACATCTCAATAAGCTCTGAATCATTCATCGAAGTCCATAAATCTTTTCTATGCAAACCAATGGCCCACGTGTGGCTTCTGTTCTAAGGATTGACCGATCGGTCTGTACACACGCAGCTGACTAATAACTGCAACCAATTATTTAAATATGTTTTGTGAAGGGCTGTAGTCAACCAACGCATAGTTGCTCCTAGTAAGTGATAACAGTAAAGGTAATAAATATCAACTGCCGCTTAACATTTATACACTATGAGAAACGCTAATTCTGGTGCCTACATCTCCGAGGTATGAAAGATAATTAAGATTACTTCGTATTGAGCCGGATCGGCTCTACCTCATATAAACACCATGGGTTGGGGAGTTTATATATCATGATGATTTGACCTTACACCAAAGTAACATAAACGACATGCGCGAATAAGGCTCGTATCCAGTCTCAGCTTGTAGTGAAAACTTGCAGATAAGTTCGAACTCTGCGTAGCAAAGGTAATCATTTACTGTGGGTATTCCAATAGCCGAACCAGCGCGCTAACCATCAAAGGCACGAACGAAAGTAGCCAGCAAAAGGCAACGGTTAATATGTACTTGCTATTAAAGCAAGATACTGGGAATCGAGCAATGATATTTGGTGCATTAGTAGCCGAAAACATTTAAAATGCAGTATTCAGTTGTGTTACATTTTCACCAAAATAATGGTATGGTGTATGATTACTGTTTTATTAGCATTATTTGTCAACAAATAGCATTTGTTTCTTTTACCTTAAGCTGCTTTATGTGGCATCAGTATATGTTGGACCCGACAATGGGGATGTGTTAGCAATTGCTGAGTAAACTATCCTGATAAACTTTGAAATGCTCATGATTTGCGTGCTTAGAGAGGCACATGCATATGCTCGCCGGGGATAAGTTGAGCATCATTAAAGTAATACTCCATAAGTAACTAACAGGTGTCTTTGATTAGAGCGGTTAACATTGCAAGAAAGAAAATCGGGTATACTTTGAACCAAAACAGAGAAGACTAATAAAAGCGCGATTGGTTGGATCAACACAATCATGCAATTTGTTAAACGAGATATGGTATGAGGAAAATGTTAATTAACATTACCATACTTCTAGTAACACTAATACAAATGTACATATATCCAAAATTGCCGTGTTTAACAATGTTTCCTAGAAACGTTTCAGGGAATAATGAGCGTTAAGAGGCACATAGTTTAAATATCCAATTGGCTCGTAATATCTGCCAAATGGTATTCAGTTTACAAATACCTAAAAATAAGGATTAAATTGAGCCTGCAATAAGTTAGAATAGTATGATTTCAGAGAAACACTTCTCTCAAATACTCTATGCAGGCACAAACAACTGCGTAGATATTAAAATTAATGCGAGAAAGAAGAGAGTGTTTTTTATAAAGTATATAAACCACATATCCAGCTTTTCACGGTAATGTTCTCTTGGTGCTCAATTTCAATAAGATTCCAGGAGGTGGGTCATTCAGAAAAGGTAAATCTTTGGTCATACTGCACGGATACATTTGGTAGTGATCGTAATTTTGATAATTCGGTTCCTGCTAAGAATCGGATTTCAACTGAATTCATAAACCTTATAACATCGCTATGGTTCAGTAAAAAGATTTGCCCACATGATGTAGGTAATTTACAAAATTTAACTTAGTACAAGTTTTAGGGCAATGATCCGTATTGAAAAGATCAGAGACAGATAGATAATAATTCATGGTAAGAAAAAGTATGTTCTTGGTAATTCATCTTTAGGATTCCACAAGTATTTGCGAAATGAATTCTTTAGAGCGACTTTGCAAGCCGTTACTCCGGGAGTAGGTTCAATGTTGACAACTGATATTGACACTGGCTGTCCGCTAAGCAAAGATAACCGAGCAGCCTATGAATTCGCGAGTTGGATTTCATCAGCCGTTTGGGCCAAGCCGTCACTGTCCACTAGTTATCTTCCTCTGAATAGAGAGCTGCAGTTTATGCAGCCTAATCGAAATTGCCTAACAACTTCGAGTATTATTTTGCCCAAGTATTTCGATCGTTCCGTCAGGGCCTGATTGATCAATTGGAAATGGTCAGTTGACTTAATGGCGTGCCTTGTGTCGGGGAGATGCGCGGCAATGCAGAAGTTAGCTGGTTTTCTGATTCTAATTTCAAGCCATGACTTGTTATAAATTTCTGCTCTTTCGGATAAGCGCGTTTTCATGTGATAAATGTATTATTCTCCACAGTGGCAGAGTGAAAATGTGTACACCTACACTTGTCGTAAACAAGCTTCCTATCGTTTGCGTTTAATTTTACCATTGGAGTGTTAGTAGACTGGAGTTTCATCCGTAATGCTGGGCAGGTGCATCTGAATGTATACCATAACTTCGCCCTTGTACGGCAGCCGTAAGAAAATTAGCTTAGCGTCTACTTTCATCACTATAGATGTTTCTTTTTACTTTCAGGATTGGCTTTAATGGAACTTTAGGGGTATTCATTTTGTTTTCTCCACGAAATCAGTACACTCCAATTCCTTAAAAAACATAAGTTCCGCGCATTTTCTATCAAATCGGCTTGGTAAGCTATTTATCAATTTTCTCTAAAACCGGAATTTGTACAGTCCTTTCTACTTGCATTTCTATACGCATGACGCCGCAGCGTACCTCCATCCAGTCATTTATAGGGAGGTCTGGAAAACGAAAAAGAATGTTTTCTTCCGCTTCGTAAAGAACATTTATTGTAAAGGGGCCTTGCTTAAATGTGCTTGTTAGCTCTACAAAACTTTTTTGAGCTGTAAAGCCGAACGAAGAAGTCAAGTATAGACAGACGGTTACGAGGCTTGGATTTAACTTTTCCTGTGTCAACTTACGCAGGAAAACGTAGGCAAGGATGTGTTCAAGTAAGTAAAAATAGCTGATCAATTTTGCTGAGTATATAGTTGGCGTTTGGAGAGAAACTAACTTTATAATTGCCGCTGAACAGCAATTACAGCTGTATGTCCATCGTAAGACAATGCATCTATCCCAGCGATTGAAAGTACACGACCTTGCGTGGCTTAAACAGGTTAAGGCGCACTGGGTACGTATACATTCTCATCTCAGGGACTTTAACCTACACGATCCGGAGGTAGCGGCGTCACCCATTGAACAGTTTAAATCAGACTTTCATGAGCTTATCGCTAAATTTCCCCCCTACCATTACCTCAGAATGTTCACTAGATTCGGGACAGCAAACAAATCGTCCAAAGTGCATCTTCTGTTCACTAATGAAGTGCTCATGGTTTACCAGTCATTGATAGAAAGTTTATTAAATCTCAGCGACCATGTATTAATAACGTTTAAATATGTGTGTTAGGCAGAGTATCTATTTGAACATTCGGAACTAGCATACAATCGCAAGCTATCACCTCCTAAAAGACCTAGTCGACGCATCTGCTCGGAAATTCTCAAATCGGCGGTGGATGTAAGCAACACGCAAGACTGTCGAGTCAATTCGTAATTCGAAGTCGGAAATAGGCTACGTTACTATATGTACAAATGAATCGGGCAACAAATTATATACTGACCTTGACAATGACCATCACAAATGTACAATGGTTCTGTTCTCAGATTAAAAACGGAAGTCTAAACAAGACCAAATCCAGGCAACCATTAACTGAAGTCTAAGCAACTTCACGGCTGACTAAGCATTTAGTCAGATGCGATTTAAAGCAAAACCATCGTCAGTCTAATTAATCAACTGCAAAATATCACCTGGTAATAATTAATCACCGTCTGAAACATGGAAATAGGTAAGCATTTGGGGCATCCTTTAGTGCGATCCAAATGAATTTGAGTTGTCCATTGCACAAGTTATTGCCGGGGAGTGTATCAAGTCTCATCAACCATGTACAAATAACTTTCCATTATGTGTTATGCAAAGTATCCATCTGAACACTCGCAACTAACTCACACTACCACACGCTACCACGTACTGAATGAACTCGTTGACGTACCTGTTTGGTAATTTTGGAACAACAGTTCCCTTGAAACGTTTGGAGAGACTTCACTGAAAGGATCAGCGACATGGTCACATCAGCACCAGAGACCAAGCTACTTCGTCCCAAATAACATTCAATTCTATGAAGCAGTACTCGAAAATCATGGCGATAAGGGAGGCAGCATGACGTGTCTATAAGTTTAATCTGCACTCAGAGGATTAGAACAATTTCCTGACCCATCACAACAAGTACACTGTACTTGTCCGTGTAAACGAAGTAACTGATCAACAGTGTCTAGCCGAAATTTTCTGGCAAATAACAACCTCTCGTATAGGCATGACAACAGTCTTCGCAAAGTGGTGTGGCATCCAACCAATTTTCACGACAATAACTAAATAAATAGTATATTCCTCGGTGATTCGAGGTGCAGTCCAACTGTGTGGTCTGATCAAGCGGTAGAATACAAACCGCCGAGGAAGAAGCTAATGCCCTACGATTACCATATGCTCCATTGTTCGAACTCGCGGCCTCTACTTGACCCATGATGTCATGAACATTACTGGCTCCATTGTTTACTTATGTAATTTTCAGCCCAAAATATGTGTTAATGTAGTTACACTCACTCCGCGATAATAACTCCCCGGGAGCCGATGTCGTGCGCCCGAATGCGCTGAAATCTATGTCCACCAAGCTAGCTGAACCACTGTTAAAGCTCTGCCAATGGTGCTTCGTTTAACAGAAAGTCCCCACTATGTGGAGGCGTGACATTATCACCACAATTTTTAAAAACAGAAGACTTTCCTAGCCTGCAAACTATCGCTCATTAACCCTCCTCCCTTTGTTTGGGAATGTGCTGGAGGTTGTCGTCGCTGAGGCTTTAATAACCATCGCAAGAATTGCAATATCTTGGCACCGGAGCAGCATGGCTTCCGTCAACACCGGTCATGCATGACCAATCTACTGATTGCACAAGTAGTTGACGGAAGTGGCTAATGATGGGTTCGGAGTTGACGTCATCTATCTGGACTTGTCCAATGCTATCGAATGCTGTGATCATTTCATCCTACTTCAATGGTTAAAGAGCTACGGAATCGGAGATCCAGTACTTGATAGAAATGGCAGCTTCCTTAACCAACGGAAGCTTCAATTATGTGTTATGGGAGCACTTAATAACCCAATTGAGGTGGAATGTGGTGCCCCACAAGGATGAGTGCTGGGACCGCGCTTATTCCTGCTGTTTATCAACGACCTGGCAAGAGTTATCTCCACAAATTTTCTGTTTTACGCCCACAACGTCAAAGTATGGATGGCGATTAGTAAGAATGAATACAACGAGCTATTTCAATAAGAACTATATTGAATTTATGAATGTTTAAAGAGGAACCTGCTTCAGTTGAACATAGCTAAGTGTAAGGTGACCCATCTACGTCATCAGCCAGTGTGCGTACAAAAATTGGAGATCCCCCTCAGCAGAAGGCCTTTTAGGATCGGGACCTAGCTGTACTGGTACAAGAAGATCTAAGCTGTTCAAAACCAGCAGTGAAGGCGTCGAGAACCGGCAATTGAGACTTCGACCTGCTTCGCATAGCCTTTGGTCGGTTTGAACCCTCAAACTATTCTCAAATGCTCAAAGCCTACTTGCGACCACACATGCAATATGCTATCCAGGCTTGGCAGCCGTGGTAGAAGCAATATGTTGTTGCTCTCGAGATTCCTCAAATAACAGCAAGCAAGAGCTTCAGAGGCTTCTTTCATCTACCCTAACAGCAGACTGAAATCTCGAAAAATATAGAGCTGTCAATATCGGCTTTTGCGGGGGATCTGATAATGGTTTACCAGGTTCTGAAAAACCCAAGCCACATTTGTCGTCCGCTACTAGAAGTGAACCATAACACTAACTTAAAAGATCATCATCTGATAACTGCAATACAGTACAGCTGATCTGAATGCAGTAGCAATTTCCCTTCCCTCCTCATTTGCCAGCCTTGGAACGCCCTGTATAATTATGTCGTCCTTGCTCCCAATCTGGCAATATTTAAAACCAGTAATTATTCATTGTAACATTTGCGTTTCATTTAATGACTTGCTAGCTAGGGCTTACAAAACGCAAACAAACGGTGTATTGCCAAACTCCCGACCAATGGATTTATGGATTTATACTTTTACTACGAGAGCTTCTCCGATATTTTTACAAAAGTCTATGGCAAGTCCACCAAAACGTTTTTCCCTTTGCAATGCAATTTAGTTTTCATCCTACAGGACTCGTTAAGCATTGCCTTTTTACCCGTAATACAAAATTATTCGTTTGGCGGTGTTGAATTGGAGCATATTCTCTCTAGGGACCATGTGTATGCTATATATATATATAAAATCTTATAGTTTTGGGATCCTCAACTCTAGTGATAACCCGCCATAACTTTAAAACATGGCAAATATTAGGACGTCTGTAGATAGTACTCTTGCACAATCATTTAATGAAAATTGGGAAAAGAGGCGGCCCAATAACCGAGCCGTGATTCACGCAGCACTAAAATCACGATGTCGATGATATTGTCGTTAAACCATATATTGGTTATCATGATGAGATACTAGCACATTTAAGCTTGACGAGGTTGATGCTCGACCAATTTACTGAGATGGCCGTGTGCGTTCGTACACATGTGCCACGGATGGCACACGTTTGTAGGGAAAGCTTTTCCCGAGAGTTTATACTGACTTTTGCCGGACCAACTGACATAAATTGTAAATGCTTTTCTGGCCTACACATCGACGCGGTTTCTTGATCATGCATAAAACATCAACTAACTATTCCACCATAGGTTACTTGCAGCTGGTTGCTTGGTTCTTCCTCTACGAATGGCTACGGATATAAGCTGCGCTGCGCATCATAAATGCGGAGAGTTGGGCTCGAAAATGCGTATCGCTGTGTAGTATTCCCTCAGTCGAAAACCGAGCACGATTTTATCGTTTTGGTTACAGTAGATCTGTACTTTCTGGTCATTTGGACAGCAATTTTTACAATTTGGTGTTGTGGGTAACCTTAAATTAGAGTTGAGAAGTACATCATGCAAGAAAATGACATCGCTCTTGTGGCGCTGCTTTTCTATGCCATGTGTTTTCACATACGACTGGTCGGAAGAATAGATTTCGTGGATGCAGTGGACGCAAATTGGTCTTTCGTCGTTTTGTTTACGGTATACTTTTGGGTTTTTGTTTCGCTTACGGACGCTACTCCAGGAGATGTATGGGGACACAAAAACGTTGCATTGCGCATCAAGAAGACAATATGATGACAAAAGGGCGGTAAACTCTTCGTCACCGGACCTAAATGTTACCTGAATTAGCCACGGTTCGCTATAGAAAGCTGAGTTTGAGTAGCGGACGATAAGCTAAGCTAACGTGTTCGGTCTGCATTCCTTTGGTATCAGGTAGTCGAGGCAAGTTAGTGCACATTATATTCATAAAGTTATGTGTGTACTCCTGATACTCATATTTGTAGATAAGTGCGTGTTTTCATTTTCTGGCGGCGTACGAGGCGATCTTCGCAAAAGAGAATTGGTATTTTTGTCATTTCTGTCGATTCCTGGGTTAGTTAAAGACGTGGCCGCTAATTTTGGATTGAGTCTACGTGTTGCAAAGACGGACGCTAATGTTGTCAAATGTTGGTAGTTTTAGAAAAAGTTGTATTCAACAAGTATCGTATGACACAGACACTCCTCCGAGAAAACGAATAGCTGCGAGATTGTGATTGCCGTGATTGGTAAGTCCAGGTTGCCAGCCCTTTTTCTAGTTCCTGGGGCTAAAATAAATTTTTGTACGCTGTTAATTATAAGCTTGTTTTGCTATCCTATTTTAATGCTGAGCTTCTGTTAGTTCAACAGGATTCGAATGCAGCTGATCCGTATGCGGCAAAAAAACAGCGTTAGCAAGCTGTACAACCGTTTTCAGTTTTTAATTTGTGCTAGCTTGTCAATGCACATTATGATCGGGTTAATAATGCACCCATTCACTTCCACTGTTTCTAAATTTACGCATGAGATGGAATTGCTTATGGTAGTTGTGCAGGCTATTCCAATTAGAATGTTCTTTGAGCAAGAGTTTGAATCGCACAGAAATTTTGCTTTAGTCACGTGTATGGTGTACACATTGTTTACTTTGTGGCTGTGTGTCGTAACATGCCAAGGCGTCGGTCGCGTGGATAATTTGCAATCACTTATCGTTACAATCACACCGAGCGTGTCGGATAGACATGCGATATTTATTTCCATTGTCTGATGTATGGGATCACAGTTGCGAACAAAACAATTGTGGTCAACGCAAGACCTTACTGTTGTTAGCATTAGGCTGCTTGATATCTATCAGGTCGGGCATGGCTTGGTGGAAAGTTGAGCGATGAGCAACATTGTTGAATTCCCACCGTTTTGGAGCGCTGGGATTTTAGCTGCTTAACGAACGTCATCAATAAAACGGCGTATCTTTTTCTTGCGGTATTAGAATCATTGGATGGCGCTAAGTGCACTCTTTCGAATGAAAGTAACTTAACTATTGTTAACTCGAAAATTAAGATTAATGATCTTACAGCTTTTGGCCAAAATCTTGCTTAAAATGTAGTAAATGAAGCGAAGGTAGTGTGCGCTGTTTCTGTTATGTAGATTTATATAGAGTTAGATCAGCTTGAGTACATTAGTGTGAGTCTAGACTTTTGGGAGGTACGTTTAATCAGAACTTATCTTCGAATTAGTTCACCATACGGGGTTTGGTATTCAATTGGAGGCGACGTCTTGCTAACCTAGGTCGTCGTTTTTCATAGCATCAGTTACACCTCAAATATATGAGTCAACCGCAACCAAAGCACACAGCGGGCGCAGAAACTGAAGTACATCGCTGTAGATCAGAAGCCAATTGATTCGCATTAATGTGACCTGTGGGTTTACCGTACATTTGATAAACGACCGCCTCAAACCGAGAGTCTCTAAATTATGAAGCATGTAATTGTTCATCTTGCCGAATACTTAGTACACATATGTGCCGATCGCTTAGACAGACTTTCATTGTTTATCACCTGTGGCATTTTTATGTCGTCACTAGCAGTCTGGGGATGCGTGGACGGTATGAAATAAGGCGATGTCGCAGGGGCTTTAGGATATCATTTAACTGGAAGTCGTTTAACACTGCTTTCTTCACAATACGCTTCGCAACGACAGTCACAGTGCATGTCAAACGAATAGGTCTGTAGCTGTATGTGCGCCTGTTCACAGTATTTCAGAATCTGCCTTAATACAAAAGCTTGTTAATTGCTGGGTAGTAAATATTTATAGAACGACCTATTTAACATACTGTCCAGGGTGTGCGATATGAAGACGTATAATAAGTTGTGTAATTTAGTTCAGTTTCGACAAGTCCCCACTTTGGTCGAGCATTGTATCACTTATTCTTTACGAAAATCGTAGTCATGTTTGTCACTCAGCTGGTAAGTTGGATCACTGGACACTTCGACAGCCGGGAGATAACACGGATTTACGGGCATCTAGACTGTGGGGGGTTGGTAGTGCATTTTGTTTTGACCAGGTGCTAATTTGCAATCATTGAATGCTTGTCATTTTCAGATCTTGAGTTTAAGTATTATCCATCGGTTCAGGCTTTTACACATTCGGTGTTCATTGCCAGAGAGACAAAAAATGGTAAAATCTTCGCTTCATTTGCAGCTGGGCTGCTTTCAGAGGATAGATATCATTCCGGTGATTTGGCGTAGTACGATTTGGAACACCAATATGAAATAAGGAGGCGAATCACAGTTTATTAATAGACAAAACACGCACAATTACTAGCAAGTTCATAGTTCAGGCAATACACCAAATTTTTACACAAAATTACTAGTGCTAGCTTCATATTGTTTTGATGAGTTTCCCATGAAATCTAATGAAAATATGCCGAATTTGAAGAGGGCGTCAGCAATCCTAATGCACGAAAAGCATGGAATTAACGCGTCACAGTCTAAATGAGTGCACCTACGTGATATCCGACGGAACAATGTACGGAAGTTGCTTTCTTTAAGATTTCGAAAAATTTGAGGCCAAGTTGACCAGGCTTGGTAGAGCAAAATGCAATATTGTTATAGAGTTTAAGCAAATCAGACACAAAGTTATGGTTGGAAACTGATACTCAGAAACGAAGCTAATTGAGTTTGCAATATCCGGGACATAGTAATATTGCATAGAGCAATTTAAAAGAAAAGACACTAGGTAACAGGGTAAAAAGGTAGCTTAATAGGGTGCTTATATATGTTGCTTGAGAGGGGACATACTACTCCAAGTTGCAATGTTGTTTCATTATACACTTTTGAGATGAAGAGGCATTTTTTGATTGATCATGAAGGATTATAGGAAACATAAAGCTTTGTACAATAATGCTCACTTATTATATAGACAGTAAGTGTATCTGCATTTGAAAGCATAGTAAGTTAGCGGTGCACACTTTAGCTTGACTTAAAAGTTGGAATGGAAATATATACCAAATTTTTTCACCGAGTTTAATAGTTGTGACTCATGTAACAATGCTATAACTTAAATCTCCATAACTAAATTAACATCTTTTTCTAGCTGGAAAATCCATATCTCAAACTTGAGTTTTCCAAGCCCCGTTTAACGCTCCGTATGCATTGTATATGCAGCATGTGAGATACGACTTATTACTGCAGGAATATAATCACGAACTCTTTCTTAACCATAAGAAAAGCACGTCATTATTTGAAATGCTTTTGTCATCTAGGGTTTATTCATCGTACGCTCATAGGAACCACTTCCCAAAACGCTTGTTTAAATATTAATTACTCAACATAATATTATATACTGGCTGCTAATTATTACTTAAGCAAATTGGTTCATATAATATATATTTGCTATTTGCTTCTGATAACGAACATGACAAAATAGGAAATCTACCTGTCTAGTAGTTAGGAATGTAAATACGATGTCAAGCCAAGTGAAGTTACCTAAGGCTTTTGCAACCGACTGGGGACGTTTTCATCGACTTTTGCTAGCCCAACAAATCTAATGAGGCATGCTATTAATGAAAAATTAGAAGCAGCGGCTAAAAGTATTTAGATTTTTGATGTACTCGTGGGAAGGGGTTTTGGATATAAATAATTGAGGTTCTATGCAGCCAGCTTTTAAATCAGATAGTCGTTCATGCGCCCGTAAAACCACTCGACTGCATTTTATCTTGTAGGGAATGGTCAGAAGTGCGTGTCCCACGGATCCATCAGGATTCGGACCTTAACAGTTTCCAAATGCTATGTCCTACATAGCTACTGTTAATGGACATCATGTCTTTCGGAGCCAACCCTGTCCTCTGCAACGTTCGTAACTTGCATATTATTAGAGTATAAGAAGAGCTATATTGCAGTCAGCTTGTTAATCATGATGGTCCGAAGCTGTCCTTCGTGGCCCAGTGGCATAAGCTAAGGACTGGTAGTTCAAGTTACTGGTGCTCATGTGTTCCAATCTTGATGGATTTCATGGATGCGTATTACTGATGATGTCCAACTCACTGAAACTGCAGTCTGGTGCTTTTCCGGGCCTACGGACAAATATCTGATTTGGAAGCTGGCTGCAAAGAACCCCAATTAAATATTTCTATGATAGCACACCAAAAAATTCACGCTTGTTGTGGGTGATTCTCTTGGAGTTCACAAGAAAAATGATATATAAAAATAACGCTTTGCAAACGTGAACAACTGAAATGTTTCCGGCTTGAGCAAACAGGAAAGAGATTTGGATAAAACATTATGCTGAGATTGAAATGCATCACTGGAAACTGGAAGGAAATTTTATCACATACATTCAAATATATAACAGCAACGAAATTAGCCAGTAACTTTCGGGGCACTCCGTTACACTTAGATCCTAGACCAATAAACTCCACAAATGGTGGGAACTCTTTCTATCAAAACCGGAGCAATAGCTAGATGCATAGTCCATTTTGTGAACACTGATTAAAAGGTATGTTGCAAGAAGATATGCATCTGTCTTTCTACTTCGGGAATATTAATGAGCACGCATTAAGGATAATATCATTTATTGCAGCTTACTTTAGACGCAGTTTGGTTGTGCTCAGAAACCTTAATCAGGTGCAGTGCTTTCCCGAACCGTTTACTTGTATTCCGACAACGATTTCGTCTGGACTTCATTTTTGAGCAAATATTTTCAGTTTTTCATCATTTGAAGGTCGAAGGACGGTGGGTGTGCTATTCACTTTAGCCATGGTAACATACGATTGTCACAGTGCATGTGATTATTGATTGGTGCCAGCATGTGCAACAACAGACTCAAGATGGAAAAGTGACCCAGGTGCAAAATCCGGTGCGTCATAATTAGAGCAATACTGGTAAGTAATGGATGGACATCAATCTGGAGAGCGATCGGCTGTTGGGCAGCGTGGGCTGTACGTAGACAGGGGTGGATAGCGTTTCGACATTTTGGATGAACTTCCGGAGAGCCTTGATTTGAAATGATGATCAGTTCTTTTTAGCTCAAGAGGTTTCTCGACTGCTTTCTGTTGTAATTATTCCAACATTCCGCACACACTGTTTGATCATAGCCTTGCTGAATCTCATGCAACGGTTTTAACTTATCAAAGGACAGGGCGGGAAAATTCAGGTGAGAGAGGAGGCATGGACATCATTGGCTTTATGGCCAACAGTTGCGCAAGAAATGCCACAGGTATTCGCCTTTGTTATTACGAACAGTTTATTAAATGTAACAAGAAAATTATAACCTATAGGATAACAATCGGAAAATTTTAACAATAGTAAAATATGTGGATCAGGCAAACATAATTAAGTGATCAAGACAAGAGACATAATTTGTTAATAGTTGCAGCTGAAAAACTGTTCTGCATAAATGCAAACGAATAAAACTAGCAACAGAGCTAGGAATATAATAAGTAACTTTTGCGTAATCAATACCAGTACCATAGAGTGAACTAGGCAGACACCTTTATGGCAAGTAGGACCTTGGGACTTATATGCAGACAGATACATCTTTAGACAGAGTCTTTTTTAACTTCAAGACAAAGTAGTCGTTTAGTACTTTCAACTAAAAGACGCACAGGCGATCAGAAGAAGTATAAGTTCTTTGGCTCTGGCGTTATCCTAAAATGCCTCCAACAACTTAAATGATACCACCACGTGGGAAAACCATACATGTTTCCGTGAAAGGCTTGGGGAGGGCATCCACGTATATTTTTAAAACTACGGGTGATACACTATCTAGCGCAACATACTTCCTTGAGTTTAGGCTCATGAGTTCCTAGTATACTCCGAATGGTAAAAAAGCAAATGTAGTGTCGCAGTCGGGGAATAAGGTAAATTGAAGGCTAGTTAAATGCATACTGTGGATAAAAACATAATTTCAGTTAAGCTTATTATCATCTACATAACCGAGCTAGTTATCGGAACTTTCATTATAAAGCACTTATGGTTGCATAAGACGGCTTCTACTTAGAAGCTTTATAATTGCATTATCTCAAATTTTATAGATAAAATATTATTGGCCACGCTCTCAGCATACAGTTAAAAGAGAGTTCTTCTATTTTTCTATTATTTAATTGACGGGGAATATAATATGTAAAATCCTGCGTTTATAGTTTCGATCAGACAGCACATACATTATCATACTGAACTGGCAAAGTTTCCTAAGTTGAAAATGTACAATTCGCTGAAGTGAGCGTTTTCAATATGGTGGTAATATTGGATGTCGAACAATATTGCCGCCTTACCATTTTGAAGGGTTATTTAGCCATTGAATCGGAATACACTATGCCGTTAATGATGGAGCATAATTGGACGATACAATGATCCGAGAAACGAATCAGTCCTTTTTGCTTAAAAACAGACTAGTATGGCTTGTGAAAGCGAAATCCAAGAGTGCCTCTATTATGGTTAGAAATGTCAATGTGTTCTTCAGCAAAGTGTCTTACTGGATGTAGTATGACTTTTACTGAAGTTCTAAATGATGACATGGACTAAGCTGTCAGCTGTCGACAGTAACTCCGAGGAAATATCATCTTCATATTCGTTCTACTCTGATGCCGGTGTGTTCGTGGCTATACATAGGTTTCAACAAAGAAATCAGCAAAAGTATTCAAACACATTAACGACATATATCAAACTGTAAATATGGTGACTGTTTGGTAAGTAAAAACTGTAACTTTGTGCAACACTAGCGTTAGACGATGCAACAAACAACACCCCAGTTAAGATTTTGAGGGAAACCTTGGATATCAGAATCGGCAGAAAGAAAATCAGTAGTATGAATAGCATCATAGTACACAAGATAATGTGCATACGTTATAAAGCAGCTGCTATTTAATAATAATTCATACGCTTAACCCTTATATTTACTATGGTTCTTAGGTGTGATGAAACACTGCTAGTGATATTCCTTGTTTGTGGTATCCTGTCGGTTGAAAGATGTCTAAGGCGGGTTTATCCGCCATGATTTGTAGAATTCCGTGAATACTGACAGGGAGTAATGTCGAACATTGACGAAGTAAGCGCTCACTCTGGTAACCATAAACAGTCCAGATACGCAAAGTGCAAAAATTTTAGATGAACTGATAAATTCGAATGGGGTAGAATAAAAACGTGATTTTCCAAAGGCAATAACAGGCTCCGAGAAATACTCAGTCACTATGGAATTAAAGCGATAGATAAACAAACGCAAAATCTGTTTCTCTTTGTACAAAAGGTTTTATTGACTAGTAGGTTTCTTGATTCTATTTAAGTAGTTGGAAACCCTCGGTCGAGATTACTACGCCAGCTGTGAGCTCTTTTAAGAATTAGTTTAACCAGATCGTCTGTATGCCATTGTGCACTAGTGCTACAACGTAGTGGTTGATGTGATATTCCTTCGCGGCTTTTTCCATAAACCACTGCTGTAATCTGTACTGGAACCATCTATTACAACTAAATTTGCATTTAGATGAATATTAGTATGAATCTGGCTCTGTACGAGTCTGGTAATCATACGAGGAAATTTTTCAATAACATATGCTCAAAGAAATGTTGTCCCAAAAATGTACGCAAGTTACAATACTATGGGAACATTAACAGTTTTGTGAAGTCAAATGCTGCTTCGGCAAATATATATATATGTTGCGACTTAATCTGTTCAATTCACTGTAGAATAGTCACTACAACTACTCTCTGACATGTGCTTGGTTTGACTGCATATTAGGCCGTTGCAAACCGGTTAATGCTTAACGTTTCTCTGCTTCCACATTTCGTCATTCCATTTCGCTACTATGATAATTTGCCTCATATGTCAGTCTTCTACGGAGTCTTGCGATAAATGAGCAGCATTTGTATAAATGATAGCGACTGCAAAGTACTCTATCAATCGTCAAAGGAAATGCATTATGTCATATACAGTCCTTGGTTCAACGATACCTGCATTTGGTTGGATAAAAGCGTTGCGCTGTTCTAACCGACAGCAAGAGCATGCTGCTTAACAATACTAACTTTGGCTAAGGGAATATACGCCGTTCTCTTCCCTAAACCTGTGCCGTAAGTACACATTCTTTAGATGATTTGTGTAGAGCGAGATGTTAATAGAGCCTTCGTTATCCTCATATCGCAGGTATAATAAGTAAATTGACGATGGTGTTTCATTTAAACTATATAATTGATTCAATATGCGCTATTTTGAGTGCATCCAGCATTATTGGCATGCAGACACTGACGACGCTGAATGGGTTCGTTTTCACTGTGAGCAAAGATTTTAGTCTGTCAAACCTACGCGAGGTTCTTCTAATCCTAAATCGATGATAGTTAACGATAACTCTCATCGAACCCAAACATTTACATAACAGTGATTGTGAAGGTAGCGTCAACTGGAGCTGGGATTGATTCTTGACTGTTTGAATGACCAAAATCCATAACTTGGGACAGAGATAGAGATGGTAGACCAAGTAAACTAAATAAACATGCGTACACAAGGCTCAGTAGTACAATGTAATTAAGTAGGTAAGATAACAGCCAAGTAACTAAGTAACGGTGTCCGTTGGCCAAGGTAGTAGTGTCGTTTTTCACCATAAGCCGTTGCTTACAAAACCCTTGAAGGATCGACTACCGCCGTTGACCTGTTCAATGAACATTTATCAGTACTCGTGCTCCTGTAGTGCACGATACATTGGTCGCACGACGAGACGCCTATCTCAGAGGGTTCGTGAACACATCCCGGCATGATTTTACAGAGGTGAAATGAGGTCTTCAGACAGCTCTATCATGTCGCACCTCCTTGAATGTGGCCATACAGCTTCAGAGAATGACTTCAAAGTCATTTACTCATTATCTGAACACTGCTCCCAAGGATTCCGCAAACAGCTCTTATCCATCGCCGAGGCTATGTGCATTCACCATCTAAAGCCGGAATTATGTGTCCAAAAACGATTTATAAGGCCGATACTACTACCTTGGCCAACGGACACCGTTACTTAGTTACTTGGCTGTTATCTTACCTACTTAATTACATTGTACTACTGAGCCTTGTGTACGCATGTTTATTTAGTTTACTTGGTCTACCATCTCTATCTCTGTCCCAAGTTATGGATTTTGGTCATTCAAACAGTCAAGAAGTCAATCCCAGCCCCAGTTGACGCTACCTCAACAATCACTGTTATGTAAATGTTAGGGTCCGATGAGAGTTACAGAAAAGAATTCTTTACCCTGAAATGATTTCTGCTATTGATTCATATTAATGAAATGGGAATCTTTGCTTTGCTGAAGATCAGCATTGCCCGTGATTCATTGATGGTTAACGAGGCTAGAGATCATACTTTGATTCCGGAGCAGTTCGAAACACATTCAACGACCTTTCTATCACAACGTTTGGCATGTGCGAAATCAGATCTGCTGATTTAAATGCAATGCCTCTGGCACTTTCAGCAACTACAGCCATGCATCGTGACGTACATAACCTTCGGCGAAGGCACACAATTACGGGCGGTTGCGTTATTTTCAGGATCTGTTACACATAAGCACATATTTAAGTTGTTCCTCTCTATACTGCAGCGCAGGCCGACCAAGATTACCAGCAGGTCATTTCCGAATGCCCCCTCTATTCAACGTGGAAACACATCACGTCGTTCAACTGCGCATTACACGTGCCTACATGTATTGACATTGATCACACATAGTGCAAACTACTTGCCAGGAACTGGAAGTTAGTATGAACTCATCCAAAGTGGCATAAACTCTTCAAAACTGACTGAAAGAGACAAACAGCACGTCGGCCTGCTGTGCAATACATTCAGGGTATTTGACCCACACATTTTCCCGATGTGCACACTCACGTTAAATACGCCATCCAAGTTTAGTAATCATAGATTAAGCATGACTTCTGGGGGTTAGATATACCGCAACACATGACAATAAAGGAGGACAAGGGTCTACGCAATCTGTCTTATCATCAAAGGCTGAGGCTACTGGGAGTTTTTGCCGGACACTATCGAAGGTTACGCGGAGATCACAGATTAGTGTCCCAACTGTTGAGTGACATTATTCACATATGCTGTCCCTTGCTAAAACACAGCCACAACAAAAAAGAGAGGTAAATACTTGAAAATGTATGAACCATATAGCCGTCTAGATTTCTGACGGAATTATTTTTCTCTTCGTGTTAGCAAACCATAAAGTTCTCTTCCCAACTCGGCTGTCTCCTCTACTAATTTGATATCCTAAAAAACCGATTGGATGTTGCCTTGACACTCTATAATTCATTAACTATGCTGTCGTTATTTGGACTTGATTATACATTTTTTCTACCGGATTTACGTGTCACATTGACTCGAAGAAGAGGTACGTGTGGGGTATTCCTTTTTATGTTGATCACGGAATACGTTAGATATAACTGCCCCATGTTGTCGCGTATGCCTGCATCTAATCCTCTTTATGCACGACCGTTATTCAGCAGCATATTTGTTAAAACAACGATCAAAGAAACGGCTTACATATAGTTTGAGATAGTATTTTTATACTCTAGCTATCCTACAGGACTTGACAATCATTATTATTTTGCCAGTGATTAATCATTGCCCATATTCCTTCTTTTCGGTTTTCTATGCGGTTGCCGGTCAGAAAAAAATCGTAGTTGGAAGAATACGGACAGTTGGCCTCGACTACTTTGAGCCGTTTTTTCTTACACTGTTGGAGCACAAAACGCTGCTGTGTTACATCTTCAAGCCGAACACTTCAGGGATAAGTGTGCAACCGAACTTGCATTTAGCTAAGCATTTAAATCTACAGGAGACAATCAAATGCATCAAAGCGCGTCGTGAAACGGAGAATAAAGTTCTACACCTGGTGGATTTTGAGATAACGTATCCAACTTATTTCTCTCCTCCTAGGATGTATTCTGGTGGAGTACAATCCCAAAACTCCCTATATCAGGCACATCCGCGTGCAAAGCATGCGCAAAAATATGTACGAGGTGAGTACCCTGTTTGATAGCTCCTACCAAGTTATGCTCGTTTCAGTGAAATATGACTATCCTACTACGTCATGCGTAATGAGTTATACTTCGCAGACTGCGCATTACTGAGAGTTAGCTGTCCTTCGGGCCGTCACCCATGTAGGGTCTTTTTGTACATCAGATCTTAGGCACATGTTCCTAACACGCATTTCAATTTTCTGATGAAACGTTTAAGAATATTTTCATTAGTACAAAGTACAAAGAAGTCTTAGTGGATAAGAGTTCTAAAAGCACTTCAAGAAACTTCATTGTTCTTATTGGCACTCACACAACGATAGATGTCTGGTACTGGGTAATTTCAACATCCTTGTAGGAAATTGTATGAATGCTTCATGTAGAATAGCTGGAGGTTTGGCCTACCAGCTGTTTGATGTAACTTTGGAATTAACTGTACACTGGTTCAAAAATCAGTTCAGGTTAAGTTAGTCCTCGTCTTTCCTGGATCATTTTTTTCAAAGGGACAGACAGACCATTTGGTTAACAGATGAGCCAGTGACCAATTTGGCATGTCATACAAATATACACTCATTACGAATTACAAAACTCACAACCAGAGTCTAAATATCAAGCCTACTGACTTACATGCAGCGAGAACAAAAGTAAGATGTTCACTTTAATTCATTTTTCCAGATGAGGAACTCCAGCTATATCGGAATAAAGTAAACCCTACATTCCTGCTATCTCCGTTATTCACATCCATTTAGCAGTAAAAAAATATGATGGGAGCAAGGCCAACAGGTGTGGACCCGTTCACACGGCAGTTGCTCAACAGATGGCGCAGGTGTTAGAAAACGCAGCTGACAGCTGCTTTTAATGAAACTTTTAGGCGCAACCGAGAAGTGACAACACATTCCACTTGCTATGCACGAGCCAGTTAGCATAGATACGAAATAGACCTCGACAGTCTTGTCTTTGCCAACGTTAACATCGCAGTAGATGAAATCCGTCCATGCTGATGTTGATCAGAATTGAGGGCATTGCTTCACACAAGGGTAACACAAATGCTTGCCCGCTAGTCAAGCAGTATGGTCATGCTTTTCTGAGAGGTCAATTTGCCGGATGTTGATTCATCGATGAGAATCCCACCAGATTGGTTTCTAACTGATGGTTATGTATCCTAGAGTTCCCCTCTAGCGAACTTCTTCACATTCGTACAACAATACTAATCAGTTCCTATTTTGTTTCCTGATGCCCACTGCTTAAAAAATGCTGTAATTTCCCGTGTTTCATAAACATAATATATATATTGTCTCTTTGCTTTTTGACAGGATTCACCTTATGGCAATGTCTGAAAACCTAGAATGATCATCCATGGTTCCAACAACTGTGGATGCTTGGCATTTTCAAAATCTACTCTTACCGAGCGAAATTAAACAGTTTGAACGACAGTATACTTGAATTACACTGAACACAGTTTTCTCTCCTTTCTTAGAGACAATATCTTACCTACTTACAACACTTCTCAGGGTCACACAAATTCATATTTCGCAACCAATCTCCCCATTTTGATCTCCTCCAACTGCTGGAGCCATCTGAATATTTCCACTGAAAATTGTTTTTCAAATCATGCACATTTTCAGTGTATGTCTCCAGTGATAAATTATACAAGCTTATTCGGACAACGTCGGACAAAATTCCATCATTTCCGGTTTCTTTACCATCATCACTTTTTATTTGATTTTTCGCTCCTGCCATTTTGGCTTCGAATAGGCCGATCAACTGAAGTGAAGAATAAAAGATTCCATAAAATACGGTGCATTCATGCAATGCAAGGTATAAAAACTCACTAGGGAATATTAAAAGCGGAATCATGAATACACGATGGGAAGAGGTTAATATATAACAGAGCCAACATATATTCATAAACATATATTTATATGTACTTAATGTATCACTATGGTGATCGCAAAATCGTTATGACAAAAGTCAAATAACAGTTAAAAAAACGAGACAAAAAGCGGTTAAAAGACGAGCCAAAATCTCATTGCCTACTTGCTTTCAGCCGAAACATACATGGCCAGATGAGATGTGTAAGTGAAGTGTGGAAACAGCTACCCGCCAGATGGTTCCATGGAGGGATGTATTGCTTTACTCGAACACAACTTCTCTATATATTATCACTTTTATATGATATAACAATTCAAGCACTTCATTGAGAACACAACAGATCTTGCAAACCTCTTAACTATCTGACTGCGTTGAACTATTTGATCAGGCTCGTATTCTTCCTGTGCCTTGCATATCAAGCAGTATACTTTTGTTTATTTAATTAGCAAGTAATTCATTTTTCATTTTTTGTATGATATACCTACTAATAAAATCGTTGTTGGAAAAGGAATTCATTAATCTTGATTGTAAATGGTTTATTGTGCCCATTACTAGTGCGTTGGATATGTCAGTTTCGAGTTGTTCTCAACCCAAGACTGAACAAAAACCTGTCGTCTACCCAATCTACAAATGGTGAAATACAGACCGGTGTGGTTGACAAGTGTTCTGGTCAAGTGGCTTTAAGTTGTATAAGAAATGCGTTTGAGAACCATTTGCGATCAGTGGGCTCGCTCAGTTGATTCCAAAGTTGCAATCGTTGGGACAATTTCTGCTTGACTAATTTACTGATAGCACGTGAATGCTGGACGTAGGTTTTGGATCAAGGTCAGGTGCTAGCTTTTCTGTCCATAAGCTTTTCTAAACTATCCCACCCTGCTAGACGTCATCGCCTATTACTGTATTTACCAATTTACATCAACGTTTCTAAAAGGGTTTATAGACGTCCAACCAAGAAAAGACAAGCCTAACATACAAACAGTCTGCCCACGGTCTTTGGCTCGATAGCTGCATGTAAACGAGCTGAATTTTAGGATTGCCCCGGTCACGTTTGCAGAGGACTTGAACTTATGGCATAAAGATAGGGCAGATCAGCCTGATTAGTCATGGCTTTTCATGTCCGCTGCACAAACCATCTATCCAGGGTTGTTCGTTGATTATGCACAAACCATGATCTGATTAGGTCTGGGCCGACGTTCGATTATCACGCAGATTCTTGAGTTCCTGAATTCCAATACCCGAATGTCTAGCACCGTAACAGATGTAACACCATTAGATTGAGTCTGCAAAAATTCTAGTACACATCCAAAATTTTACCCCAACTTGTTTACTGCTTTCTAAGTTACTATGTATCAATACTTATTATCGTATTGTTGTTACTCCGTGCTTCTTCTCAAAGCGCTGGGCCAAGTGGGCGTTTAATGGCTAACTCTGGTGCATTAGTGCTCATTGCCTCGGCTCCCATATATTGCAGGTAATGCCGTTGATAAATACCCTAGCTTAAATACACACAGGGACGAATCTACACGGAATTATTCTACCTTCCCAGTCCTAATTGAAATTAACATTGATTTTCATGGATGATACCCTGTTAAGGTTATGCTCATGGCCGTTTCTATTTGACTCTATTACAAATTGGAAGTACATCATATTCACGATCGAACAAAAAAACTAAAACATTCTAGAACCTGACAATTTGAACATAAACAATGCATGAATGTGGTTCTAAGCTTAAAGCCTCCCGTTGGAATAAAATGCTTACGTTTAATAACACCATACCAGTACCAAAAGTAGGTAATGCAACTCTGATGTTTCGAGTGTTTGCAAGAAATGGCCATACACTGTTATAATTATCGAGATGACGAGGATAAACACTTCATTTTGTCTGCAGCTTATGCTAATATAAACACCTGCAATGGTGAAAACGGGTGTTGCGATGTGGTCACTATGAGGCAAGCATCTCTTCTTAATTTATTAGTCACTACTTGAGACATACATCGCATGGAATGCAGTTTAAAGCCTTTTGAAAAAGGAGCGCTCTGCTTTTGAATCAGTACAATTTTGAAAACGTGGTCTGGAGTAACCTTCAACATAAATGCCCTCCAACAAAAGTACGTGAGAAGCAGTTGCAACTGCGACCGTTTGCACTAAATGCTGCTTATTTGAGCTAGTTGGTTGTGCAGCCTAAAATATTTGTAGTTTTTTGGCTGGGTTCAACTAGGACACGAACTACAACAGTAAAGCAAGTAAATTCGTCCAATGCACGGTTGCGGTAAAGTGTCTGACTACATGTTTAATTCTCAAAACAACAAGAACATAATGTTTGACTGCAAATATTTAATCCCCTGGATTGGCTTTCCTATCGCAAATATCAAATAGTCACGTATGATGAGAATTCCATTGTGCTTTCAAAGCATGGAAATGCTGACGTCTCTATCTTGAAATATTAATCCATCACTATACTGTTCATATTGTACGTTATTTTAATTAAGGCTTCATAGAAATATGTTTTATGGCATTTGATAGATGCGCTTTTGGCCATTTCACGGACTTTATTTTATTAGTCTATTATTAAAAGGGTGGTTACAGATGTGCCCGCTACTAACTTGATTGAAATACTCCTTTGTGGAAACATTAGGTAGATTGTTAGTCTTCTTGAGTAAACTTCTCAATCATTTCAGGTGAATCATATTCATGATGATTGGACCAACCATACGAAGCCTTAACTAAATACGTCTTACGAACCCTAAACTAGAAACTATAAACAAATAAACTTAGATATAAAGCAAAGTCTATTAAGAAGAAAAAAACGAATTATCCTGTAACCGCGATTATATAAGGCATATTAAATACAGCAAATGACAGACGAATACCTTTTGCAATCGCATTGCAAGAGAGCAGAAATGGTAACGCGTGCGACAGCGTGCGAGTATTTTGGTCAGTGTCGCGGTAACATAATAATATGGATGACATTAAAACGTCAAGGACATGTCAGTGTTCGGGAGTGAAAATTACAAATGTAACACATGGTAACCGATTGTAGTACCCGGGGTAAAGCAATGTAAAACGATCAGAATAATAAGGGAATAGAGACACCGCGTCCTCAAGTAAGCAATCTGTTTTGAGGATACATCTAATTTTTTTTGATCTTTACTCTGATTATTATCAATTATTTTATTGTTTCTGAGATAACGGTAAGTAATAACGCTTTACTTGCTGTGTCCTTACGATCAGCCACCTTTGCAGAAACCGTTTTAAACGTATGTTTTATCGGCAACTACATGTTGTTTGACAATTCGAATTCAGGCGTTGGCCTATATGCAATACACTATTCCAGCAGTTTCTACGCAGCAGTGTGCGTTTGCTTCGTTATAAAATCGTTGCTGTGGTTATCTTTGTTAATAAATGTTTGTGTCGTAACGAGCAGGTTGGCTTCAGTTTGACGCGAACCATGGAGCCATCCAACTCGATGGATTTTATGCAATAAAGACCGATTGAACTGGATAAGAACAGACTAGGGATACTTTGTCATTATATTTATGAGAGAACCATACTAGTCATCTACCCACTACTGATAACTGACCGTCACTCTATGGGAGAAAGCTTATGGTTTAGAATTTATCTTAAATCCGTGGTGACTGAAAAGTCGACAAAGTATTTCACAACTGGTTGTCAGAGGTAAACTATGTTGTCATCATTATGCAATTGTAAAGCTGCAGTTGGAATATCATAACGATATTAGCGAACTTAAGATTATTACAAGAGATATTTGACTTTGCATAAAAGTCTTCTAGACCGGACAAGGTGGGTAAGCCGATAAACAAATGCGTCTATTTTCTATACAATTTTAAGTCTCCTAGAGTAAGTAGCACAACTGCGTCTTATAGAGGAATCCTAAAGTACCTGTGAAACTGAATTTCTTTCACAGGCGGGTCGACCATTCAAAGGTGTTAAGCAGTGAATTATTTCGATAAACATTTTTTCTATGACCTATAGTGAGATGCTCAATTGATTTCTCAACCATGAACAACGGGAGTACGTATGTTTATTGAGTTCATCTAACGAGGCACATGCATCGCTGCTTCTAATTGTTTTGTTCCCGAAAATTGGACTACTATTGATGAGGCCTCTTGGAAGCGCGTGACAATGGTCCTACAAATTGATGCGGTCATTGATCATGCCACATCATTCCACGGATATTCAGCCAAAAAGCCTGCTGTGTAGTAGTGCGTGTACCTGTGTGCATACGTGCTTGTATGTCAACTACTCAGTGTCCGCCATTGGTTCGCTTCGAACTGGAAATGTTTCTCACGTACATGTGATTTCGTGGTAATCAGTTTATACGTGCTCCCATGTGTTGAGTAGAGTGTACCGCTTCTCACTTGCTACTTAAGTTTTCTCACTACCATACCGAAGTTCTGATTTCGCTTGGATGTAACATATTGGCGACGAAGGTTATCGCATTACTCATGGAAAATTCGATTACGGCACCCATGACGTTTTGGAACTCGTTTATTGATATACCTAGTACCCAGCAATGGACACTGTGGAAAACTACTTTCATTGCCTACATTGAGCTACATTTGCTTTTTGGCGGCCACAACAAGCTGGATGATGCAGCGAAAAGAAAACCATTGCGCCACCACCTCGGTAATTAGGGACAACGATATTTCGATATTTTGCAACTACCTACAAAAAGATACCTACGGTCTGTATTCCATTCTTTGGACCAAGTTTAGGGGGAAAAGCTACATGTGTTCACAGCAAGCTACAAATTCAACACAATGAGAAATAATCGACAGTAAGTGAGTTTATCTATCCACTTGTGCCTGTGATCAGATTCCACTGAACCAGTTTGAAGAAACGATGCTGTTACAGGCGTTAACCCTAGGTGCTCTCGATGAGAAGGCAGGAGAGCGGCTGCTATCAGAAAAGGAAAAGCTCTTGAAGTGGAAAAAGCATGTGGTATTGTCCGACAGCGTGCAAATGTCGTTCAGGAACTAGCTGCGTTTTCTTCCTATATTCAGTTGATCACACATGCAAACAAACTCTCCCAGACTGACTGCGATCACACCGCGACCCAACTTGTGCAGAGTGGAGAATTGCGCTGTTGTCACTGGGGTGAACGCCATTCGTCCCCAACTGACTGTCAGCATTTCCATTCAATGTGCAGTTTTTGTGATAAAAAGGTCATATTCATAATTATGTCTTTCTAAGCAGAAGTCATTTGTGGCTGAGCAACATTAAGCTACAAACTGCATCACGGATAACTCATACTATATATTAATAACACAAATGCTTTTAATCCCAACATAATGTCGGAAAAGCCTTTTGTGGTATCTGACAAGCTAGAAAGACAAACCGGGGATTAAGAACTTGATACCGATTCTGACCGGATGCCTACTCCCAAAGTTAGATCCACAAAATATACACCTGTGGTCTTACACGGAACGGATGGTGAAGGTGCTGCACACATTCATTGCACGCATCTAACATAATTCAATAAATCATGTGTGTGTAGGTTTCTGGAGGACCTTCCCCAAACATTCTTGGTTATGACGGAACTAAATGTATTCCCAGCATCTTGTGGAACGTCAACTTGTTGTACAACCTTGCAAAATTATCTGAAATCTTGCAGAGACATGCAGTATTTTTCTGTGAGTCTAGACAAAGCCTTTTGAAAATTTGCGCCACACATCTAGTGATAACGTCACACGAGATACCGAGGTTTTGGGAAGCTCTATCTGTTCCTTATGCTCTTTGTGAGAACGTCGGGAATGAGGTGCGTCGATTGCAGCTGAAGTGTAAGATTGAACCCGTACAATATTCCAACTGAGTACCCCCTATAGTGCCTGTATCAAGGAGCAAGGATGCTATAAGTATCGCTCGGTACTAACAAGTTACCATCAACCGGACATTACAGCTAGACAGATCACCGCTGCCAAATGTCGAACACATTTACGGTTCTGTCTACTGTGGCGCTTTTACCAAACTAGACCATAGCTACAACTATCAACAAATGAAGCTCGATGAGGAATCAATGCGCACACCACCATTATACACACCTTGGATTATTTCGCTATACGCGCATGTCATCTGGGGTAAACACAGCCTCGGTAATCTTTCAGCGTATTATTGATACACTAGTGAAGAACATACCAAAATTATGCATATTTAAATGACATCCTGGTTATAAGAGGTACTAACATTGAAAACTCACGTACTTCGGATGTCGTTTTGGAACGCTTATCAGAAGCCGGATTGGTTATAAAAAAGAAAAAGTGCGAGTTTCGTGTACTTGGTGTATATGGTACCTTAGGTATCGGTTATCACGAGAAGGATTTTGTTTACTAAAATAAAAGACAAGAGCGCTACTTGAAGCGCTAGCACTCAAAATCTCCATGAACTGCGGTCATTCTTGGGTGTCATTACCCAGCCTTCAATGTTCATACCGTCAGTGGAAACACATCTGCATCCGCTTGATCAGCTCCTATGTATAAGTCATGCTTGAAATTGGTACTGGATTCATGAACATACTTTCACGGCTGTTATAAAGCGTATGGCCTCAACAATCTTCGAGTTTACGACGAGCAAACGCATGTTATTCGCTCTTGTGTTGCTTCACCATACGACCTTGGAGCTGTTTTACTGCAAGAATTACCGGACGGCTATTAGCAATCATTCACCTGTGCTACAAGAACATTGACAGCAGCAGAAGGAAATCACTCCCAGATTTATCAGGAGGATGCGACTGGGATATTCGGTGCTACCCGATTTCGCCAATATTTACTTGGCTGGCACTTCGTGATCCTTACTGAGCATAAATCTCGGGTTTTCTTCCTTGGCCAAAAGAAGGGATTAAACAAATGGCTGCACCTAGAAGATTCGTTGATCTATCATTTCAACTGCATCTAGATGAAACATCCAATACGTTCCCGGCCGGCAAAATACTACAGCTAAGGTTCATATTCGACTTATTTTACCAGAGGAGGATTTTACTCCACCAGAGCTTGTAAACTTAGTTCAGCGTCTCAATGATACCCGGTCACATCGACGGACATATGTCAAAAGGCTGATACAGATCCTGTTTTATCATTGGTGAAACGTTACGCTCAATTTGGAAGACCAAGTAACACATCCAAAGAATTGAGGCCTTTACGGAATAGAATGTCGGAACTCAGCCTCTAGAATGGGTGTTTAATATGGGGCGCAGGTGTTATAGTTCCCGAAAGATTTCGGTTGTAAATTCTAGATGAACTACATGATGCACACCCAGGAGTTGCCAAAATCAAGGCACTAACTCTTTTTTATAGTGTGTTGGCCCGAAGTAGGTGACGAGATTGCATCGTAGGTTGGAATTTGCAGACCCTGTCAGGTTACACCGACACACCGCCACCCATGTGCCAATGCAGCATTGGAAGAGACCAGAAACACTCTGTAGACACGTCCACGTTGAGTTGTTCGGCCCCTTCCTGGGTCAGACGATTGTGTTGATGGATTGAAGCCAACATTCTGGCCTCCGCTACTTCAGCTAGTACCATAACTAAACTGCGCACAAAGTTCGCGACGATTGGTTTCCACCAGACATTGGTGTCTGACAATGGGCCAGCGTTCTCTAGTGTCGAGTTTTCTAGCTTCCTTGGCTGGAACGGAGATAGATACATAAATACTGCACCTTATCAGCCATCGTCCACCGGGTTGGCAGACAGGGCTGTATAAGCAGTGAAAAACCTGTTAATAAAACAACCAAATGCTCCACTGCATGTGCGCTTGGCTCGTTCCCTGTTCGCGTACCGGAACGTGCCAAACGAAAAATCCGGTTGCAGCCAGGCAGTTAATTTTTGGTCGACGCTAGCGTACACGGTTAGATTTACTGCATAGAACCATTGAGTCCCAGGTTACCGGAAGGCAAAAACGGGCGAAGCAAAATTTGATGATTGCAGCAGCGACAGACTTGTAACAGTCAGACCCAATTTACGTCCGTTTATTTACAGACAGTGGGTGTGAGCCGGCCGTTGTAAAACAACTAACGTATGGATGGTAGAAGCAGAAGCCGAGGATGGCCGGATCGTGTGGCGCCATTTGGACCATGTGCGGCCAAGATAGTCGAAGCGAGAAACAAATGCTGAAGCAGATCTCTCATCCCAATCAGCGATCGATATGTAGATGACTGACACACAAGCAATAACTGAAGCGTTGTTACGTCGTTTTAATGGTCAACGTCGACCAGTCGAGCGTTTCCAAGGCGGTTAACCAGAACCAAAGTTGAGGGGGATGATAAGGTCTTTGGTCGTGCCACATCCGTCCACCGCTATTCAACCAAATATCCTGCTACGTATGAGCGCTTGTACGTGTGTGCGTACGTGTTTGCGTGCCAAGCAAGCAGTGTCCGCCATTGGTTCGCTTTGAACCGAAAATCCTTCTGGCGTTCATGTGACTCCGTGGCAATCACTTTATACATACTCACATGTGCTGAGTAGATTGTGCTGCTTCTCGTCGGCTAATAAAATTTTCCCACTACCATACCGCTGTTCTGATTTCTCTTGGGTGTAACACATATTGCGCTATAAAGCATTCCTAATTAACGTGAGTAGTAACAGGGTAGACCACATGTATTTACAGCTTCTTAACAAAAGCGATTTCATGCATTCATTTTTGCTGCAATTTATCCTTATATAACATAAGGAGTTGGAAGCAAACAACCGGCGGAATGGTATGACAAATGTTAATGGATTAAGTGCTGGCTTTATCGACACCTAAGTATGCGCTATCTTCACGTCATCATTTCTCTCAGCGATGTCTTCCGGAAAACCAAAGCCTCGCTAATTATCCATATCTAATTTAACTAATATGTTTTTATAAACGATGTACCTATTCTTATAACACTCTTCAACTGACATTATCAACCAGTGTTTCACCACTTTTGCTATCCCCTGTATTTCTGGGCATATCAGAATAAATCAAACGCCTAAAAGTAAGCGCACAGGTTTTGGCCAATAGGTTCCGTTTCATGTTCAGCGGAAGTCTTCCAAAATTTGATTACCTGAGCAGTTTCACAACCATTTGTTCTGAAATCATAAATCAGTCCGGCTACAAATCTCAACAGGCAACAATTCATGTAGTGGTGTTCCAAGTCTATTCCAAAGCTCGTGTATTAAAACAAAATGAATAATAACACGGTTTTCTTTCGCAGATACTTTGCTTGACCTGTATGATCCAGGGCTGCGTAATCACTTGTTGGAGAATGGAATCCACCAAGATTTCTGCAATTGCTTGTCTCTGAATGCGAAGAATTCAATGTTTTCTCGTTCTAGTAAGCGGCACTGTATAGCTGTTTGTCATATCCAGCTTATTTACGAACTAAGAGCACAATCAACAGGAACTGACTCGGTATTAACTCACCAACTCGAATGCAACTCCCATTAGCCATATGTATGAGATCATATTTAAAACCAATGGTAATTCGCTAGATTTTAATAGCATTATATTTTCTACTTTAACAAATTAAATGTAGACAAAGGAACCGTGAAAAATGTTTCCTTACGGATGTGGCAGCGCTTCATATCTTTCCGTTAGAGAAATTAAATTATTTGAATCTTCAAGTTGTGAATTATGTTTAAATTGTACTGCAGAAAGCATCAAATGTTTCACCTGCTCTTCAAGGTAATCAAAACGATATTTAACGTCAATAACCACTGTACATGCTAATTATTTTTCATATCCACGGTTTAGTCGTGATTATCCCTTGAAGCTGGAAAACGCCTAATATAGGGAGTTTTGGTATGGCTCTCTCTGTTTCATGTACCCCACGACTGACGGTTTCTTCTCGCTTTGGACGCAGCAGGTAGAGTCAGTCTTACCTGGAAGCGGAATTCGGCCTACACAGGTTGGCAGCTATCGACATGAACAATAGGTCATTAGGCTCGGCGTGCAGCGCTTGACCCAATATTCAACTTTTAATATGTGTATGCGAAATATTATGTAGTGGGGATGCTCACATTTTGCTATATTTCACCAAATGTATTATTTAGAATGCTATTTAAGCCAATCAGCCTATATTCTAACACAAATTACATACTGAGCCTGCACTTATAAAACCCGTAAGAGGTGGAATGTATATCTTAAAAAGCATATTTCGGATAATGTCCTGTCCATCATGCTGAAATCGTAGAGCTTCGTTGGAAAAATTTCCTGCTGTTGTTAAAGGCAAATTATGGATATGGCATAAAATAAAAACTTGTCAAGGATTGTCACATATGATTTTAAAATGCCAATTAATACCTCAAATACACGTGTGTGATGCCGCATTTTGGTTTCCTTCATAGTGTATAAATCAACTGAGTTCAGAAAAATATAGGCACTTACTAAGAGTAGCTAGAGAGAGAATTATAGTCATTCTTGGTCCTAAGCGTTGCAGGGAATTTGGTGCATATCACAAATGCAACACTAACTAGTCAACCATGTTCAGATAAAAGATCATACATACAGCAACGCGTGGAACAATGTTATATTACTGAGAAAAAAGCCATGGTTTGACAAGTCCTGTGAGATGGTTGGTGGGAATAACTTTGGTTCATAAAAGGCTGCATAAAATTCAAAATACGCATCCGTGGATCCATCATCCTATCCAGATTTACACAAAGGTATATCCGTCTATCCCGATTTCTTTGGGGTTAGTGAGTACAATGATTGTCTGTGCCATGTTATCAGTCAAGAAAAGAGATAAGATCAAGTAGTATATGTAGCGTAAAGCACACTCGGGTGGTCTTTTTAAATGAGTAGCTTGGGCTCTGAAATGATAAAAGTGGAAAAGCGTTCCGCGGTAGACAAGCTTGAAGATAAAGAAATTCGATGGCATTCCAGCCGAACGTACCGGGGAGGGGGAGTTCCAGCTTATGATCACTCAATTATGTGTGTGGCTAAGCTTCAAAACGTGGCGGCAGGCATGACCGGCATTGTTCTAGTTATAGCACTACTTAATGAGGTCACGCTCTAGACGGTGATATCTTTCGCTGTACAATCCCAGGGCTCTCAGTCGCCTTTGTATTACTGGTGGGACAACCTCGTCACATTTTTGTTGCCTTTTGCTAGGCGGTCTCTAGCGCTGCAGGATCACGTTTTAACCAGTATTGTCAATTCTTGGATCGCGTACTCTATGTGGGGTCTTAAATATGCATTGGCATTTGGAGGAAGATAATGGGATCGAATCTCCCGAACTCCCTACGTGACAGGCATGTTGGGTCACGATTTTGAACGCCTTTAAGAACCGCGTCGAAAAACCGAAATCATCTTACATCCCCACCCCAAGCCTTGCTGTTGTAAGGCGGTTCTCGGCATGTCGCCTCCATACTTATATGTTTACTTGAGCTTGTGGCGGATATGCACGCTTTTGCTCTTGTCCGTCTTAAACGGAAGTAACTTTATCTTAGCCAATTCAGATGCGCGGTCTAAACCCCGTTGCAGCATACCGGTATATTCCTGACAGGCGATTGCTTGCCATAGTTAGCTGTCATTGGTAAAAGCCAGGAAAACTGACTTGATTGTAAATGAAGAACAAGAGTAATCGCGGCCACAACACTTACCCTTATGAAACAACGCCGTCCTCGTTAATTGTATCAAAAGTTAGGCCGAACTAGCAGTTGAAGGCACTACTGAGGAAGTACCTTTCCGATCCATGCAAGGAGAATTTTCCAAAATCCGTACTGTTGCAACTTTTGGAGAAGGATTAGGTAATCTATGCGGTCGAAAAGTTTAGCAAACCCTATGTAAATGACACCAATGCTTTACCCAATGTCGGCTATCTCGGTACAACTGTCACGGGCAATCAGTAAAATGGTAGTACATGACTGATGCTAATGGAGTCGGTGTTGATCTAGTACTATAAGTTTAAACCTTTCTTGGTAGACCATTATAGTCACCGCTTTGATCGAGTTCATCATCTTTGAGAGCACCAGAAGGAGAATCAGTGGGCGATAGCTGCCTGGATCGGAACTAATACCGCTCTTGAAAAACAGGGTAATGATGTCTTAGTTCCACATGTTAAGAACTTGCTGTTTTCTAGGCATCTTTTGGAAATTCGCGGTAACGGTTCAGCTATTTTCATAGCTGCCACCTGCAGCGCTTTCTGGGGTATGTTGTCAATCCTAGGGGAACTATGGGTGCGCAGCGACAGCAGCTTTCTCTAATGGTCGCAGAACTAAATGTGACGTGTGTACATACTGGCAACTGGGAGAATGGGGTAGATATGTTACCAATGCTTGAAGCATTTTGGACAATTGGAGCACAGTTTAGCCGTAGAACGTTGGCTGCCTCCTCGGTGGTTTGAGCACATCCATCCGTGGATATTAGTGGGGGAATACCACGTTTCACCTCCCAGAGTTTGTTCACAAATCTGTACGAAATATTTTTGTTAGCACAAAACGTTTCCGCTTGACTCTGCAGGTGTACTAAGTCATCCTCAGGCACAAATGTGTTACGGTGATTACGACGCATAACATAGTTACCTCAGTTGTCAGGACTAGGATTCACTCTATAAACATGTCACGCTGCATCTCTTACTGTCAACTGTTTTGCGGTTCGTCGGCTCTTTAACTCTGGTGCACTCGCGGAACAAGCAGCTTACTGACCGATGCAGATTTAATCAGCTCACTGAAATTGCTAGTAAACTCCGAAGAATCACTGTCAGTAAAACAGTAGACCGAAGCCTCCCAGTTAGCATTTCCCACCAGTTCTGCCAGTATGTCGTAGTGGGTGCTTTTTCGAAACAAATTTGTATGTGCTTGTAGACATGTCGCATAAAACAATAAGTCGTAAATTATAGTTATATGATCACTTCGCTCCACAGCGGTCTCCGTCCTTGGTTTCTCAGGCATAAGATATTCGTTCTTGAGTATTACCTAAGGAGCAGATTGTTTATTTCAGGCACTGAATCGGGTGGAGGAACTGATATGGACAAAGAGCGAAATGCCTGTATTATACCATTGCAGAACTGTCCTGAATTGCTCGTTGGAGATGCCGAAACTTCCAAATCATGAATATTGAAGTCGTTAGAGGAGAGAACCTGGATGTATCTTCCTCGTTGGACCCTTCCTAAGGGTAATATCAGGCAGGAGTTCAGCTACAGAGTTATCATCGGGGGATGGTAAATAACAGCCAAAAGACGTGTCGTTGCGTCCCAGTCGCAGACTGCACCTGTGTGAGTCTATGGGCAGCATTTCCGGATCGACAACGGTTTGCACTGCAGGTGGTTGCAGTCGTATAACGGTAACTCACACCCGTCCTTGCCAGGCAGGTCGCTACGGAGAAGGGACATACCACATGTCGCAATCTCGGCGTCCGTAATTGCTGTGTGCAACCAACATTATGTGACAAGTAAGAGGTCCCGTGCATGAGAAGCTTGATTTAGCTGCTGTTCGGTAAGCTTGCATAGTAGATCTCATGCATGGGTGCACAAGCAGCAAAGTGTCTCTGTTCTTTGCAATGGATCTTGGGATGTGTCTTTTGGGTGACAGGTTTTGCTAACCGGTGGAATGTCGGCAAACAATCGCTTTTTGGATGAGCCGATGACGAACTCGTCTGTGTCAGAACCATGGATCCCGCAATCACCCCTTTGCTTCACTTTTTGTATGGAATGTATCGGGTGTATTCGACAGTATTGTTGGCTCATTGTTTGAGGATATCGGAGCTCGCCCTGAATTGCTTCGACTAATTAGCTGCTTTCGTGTGTTTGCTTATCAAATGCTGCTCTGATCCAGAGCTTGCTACGGTCCGCATACTAATACCCCAGCATCATTGCTGACATTTGTCTAGATTAAAGTGTCACCTTCACAAGCATTCGTCCACATTCTTTGTAGTTTGGCGATCGGCGCAGCCTCGAGATAGATTGCGCTATGACCTTTTCCAGGGAGGTTCTCACGAATGTATCGTCATTGTTCCTGGTGGTGCGAGGTCGCTTTGCGCGCATCATGATTACCAGCCTCTTGCTGCCGGTGTAGAAAGATGGTCCTGGCTTCCTTCCTGTTTTTATCCAAGTAGCGCTTTGCCTGTCTGCACTTGCTCCACGGAATATCGGGGAATAGGCGGATGGAGCATGACCTATTCCGGAGTCAGGATGTTGATAACACAACGGCTTCTGCTTCATTGGCGGCAGTCAACACAACTGGCAGAAGTCTTGATTCACCGTAGTGTTGTGAGTTTGAGTGACGGGTAATGCATGTCAAATTGATGAGCTTAGCTAGAACACCTATAATGTCACATAGGGGGTTACACTCGTGCAGATTGCCCCGTTCTTTTTTTCAAGGAATTTGTCGTCGATTCCGGAAACTTGGTGAAGTTTACTGCTAGTATGCTGCTATCAAACCTGGTTAAGGTAAAACTACCAGCTACACAGTATCCAACCCATGGAGGCTGTTTGGGTATAGCTTTGTCTTCTTCATTTATCCGGATACAGTGGGAGTGGCCAGATGTCCATGTTTTCGGTCATCGTTCGCAGCAACCAAGTTCCAACCATTATTAGTGTCGAACTTATTCGGCATTTTGGAACCGTTCAGCGCGTGGACAAGGCCATGACCGTGCTCTATGCAATCGTTCTGGCAGTGGCTGTTTCAGGTACGTCTTAGCAACGGGTGATATTGAAGTACAATGTCAAAGAGAGGATATTTTTTGCTCGTTGTCAAGATTTCTTTCCGTTTGAATGCTGGACTTTATGGAAACGACTCAGTTGTACTCTCTGTTACACTTTTTAAAATAAAACCCTTTTAGTTATCTTCTTTTGTTCAATCACTACTACCTATATTTCGTACTTCTGCGAAAATTCATTTAAAATCGTTGCCAGTGTAGGGATTATACACAATGAAGAGAACCACTGTGAATCAGGTTTAGTATTGCACAACATAAACTGGCTCACATTGTGCTTGGATAAAATTTAGGATAAAACTTACTAACTCATTTGCTTCAAAAAATTCCAATCAGTCATATTTATGGCATGAAGGTCGATCCCAAACTAGAGTCAATCCGGATGCGGTAACATGAACATTATCAGACGCCACAATCCATTGCGTCGAGCAATGATATTCAGATCAAGGCACGAGCGTTTATGGTTTCCTATGGGTCGCGTGTACGCCGAAATGTTAGAATGTTCAAGGCCGTAGCCTTCCGTGCTCCTCGTCGGAGCTGGTTTAAATGGCTAGATCGTCCACCCAGGAAACAGAGCGCCTAGGCGATCAGGACAAAAAGTGCACTACGCGATTTTATGCAAGCATTTCCCTTCACGAATACCAACAAAGCAACATAAAACAACATTTTAACAGAATTTACTAAATTCCTCAATTTCGCATATACTCATCAGCTGTTTACATACAGTTAGTGGAAAACACAGTGCAATGTTAACAGCAAACAATACAAAGCGGTCGTAGGTCCTTAGGCTCGAGTGACTCGTTCCGAGTAAAACGCAATCACTCGCCTCACCAGGGATAGGCTAGAGTGGTCAGGAAATCCGTTTGGTTGCACAAATTTAGCTTCAGCCGCCGAATTGCTGCCGCCTCCGTAAACTGTATTAAGAGTGGAGTAGATTGTTTGCTAACTAACCTAAAATTGCCACGTGGGTTTTGGCATTCAGAGCAGTCAAGTATGTGGCTGGCAGTAGAGCAATTCGGTAGCTTCGGGCAGTTAGCGATCATGTTTCGCGGAACATGCTTTGCAATCCTCGCTGATAACCTTCTCTCAGTCCGACTTATGTACTTGCTACCGTAAGTACAATTAAAGATTTAGATACATGAGGCGGTAACTTGAGAGTCCGGTCTGTCCAGATGGGATTTGCAGATCAACCTTCTGACTTGATGCAATACCACTAGCTCAGCCGCATGATAATAATTCTTAATTGATTGACGGAGGCGATTCCGGCATCTTCGGCCGACTTGATTTCTTTTGAATGGCAGTGTAATTGATAATTTTTTCTTCGGGACATCTCTTGGTGAATAATCCCCCTATCGTATTTTCGCATGCTGTGCTATCTGTTTCGCTTTGTGGACAAATTACTCGAAATACGTTTTTGAATTACTCGTGAGACAACGCTTGCGATTCTTTACCGTGAATGCCTGTACACGTTAGCTTACCTGCATCAATTTGTAAAGTCACTGCGTAAGGATAATTTTGCCGTCATTGTCCGGAACTTGCGAAGAGTAACTAATTCCCACATCGAAGCGAATGCTCAGCGCCTAGATGTATTAAACGCTATGGTGAGATATGCGGACCAAGTACCCAATTGCTTAAACATTGTATGCCGTGCAACATTCTTCAACTTCCTTTGCACTTTGTTGCTCAAGACGTGTCCAAATACTAGAAAGCATCTAATGTTTTCCATTTCTCCGGAATGTTTCAACGATCAGTTGCATGTAGAACCTGATAAGTGTGTGTTGAATCTTTCAGCCACCCCGTTGAGTCGTCATCAAGTTGAAGCTTTATCCCTTGGTTTCACTTTTTCAATTCCACCAAACAGATGTGACAGATTAGGGATTGAAGCTCAGTTTGAGCATCTGTACAAACAACTGTCCAGTTTAACACCAATCAGCTTAGATGCAAGCGGTTGGTTTAGAGCTAAAAATGATAGATTTTGCTAACCAATTATGTGTCCTTGAAACGGAAAAGTGCAGAATACTTACGAAGGATCATTGGGAATCCTTGATGCAACTGTGGCAAAATGAAAATCTCATAATACTGTGACACGACAAGGGATCACGAGTTGTGATTTTGCATAATCAACACAACATTCAGAAAGTCCAACCAATGCTTGCGCATTATAATCGTTTTGTTTGTGATTTAAAAAACCAAGACAGAACCGAGCAGATAGAGAAGTTAATAGTCCCTGAGTTAAAGAAGTTAGTGAAGGCAGGATGGATGGACGCAAAAATCATGACATAGTTAGCCCCCGGGGATCATGACTTCCCCACATGTATAGCATACCGAAAACTCATAAGGAAGGTGTCCCAATAAGTCCAGTAGTCTCAATGGTAGACACCTCAAACCAAAAATTAGCGCGATGTCTAGCGAGCCCATCCGGAGTGAACTGACAAGCTACAGTCTAAAAGACACGTTGGAATTTGTCAACAAGTTACGTAATTTAAATGTAAAGGGAAAGTACATGGTTTGTTTCGGTGTATATTCATTGTTCACTAACGTCTGTTTGGTGGAAACATTAGATATAAAAGCCAGGCACGCTGACAAAGTCCGGTTTCCAGCGCTCTAGCTCAAATCACTACTGCGCCTATGCACAAAAGATATTCATTTCCATTTCAGTGGAACCCTGTATCGACTACTTGACGGCGTGGTCATGGGCAGTCCATTGGGCCCAGTTTTGGCTGATTTCTCCCTCGGCCACTCGGAGAAGACTGTGTTAGCATCTTACCTACAGAATGTACATGTTCATTGCCGGTATGTAGACGACACATTCATCGTCGTTGACACACTTCAAAAGGCGGCGTATAGCGCGAAGATCGTGCGCTATATATCCGTTACCAGATTAGACGGGTAATCAAAACAATGGGTTGAACACACAAAATTAAGCTAGGGAAAAAGTTTGTTGGACGGGAGGAGAGTTAGCTAAAGCTAAAAATCAGGCACCAGCCGAGCTAGCTAGGGAGAATGTAATTGGCGTCTAGAGCGTAGACGGAGCTACGTTCGCAGTCAAGTCGCGCGCCAAAGGTCGATATCGTTTTCACGTCCCCAACAAACGGGAACAACATTCCAACAGGCAAACCGCCTAGTTCCCTAATACATGAGAAACGATAATTTGGATCTATTTTAGAATAGTTTACACAGTCATACGGGGGAATCTCCAGGTAACTACAGGCGTACTTATTGAAACTGATGAATATGCGTCATCCGGCCATCAAGTTCACAACGGAAAGCATGTCCGACGGATCTTTCCACTTGTTCGATGTTAACTTACAGAGAAACCCAGTTCTTACACAAGTCCGATCTATGTACAGAAAAGCAACATGGAAGGTACAATACTTGAACTTTAACAGGTTTTGCCCAGTGAACGATAAAGGAGCTTTAGTACGTACCAGCCTTGCTAGAACTCGTCAAATTTGTTCATTAGAAACCCATCGAACGAGAAATAGATCGAGTCACCTCGACACTACAACAGAAGGGATATCCCGCGCCATTTATGGCACGACATGCGAAAAAACGATCGGGAGATTATCCACCAAGAGATGTCCCGAAGAAAAAATTATCAATTACACTGCCATTCAAAAGAAATCAAGTCGGCCGAAGATGCCGGAATCGCCTCCGTCAATCAATTAAGAATTATTATCATGCGGCTGAGCTAGTGGTATTGCATCAAGTCAGAAGGTTGATCTGCAAATCCCATCTGGACAGACCGGACTCTCAAGTTACCGCCTCATGTATCTAAATCTTTAGTTGTACTTACGGTAGCAAGTACATAAGTCGGACTGAGAGAAGGCTATCAGCGAGGATTGCAAAGCATGTTCCACGAAACATGATCGCTAACTGCCCGAAGCTACCGAATTGCTCTACTGCCAGCCACATACTTGACTGCTCTGAATGCCAAAACCCACGTGGCAATTTTAGGTTAGTTAGCAAACAATCTACTCCACTCTTAATACAGTTTACGGAGGCGGCAGCAATTCGGCGGCTGAAGCTAAATTTGTGCAACCAAACGGATTTCCTGACCACTCTAGCCTATCCCTGGTGAGGCGAGTGATTGCGTTTTACTCGGGACGAGTCACTCGAGCCTAAGGACCTACGACCGCTTTGTATTGTTTGCTGTTAACATTGCACTGTGTTTTCCACTAACTGTATGTAAACAGCTGATGAGTATATGCGAAATTGAGGAATTTAGTAAATTCTGTTAAAATGTTGTCTTTTCTTGTGTTATTGCTATTTTGATGACTGTTTCACAGCTGTGATTTCTGACTATTCGGTTAAAACTTGAACCAGTTTTCGTTTAAGACAACAAATGTTGCCTTGTGTATAGTGGTTCGGAAAATTCACTGATTTTTCAGCGAATTCTGCGAAAAGCGCCGTGTGGAGATGAAATTCGGTCCGTGCGAGATATATGCGATTGATGAGGTGCACTAGATCGATTTGATAAAGCTGGGATATAAGTGAGAATTTGGGATAATACAATGTGTTCGTAAATGAGCCATTAGCTCGCAGATTCCTTTAAGGTCACAAACGTAGGTCACGTATGATTACCTCTTTCAAGCTTGCCATCTGATTATCACTCGGTAAACATACGCTCAAACATGATACGTATGAAATGTAGACATTTTAATGACTACTGTGTACAGGTATGATATTCTTCTTTGTGTGTTCCTTACAGCAGCTTCCAAAGCAAATAGTCCTCCACTTGCCCAGAAAACAACGGTTTCAATTTATCGATGCTCATCATTTTTGCATCCATCGGCTCAATAAGTGTCTGAACCGATGACTACTAGCGGAATGCATCATCAGCCCGCATTTTATGCCACTGATTCATGGTGGATATTTGTGGACCGTTACGATCTGCTAGTTAACTGTGGTATAGCGGATCATTTATGCCACGGCCTTTCTAGATACCCACTTTGCGGTGCACCGGGTTGACCTGAAATACACTGGTTCCGCTGACAGCTATGTACAAGATACTATATTAAAACTATTTGTACTATTGTTTGATGAAAACATAAGCAATTGGATATTGCTGTAAATCTTGACGATCACATACCATCCTCGTGGCTCAGTCGCACAAGCTTCTAGCTGGCGGTTCAAGCAGCTTGTGGATACGAGCCCAAATCCTGACGGAGCCAATGAGTGCCAACTACAGTAACGAATCGGCTAGCTGAATCTACCGCTAGTGCTTTACCGGGCATGTGTAGTAATATGCAATTTAGCAGCTGTTGAGACAAACACTCATTTTATTAAACCAAAATCATTTGCGCAGGCAAACTTCTGATTTAATTTATTGAAACTTGGGCTCACCAAACTTCCTACAGGCTATACTGAAGAATGCGCGATTAATTGATAAACCTTTGCCCCGTTAAAATATGATATTACCAAGCCATCTGTTGTCGGAATTCTAAAAGTTGTAATCCTGGAAGAAGCATAGTTTAAGGGGATGTTGTGAGCATATATAGACGTGACATTAAATTACACCAAGGTCATTGTTCCCAGCAGTCCTATTTGTTCAAACGTCTAGTGGTAACAAAATTGGTATTTACATGACGGTGTAGGATTTTTGAGCTGTGATTACTAAATGCTTATCATTTTGTATATTAACAATTATGTATCACTTCCTCATCTTTGACAAAGTCCCGTCTTATTTCGTGAGTATGAAACTACTTCCTTAATAATTTGCTAAAGTGCCGATATTTGCCAAATAGGGTCTATGTTATCAATAAAACAAAATGAAGTCCTTTTGTTCAATGTCATATAACGAACTTCCTAGCAAATGTCCATTGCCTTCAGCCTGGACACATTAAGTCTTCACCTACTCGGAAATTTAAGTTTAAACTTGTGGCTAAACAAAATAGTGCTAAACTCATTAATAATACCTTCGTGCCCATAGTGTTTAAATGCTATCAGAGCATTGCTAAAGTGCAATGGAATTGATTACCTCGTACTCCAGCCACACCCAGTTGAAACTTAGAAATCTGCATGACAGTAGATTATATGTTGCTCTATATCACTTTCAGCTTTCAAGTTCAGACGGTCTGCCTCTGCCCTCCATGGTTCAGCGGCATACGATGCTGACTAGTTAGCGTAAGCTGCTATCAGTCATAGATTCGATCCCCACCAAAGGGGGGAGGTATTGAGCAACACTGAGGAATCCAAATAGGGCGAAACCAGCGTCTGTTATTTTTCGGCATAGGGATTAGGCTAATATGACTTTCGCACAGCTGGAATGAAGCCGTAGAACTCAGAGGTATTAGTACTACCAAAATGTTTTATTTGCAACAAATAAGCTGGATACTGGTGTTTCGGTGTTTCTCCTAATAATACAGACACCAAACGACCGGTATCGTCCTCGTTTGAACGAAACAAGTGCAGATAGGCTGAGTTGTGGTGGACCTCGGGGCCTAGTAGCCCACGGCTGATGCCTTGAGCACCATGCCACAAAGATATTTGGACAACATTTGACACAGCAGTAACGAATCCAAGATGAATATGCATTACCCAATATCCACCACCCCCGGAGGTGGGTAAATAAAGAAATCAGGAGATTTGTATAAAACCAACGTACAACAACTGATTTCTTAACAGGGTTCGTGGAACTTAATACGCATGCTTCTTGAAGTTGAAAAGGGTGGATACACTGGGTTAAGTAATCGTATGCAGCTATGTCTAAAATATCTTTTGGATTTATATATTGATAAACTGGGTTGCAGGTATCTTTAAGCGCCGTGAATTAGTGCCTAGGAATCTTCCCACGCCTTTAACTCTCTGATATCTTATCCCAATATCAATGGTCAGCAAAGCACTTTAGTCTAAGAAGAAAAATGTTTTGCTTGCTGTCTTAATAAGCTTTGCTTATACTAGGTGTGTGTCGCTCATACATAAACCTTGATATTCAACTTGCACCCATTTTGAAGATACAGGACACACATGTGAAAGTCCGCAGGATGTTATTTATAATTTCATATTGCTTAGATTTAATTAAATCTTGCTACTTACACGTGGTGCTCAATTAAACTAAGTTCTGAAAGCCACTGAACACTTTGAATTGAAGACGCTCTGATTAGTTCCAAATATTTTCAGTATATCGAATACAGATACAGGCTTCGTGTTCCAAAATTGGTAAGTGTGTTTGTACATCTAGTAAGCATCTTAGATAGCTAGGAAAACCATCAACTTCGCGACATCAGACGTATCAAGAAAAGCACTCTTCTCGAATCGCTCATAGTCAAAACTCCGGATACTTCGTGCACTTCTGCGCTAATAGCCCGAATAAAAAGCAAAGCATTTCCGAGACAAAGGATCTACCTAACAACTAGACGTCTAGGTGGAACCCGCTTGTATACAAATAGACTGTGCTTGGATTTTCAGACTGTTGTGACACAGGCTAATTATGGCAGAATATACAATAAAACATCCGACGTTGAGGCAGTAAAGGAACGGGAGTCGAATAGAAAGCAGCTATGTACGTTTACTAGCTGCATATAACACGCCAGGCGGTCATACCTGTGGAAACTATTTTAAGCTTTTTAACACATCATATATTGTGTTAGGCGTTAGTGAGAGTGAAGTATTGGAAATGGATTTGTGTTTCGCTATCAATAAATCTAGGCTAGGAGATGATTCCTAGCACTAAATCTGCTATGACCAAATCTCTGCTTGATAAAGCAGATAAGATAGGCACACAACCAGCAAAGATAATCAGGTTGCAACAGCTGGCAGAACTAAACCTTGCAACAGTCTAACATAGCATCAAGGACCCTGAAAAGGGATACTAATATTGTCATTACAATTGCGGATTAAGATAAAGTAACAGAGGGAATGATCAATGCAAATAATGTATAAGTAACTGTGGGAGGCTTTGCTCACAGGATGATAATTTTAAGTAGGCAAAAAACAACGACCTATAATGAAAAAGAAATTACGGAAGTCGCTTTTTAAACAAGAACTGTGAAGGACAGTAAGGAAATTGCAAGGGGTACATTATCTATCTGCTATTGGCTATTATACCTAGGAGTTGTGGTCTGCTAAAGAAACACAAGCCCAAAGTCTCATTCCGATCTGTAGGGTATGGCATAGGTTCGTGTGCACCTGAACTCGAGAGATATTTGTAAACCTAACACGGAGAACGAGTACATTTGTCAATAACTCCTTTGATAATGTAATAATAACGCGTGGTGTGACAACCGAGCAAGAAGAATTGGTATTCAACTCCTATGTTAGGACATTTTCAAGAATGTACCAAAACTACAGACTTTGCGATTAGCGTTAAGCGGCCTGATGAGAGATAGCATGTCAGGGAACAGAATAATGCTTACAATGGTTTAAATATTGCAGGGGATACCATTTTGAATTGGCATGACTTATTTCCTATTTCGGTCAAGAATGTACACACAGGTGCAGGGTATAAAAATGAGATCTCCATTACACCTTTAATGGGAAACATGTATGTGGATGGTATTAAGAAATTAATACCAAGGTTTCTTGACGCTCTGAAAGTATGGGAGCGCTAAGTGGGCGACCATTTTTCAAAGGTTAATAACGACATGGAAGATGAATAATTAAATTATTTAAACTGTATTGACGACCTGCTGCATTTTACTGTGGAACTAGAGAAGCAAGACAGTATACTCCCGTCCATTGATGCTCGTGTCCACGATGACGAAGGAACACCAAAATGACAATATATCGCAAAATAATTGACGCAGAGAAGATAATTTATATAGTTCAAGACTCGCGTCATCCCTGTTTCATAGAACATGTGCCCTGTACACGGGAAAACAGATAGACAAGAAACTCAGATAAATGTGATGAGAAAATTAGTGCCCAGCGAATACCCAAGGTGCATGGTGAAACGACAGCTATTGAAATGCCTCACCACGCGCTTAAGAATAACGACATAATATATATCGACAGTAGTGTTTGCATACAGAAGGAAATTCGAGAGAGTTTGGAGGGGAATTATAAAAAGGATAAGGGATTTTTACTACCGTTAACGCGCGGTCGATAATTGTAGGGTTTCAGGATTTGCATATCGAATATAAGATAATTAAATATATGTACAAATGTTATCTATCAAATAACTAATTTACAAAGTGCATATAAAACATGTACACAGGTGTCTTTAGGCAAACCAGCGTAAGACTTAGGTATAAAACTTTATAATATAGGCAGCGCATATATCGACCTCCGAGGAATGTCATCGAGTTCAGATCTACGACTAGAGACTCGGCTGTAGCCAATCATGGGCTGGACGCAGGGCTGTAAAATGCTGAAGTTATCAGGAAGAATCACGATCAACATAAGATGGCCTTATTGCTGTGGTTATAGAAATAACCATAACTAGCAACTGCTTGAGTACACTAGGGGGAGTAGGACTGTCCGGCCTTTTTGATAATATTCGGAATAAACTAACAACACTGCCTCTATCAAACTCCTAACTATCAAAGATGATTTCTGTCAGTGACGGGATTTCTTCCACAAAACCTACTTAAGAATGCTCACCTACCATTAACTGCCAAGTGAGCAGCAACTAGTGTAGCCGATTTTTAATATATATAAAACCCACGGAATACACAAGAACCTATAATCTTTGACCGCTCTTACATTTTTCGATGAACTGCAAGTTAATTAGTCTATGTAAGCAGTTACCCTAGATCATTATAAAGTCAACACAATGTTGAGCCGATTCATTTTGCCTGAAAAATCATTTGGATTAAAAGCATGTTGGTGAGAATATAACGAATATATTAACAGGAGGTTCAGCAAGCCTTTCGGAATGATGACTTGGTTATCGGTTCTGGACATATTCTAAAATTGTCTCTTAATTTTGAGCAAAGTAACTATGAATTACCAATGTTTAGCCGTAAAAATAAATTGCAGTGTATACAAAAGAGCGGCGGTATAATGTGGACTGATTAGTCGGTTATAATCTCCAGTTAGGTAGAATCGCAATTGAGCGATTCTCTCAACGTTTTGCCGATTTCATTTCTGCTGGTCATAGCTGGATTTTATACAATATCTATTGGCATCCTATTGTACACACAGTGTGTTTTCTATCCTTGTAATTAAAACATGTCTTGAAGTAATGATTATTTATCTTAGCATCAACAGCTGTGAAATCGACTGGCCAATTGCTAGTCTTTAGAACAGGAGTTATTTTCTACTCACAACTGTATAGCTGAACAAGTAGTTTGGGCGAAATCGGTGCACCAGTTTAAAACCATGCAAAATGTAATTTTCCATGCTATAAGATTTGGTGAACGCTTTCCCAAAATTCACACATTTGGTCACAATGTGGTACCTTGAGCCATGCTTTATTTAGTGTTTCCTGTAAATTCAAAGAATGGTTGAACCATTGACAGCTGATACATGTTAAGTTCACTGGTCGCTTATTGATAGATATTTACAGGTTTACATTTGGACTTGCTATCTTAACAAATCTCGACGTATTCAGCCTTGCCAAATTTTAACTTATACGCCGCTTTGTCTTCTGCTATGAGAGTGGGATAATGAACCATACAGAGAAGGATATGCTTTTTCACTGCTGTAGTAATCCTTAAATAGAAAGCTTTTACTAACGTACAGTAAAAGTCTGGTGGAACGAAATTCGCACTCAGAAAATAATGAAAAGACGTGCATATTGTAAGCGAAGTGGTGTTAATAGAGCTTGTACCAGGAATAATATGAAGCGTTTCACCCCATGTAATTAAAGGGGGATTAGACATGAATAATGCATGCGAATGGTAGATTAAAGCATTTAATTCCAGATGCGAATACGAGTACGTTATATACACATTATAAACTGACAAACAACAGGCGATGTCGCACGCCTCTAATATTGGTTATTTACAGTGATGCTGTCTAAATTAGCGGTTTAGCAGGATAAATATAAATTATAGCCACACATTAAGGTTAACCATTAACTTGAAGCATATATGATCAGAAACACAGAGCTTTGCAAGCAAATCCAGCAAGAATAGCCCATTTTTATAAAAATCATCGACGTGTGTTAAAATAAACGGGGATTAAATATAGTGTGAGTTTGAGGTAAAACAAATGTCCACTTCAATGCAGCTGATGAACGGAAGATACAGTGTAGCAGTTGTAATCAGCATTCTTAAAACCATAGTTTTCCATCATACACTACAGAGCTTGCAGCCGTGGAGAATATTGTGCATCAGCATAAAACATTCACATTGTTGGGTGAAACAAAACATGGGGATAGTTGGGCTCGGTACGATGAAGTTGACAGTTTCATATAATGTCCGATAGATACAAACGGGACAAGTTTGGACAAATCCGCTATTATCATAAAAAACCTTTTTTATGTTTACTAGCAACATGTATTTAACTTTTATACTTCATAGGTAGTAGTCTTAAAAATCTGTGAAGCCTTAAAATTTACGGATTAAAGCTTGCTGAGCCAAGGGTGGATGCTGGATTATACAAACTGTGTTATTGGTATTCGATTTGCTGCAGATTCGCTTACATATGTAAGCAAAGTATGTAATGATGGCCGCTTTAACCTATCAATAGATAAGCCAAACGGTGCTTGAGAAGAATTGTTTAGACTAGTTTTAAATACCCTTTCCAATGATTTTCGTATTGTTGGATATAATTTACTAAAATAGTAATGAAGAAATTTGAAGAGAAGGGTTGTTAGTTGAGAAAATTTCAAATGGCGTAATTTTGCTTCACGTGACCCATTAAAGTATGCGCACGTGACTCGCTTATAGCATGTTGTCCGCCAAAGCAAAGCCACGCGATTTTCTGACATTTCTGGGTGTAACCATAAAGTACCAAGAATTTGCGTATTAATTTCACCTTTAATCACTGCGACGCTAAAAATATTGGTATCAGTTAAAGAGAGAAGCGTGATTTAAAAAACAAGAGTAAAAATTTACCTTTAATTATATCCATGGATATTCTTTTTTGCCTCAGTTAAATCGAACACCGATATAGTCTAGTAGCCGATGGATTTATCAAATTTCCATACATAAACTTAGTACCGTGAACGATAAACAGGATGACAAGTGGTTCCTTTGATATTTGATCCATACTAATGAAGCGGATCTATTTTATCGATAGGTTAGCTATGGCTATCGAGCTAAGTAAATTATCTTCATTTACGTACGGACAGGCGGAGTTTTTACTCTTAAATCACAGGTGCCATGTATAGATGAACGTCAAACCATTATTGTGATAACACTGGTTCTGGATTTAATAAGTCATGCAGAATTTGTGTATCCTCCTGTGTGTTCTGTTTTAAACGGTGCACGATGTTCCAAGTAGATGCATGTGTTTAGTAGCAACCATAACTCTGACATTTGGTTTTCAGTTTACAATAAAAACGTCGGAAATCGTAAATCTTCAAAGATTACATGTTATTTTATTCTTTACGGCTAGTGAATTAATACATTTTTGATGGCATTAGTGAGGATATGTTGACTGTTTTGTACTAAGTGGACTGCAACAATAGTTCCCAAATTCACAAAATATATAAATATGTATATATATAAACAATAATTAGCGTCTTATAATCCTATTAAATAGGAGCTGCTAATCACATTGAAATTTAATTTGGCGATTCTTTATTAGTAGCTGACTACCGTCGTTAAGAATTATGCCCGCCGGTGTAGTTGTCTTTGTTATAACGGCGTTCAACATCTGTTTATGCATCCAATTTTGCAGCAAACGGCACAGCACTAATCTAAATAACATGAAATGTGTTGCATTGTCCAATAATTTTGCGTGCATGTTTATCATGGTTGAACTTTAAGGAAATACAGGAACATAAGTTTGATAATTGCAAAACTATTCAAATTATTAACACATGGTCTTGAAGAAACGTAAACAAAGGTAACTTGTCCAGATCCATGGCTTAAAAATCCATGCTGGAAATGCGCTTTAATAAAATTATACAGTTGCCTTAACCTTGATTTCATGCTAGATATCTATTTTGACATAACATTTTGTAATTTGTTTAGCAACAACTAACCGAAAGCGCATTCGCGAGTTGTATCAAGTTGTGGATTTGTGGAACACTTACATCCTGTAATGTATTAGAGGAATATGATTATTTTTTGAACAGCATATACTTAAGGCGTAAGTATTTGCAAAACTATGTTTTTAAGCTTTCTTGTCCTCGTTCTTTCAGCACTTGCGTCCCTCGACCGGTTTCATCCTGGTTTTAACAAATCGGGTACAGATAGCTCAATCAGGGAATATAATCGGGACCATATTTTTAACGGATGACGCGTTGAGCAGTTGGTTATGGAAATGCTTGAAGAAAACTGGGCACTGCTGTTTATTCATTTGCCCTATCTCATTGAGTGGATGGTACATAAATGCTGGTGTATTATTTAGAGTACAGGACGCAAACTCTTAACTAGTTTGCAGTAATCTCATCGTTCATATTTGCTTCGAGGACAACTTTTATTCCTGCAGCCGAACCACTTTATTTTCCTACTTAGTGACTATGTATATCTGTGTTGAAGTGCTAAATTAACAGGTTTCTCGGCAGCTTCAGAATGCAACGGTGTCCTCCAATCATACAGCGCTTGCTAAACCTGGAATCTGCCGAGGGAACAGCTAAGTGCGCCTAATGTGATTAAAGGCAAGTGTAGCTAATTTCAATTCCGGAAAGAAACTGGAATTTTTACAATAGCATATCTTATGTAGCGATACAATATATTGTACTTGTGTTAAGAATTATCGGCGCCTATTCCTGGACTGTAGGCAAAAGTTAAATATCAATGCATGACTGTTGCAATAACTGAATTGCGATACCCATATCCTAACGATATCATCAATGAGTTGCAGAAAACCTACCGTTCTTAATGCAAAATGAGCCGCCTGAGGTAAACCAAAACACGCAAATCTGCCTAGTTTACATATTAATGTAGATGAAAAAAATTATTACAATAATATGCCTTTGAATCACAAATAAACATAGACGTAAAAGTGACGCAAACGCAGTTCTTGTATAGTGCTCATTTTATCTATCTGGTTGTCACCTGCGCATGTCTTGGCCAATTTTCACCGTCGTATTGGCTTAAACCTATAGCTGTCAGGACATAATTTACGCGCAAATTATCACAATGACAATGAATTTGTCGAAGCAGTCCAGGAAATAAAAATGTAAAATTTTACGGAAGATAAAATTGCAACCTTGCTGAACATTTTATTTCGCGTTTTATACTCAAATAACTCTTGATTCGCCGTCATTTGAACTGCGACACACAGCACAACCTTCCGCCTCATCGTAAACTGACTCGAATAAACGCAATGTTAAAATAGTATATATGCTGACTGTAGATAAAGTTGATTCAATTTTGGAGCAAACACATTATTATTCACGTAATGAATCCAGATTATCAACAAAAATGTGGTTTCCTTTATCTTAATAAACCAATTGTTACAAACTAAATGTTAAGGTCATATTCTTTTTCCTACTATGGCATACCTATTGAACATATTTATCTTTCTAGCATGCTGTTTTCTCCGCGGAACCACCACCAGTATTTATAAATGTTTTTAGCTGACATAGGTGTCTCCCGTGCTCAAATATGCGCACATGCTTGTCTCATTTGCAACGGAAAACAAGAAGTCTGTACGTACGGTTATTCACAATACCGAGGTGTTATGTGTAGTCTCGTTAAAGTGTGTACGCCTAATTTACCTTTAGAAGAATCCAATTAATAGGAATGATCTGCGATGTAAAAACGTTTGTTTTGTGTTTACGCATTTCCCTTTCATCATTTCGACTGGCATAATCATTGCATATCAAGAGCACATGTTTGGGCACTGTGGTGATCCAACTGACTTTGTAGAAAGTATGAACATTTTGAGTGTACATATTGGCATCCACATTATATTTTATAGTAAGTGACAACGCAGCATAAATAAATATCATACGTACAAATGACTGGCTCCAAAAGCTGTCACAACAGCAAAGATTAGCACTGGAAATACCTTTAATCTTTTCAATGTCCAACCATCAATTAAAATATTCGGAAAACTATTCTGTTCCTGCTTATTTGCAAATGCAGTTCGCCTTGAACTGTGATAGCCATTTAAATCAGACATTACTTTACCGTAGATGAAATAAGCCACCTTTTGGTGAAGAGATAGCTTAATTTCATTTTTCCTTAATGGTTCTCAAAAGGAGCTCATCCACATATTATTGTGAAGCCAAATTACAACTGCATATAAATGTTCGTGTGGTTTCATTACTGAAAATTTGGGAAACATTTAATATTTCCCTATGCATATGTTTCGTGAAAAACATCAGCACTGTAAGATGGAAAAATTTTGCATAAAAGTTTGTCCTAGCTTAAATGGGTTATCATTATTGCTATAGGGGACGGTAAGCGCTGTTGTTCTTTTGAACGAATGGGATCAAATTTAGTGGTTAAATATTGTTGATTTATTGAAATGCGAAGAACGCAAATGATATATCAATTCTTGCTTATAAACATCGGTTAGGTGTGTTCGATATGTGTTAAAAAAGATAATAACGAACGCTTATCCGGATCAGTATTTGTTCACATTTTTGTCTCCTCAAGAAATCGAGTAACATATTTTGCAACAAAATGTAAGAACCTAGTTAGTATTTGAAATAATAGTTAAAATATTAATAATATGTAAATCTTGCACCACCATCTATATTTTGATAGGCGCAGTAGCGAGTGTACTCATAAATGCAGCAGCGCAAGAGGAATTAGTCTGATCCCCTCGCCTCTGAATTATTCGCCTCTGTAATATTTCACAGAACGACTGGCTGTCATGAAAGCCAGATTCGAAAGGAACAAGCAGAGTTTTGTCGTGGTCGGGTGTGCATCGATCACTGGCTCACATTACGTCAATTGTTGGAGTAACGCCATATACTTTGACAGCCTTTTATTCTTATTCAATAAGTCGTTGTTTGGTTACCCCTCCTTTTCTTTCATCCAGGCCCCCTGCGCAAAAGCAACGAACGTTAAGGAGGTCGTGATGCTAGTACGTGCAACACGTCGCCCAGCAATCGAAGTCGAGTGCGCAAACTTATGGTGCTGAGCGCCAGGGGATTCCAACATACCAACGCGGCAACATATACACATGCGCATAGATAAATTCGAAAGTAAGTGGAATAAAATGTAAGTTGTAAGCGAAATTAGAGTTGACTGGATTTGGGGCTCAACCAACCAATTTTTTATTTGTTTAACTGACATGTGGTAGAAGTAGAGGCAAATAAAGGTAAGCCAAATTGTCAATAGCAAATATGGGCTGAGGATGAGAAAACAACCACTGATCGCTCCAATCGCGCGTGAGCATCCGGAGGAGATAAAAATGATGAGTGCGATCAACTCGGAATTGAGTATTCCGTTTTCATATGAGCACAAACCACGAGGTCACAGTGTTGACTTCCGATAAAAAGACATTAGAAATGCAACTTTATAGAAATTGAAATGTATTACTACGTACAGGTGTCGCTTAAAAATCTCTCCAGTATCAGCAAACTACCGTCACACGTTACTCAACAGAACAATCTGAATTTGCATCCTGCTGAGAGAAAAGAGACGAAAACCAATTTTTGAACCAGGACGGTATATTTGTCGTTTACCATACTCTGCTTTTAATGAATCGCATACAGTGCACATTACAAGGTTTTCGCAAATCTGTTATGGTGGACTACATTACTGACCTATAAAATAGCTTGACAAAGATTATGCCTTCAGAAAACGGATGTATCTACGGTAGCTTCTGTAAAAGTTGTGTCCCTGTGAAAGACATTAAGCTCAATTTAAAGACTTTGACAAGCTTTGCGACTAATTGGGCAACAACAGCAAATATTTCGTTCCGACCGAGGCAATTTATTTCATTTTTGTGTTGGATTGTGGGCAGACCATGCGCATGATGAATACCCATGGAAGAGCCAAGAATGGTAATTGCCTAGCCGGCTGTCAGGCATTTGCCGAATGTTTTTACGAAGGTTGTCCGATGTATTAGTAAGGACATTAGCTACAGTGCACAGTATGTAATGGACAAACGTTCGCCGCCGTGCTTGTCTTCGACAATTATTTCGCTACTTTTACTGCGTTTGTTCGTTTATTGTGCGTACTTAGTTTTACAGGGACATTGACGCTAAAAATGTGTACTAGTGTGTAGAATACTGAAAACCACAAGATTTCTTTTAACCAAATGTATCCATATTGAGCGAAGCAAAAGTAAATCCCATCGCTCGGACCAGGATATTTATTATCAGGCTTCTGTCTTGAGCTTATTGAATGATCGCTACAATTTTTCTATGGTGATATGAGTGCGCTTCTGTGAGATATTGCATACCATTAAGCCCTATTCAAGTTATGAGAAACCATGCAATACAAACACAAAACACAAATAAAATCTCGCAGTGTAAAATATCGGCATAATTATGCAACATGTGGTTTTGCTTCTATGTTGTAAAACACACTTATATTGACAGGCAAATGGAGCATAAAGACGTATCACGTATAGTCTGACAGAGAGAAAGTGGTTGACAAAATTGCAGTTAATACTGGACTAGCATGAAAAGTCTCTTTAGTTATCAGTAGTAAACGACAAGTCCCACGTGGTGTGCCAAATCGCATGGATGTTGTGCAAGAATTTATTTAGCGTATCGTCTGGAGAGGATTAATGCAATGCGTTTATTTTTTAATCTCATTGACGGAACGAAAATTTGTCCGTAGTTAATTAACTGAATATTCTGTCCAGGTATAATAAGAGCAACATTGAACCATATACAGTTTCTTGTATAACCCAACTGGAAACATTCTTGCGTTGAAATTGACGTTTTTTCTTGTTGTGCTACCACTGACTGATCAGATAGCTATGGCCTGATTCAAGCCATCATCGGCTCTGACATAACGCAAATTTAGCGCTTACCTAGAATAGGTTTTTGAATGCTTTCTGTATATCCAGATAACAAACAATTGGGGATAGGCCTCGATCAACCCGAATCAGAAGGCCGATTTGTAAATCCGAAACGTTAAGTGACGCAAGGTCTGGTGTTCTGGGGTCTATGCGGTGAATTGTTTGTTAAATTCAGATACCGTGAGAATTCGAAGGTTTTAGACATTTTGCGTCGCTGACTTACGACTATTAAATCGGTAGATTTCGCTTCAAAAGTAACGTGATTTGTGATGTAACATCGGTGTGGCTTCTGTTCACTAAGCAGTTATGTCGCAATAATCCAAAGAATAGTTGAAAATATTCAGCAGTATTAGTATTAGTCGGATACCCTCGTTACAGAATTTTATGACAACGAATGGCACACTGTGCAGATTATCAAAATATACGACTAGTGGGCATTTAGGCTCTTTTATATAGCGCCGTTTATAAAGCGACTGTGAAATTGCTCGTTATTGTGATACTGAAGATTCGCCGTCGCAGGTTAATTATTTCCGTTGAATCAAACAGCAAAATAACTGTTGAACTCTAAGCTTGAATAAGCCAGATAAGTCACTTCGCAGTTATATGTTAGCAAAAGAGAAATATTACTAAGTTTCTGTATACCGGAGTTCGACTACGATAATCGAATTAGCTCCTGTCGTTTGTGTAGACTATTTGTTCTCGCATATCAATGCAATTTGGTGTAGCCTAACAATGTCTATGAGAATCCATTAGATTTGCGACAGGTCAGGGGCAGCTTTTCGGACTTATCAGTTAATCTGTTTTACACAAAGTGCTAACCCTTCTTTCATGCATGACAATAGTCTACGCATCTACTGAGCTGCAGCTGTTGTTATGTAGTTCGCCTGCTGCAATACGTGCGTCAATCGTTATGAGGAAAGAGTGCTTTTGTGCGGCTTTAATCAAATTGGTAAGTAGGCAACCTTACGAAGATCTACAGGACAAAATGTTTTATTATGTTGATACCAAAGCCGTTTTTTAACATTTATTTTAACGCTGAAGGAGAAGATGCACAATACGATGAAAGAGGACCTAGGCGGATTTATCAGTAGATCGATTGTAGAGATGAAATAAAAGATTTTCGGTGAAGGAAATAAAAAGCTGGGTCCAATTACACGTCTGGGTGATGAAAAGGATATTTAAAGTTGATACGAATTTGTTTTATGATCTTAGCATATAACGAACTTAGTAAATCTATCTCAAATCTTGCCAGTCATTGGTTGGCACGAAATAGGTCATAGTAATGCAAGCGAAGCGCTTATATCAACCGAATTATGAGTATCAAACAAACTGATACACCAGAAACAATAAGTAGCGAGCAAGCTTGTTTTTCAGGGCTTCATCATCAGGCTAATTCAACCACACTTAAGCGAGCTAGATTAGACACAATGGGTTTAATTTGGGTCATTGAAGCAGAGTAACTAATCGATTAGTCTACGTGTTTGGTCTGATTGAGGCGAGGTCAAGTGTGGTGGCGTGACTGCCATTGTTACTGCGGTTTATCACCGCATGCGAATTACCTCACCATGCTTATTGCTCCCATGTGTCAATGCCCGGTTTCCTAAAGAATCGTTCCAAAATCTTATATTGACTATTGACCCAACTTTCTAGATGGACAAGGCGTTTTATTAATCATGTCCGTCACTAGGCGCAGCTGCAATCAGTTACTGACATAAAACGGTACGCTGCATTGCTAACTGTCCAATGGTGTAAATTGCATTGTCGAAAGAGGTGAGAGGGGCCGAGTGGTGTGACATGAATATCTACGATCACCGAAAATCTACTGATCACCGAGCCGTTGAATGTTAACAACCACCGCAGTCGCAATCGACCTGCTATGAGAAGAGCGCGGGACAATATCAAGGAACGCACGCCGTTCAGTTGTGAGAACTGAATGTCAGACAAACAGCACAGCCGCACTGAACGCGCTATACTTCGATCGATCAGTAGTCGGTCTTCACGCAAGTAAAAAGCCAGCAAGAGGGTTCCCTGCGGAGTAGTTAGTGGGTTGCTCTGCTAGCAATTGAGAAAGACATTCTGGACTTATATGATGACTAGTAGATGGGCACGGTGTTGCTATCACCACAAACGCTGTCATCGCTAGATAACAGGCTTCCAAAAAACCCGTAAGCTTTTATTAGGGTTCTTTCAACGCTAAAAGATTCATACTGCAGGAAGCACGTTTTACAGTGCACAAAATCGAATTATCGACTTAACATGACGAGACGATGCTCTTAAATGTCAGTCTGCCACGACGCACTGGTGGCGCAAAAAGGCAGCAAACCTAACTAGTCATGAATGCAACTATTGCCCTTTAATTCAGACAACTGCTGGTTATACAATTTAATCAGGCCATTGATATTGCTTGTCGTGTACGACGGATTATATACATTTATTCATTTCCTTACTTATAGTTATATGAAGCGTGTAAAATGTTGGTAAATACTTACAAATTAGATTTATTCAACATCAAACACAGCGAACGACATCGCACCGTCATGAACGAAGTATCAGCTTCCGCCTGTGCGGAAGAGGTATGCTGGAATATCCGTTTCAATATTTAAAAACACGCATAGCATTGCAAAATTGCACCGTGTGCTTTGCATCGAATAATGCAGTGAAAAGTAATTCCAGTCTTCCAGTGCACTGTCGGTGCAAGTGTGGAAGGCATGAGATATACAGCTGCACCTGGAATTCGCCCCTAGAATTTTAACAGGCTGGAAGCGCGTTCCATTTTGGTTACCAATGAGGCGGTGTTCCCTCTGAATGGCGAAGATACGCAACATATCTGGATAGCAACCAACCCAGGGCACGGTAGCGCTTCACTTGTGCAACAAAGCGCGAAGCTCATGGCCTGGGATGGGTTGGCTGGTTGAAGGTTCATCGGGCCCTTTCTCTTTTACAGGAGCGTGTCTGTTAAGTTATTGTCTAACAGTACCAGTGTCTGACGTTTCTTATTATATTCGTTCATGGAAATGTTGCAGAGTAGCGTCAATCTGCAGCTACAGCCGAAAGGGTTAGTGAATAACTTTTGATGGCAGCAGGATGGCATACCTGCAAGTTCGGCGCAATCGGTTCGTGCCTACCTGGATGAAACCTTCAGTGGAGGTTGGATCGGTGGCATAGGCTCGATTAAATCGCCCGGGTGATCACATTTTCTGAATCCAATGTATTTTTCTTTTGGTGATATTGAATCCCAGTGTTAATAGAACCAACCTTAAAACCTGGATGAACTGAAAAGGAACATTGAAAAGGGATGTGGCTATATTTTGTATGAGCCTATGCAAAAATTGCTTACAAACAGCATCCGGCGAATTCTCCTCCGTAACCATAACGACAAAGGGCAGTTCCAACAACCAAGTCCTTGATATTTTTCAGAAAGTTTACACATTTCATGTAAACATAAGTAAGGATGTAATGAATGTATATTCTCAAATGTACTTGGGAAACACCATCGAAGCTCGGATTAATTTGTACTACTAGCAACTGTCTGATTTTAAGAGCAATATTTGCATTCATGACTAATTAGGTGTGCTGCCGATTTGCGTCACGAGTGCGACAGGGTAGACTGATATCTCAGAGGATTATCTCGTCCACTCAAGTCAATAATTGGTTTAGATTCACCCATGAAAGATAAATTCTCAGTAGTATCACACAAGAAAAAGAAACGGTAAAGCGAACTTCACCGACACTTTATAATGTGCTTCTTGCAGTATGGTTCTGCTTAGCGTTGAAAGCAGCCTAAGAAAAGCTTACGGGTTTCTTGGAAGCCTGTAATGTGACGGTGACTGCGTCTGTGGCGATAGCAACACCGTGCCCATCGACCGGTCATCATATAAGTCCAGGCTGTCTTTCTAATTGATAGCACAGACATCCACCAACTACTTCGAAGAGAACCCTTTGGCTGGCTTTTACTTGCGCGAAGGCCGACTACTGATCGATCGAAGTACAGCGCGTTCAGTGCGGCTGTGGTGTTTGTCTAACGTTCAGTTCTTACGGTCGAAGGTCCTGCGCTCCGTAGGTCTTGCCTTGCGGTCGAGGCATGACGCAAACATTGCGGCTGTTGTGCCTACCTAACGTTCAGTCCTCATAGCCGAACGGCGTGCGTTCCCTTGGTCTAGTCCCGCGCTCTTCACATAGCAGGTCGATTGCGACTGCAGTGTTTGCTAGCACCCGAACGGCTCGTTGATCCGTGTGATGGTAGATATTAATGTCGCACCACTCTGCCGGATGGCCCCCTGCCGGCAATGCAATTCGCGCCATTGAACAGTTATCCTTTTTTAGAGGAACAGTCTGTGCGTGCTGAGCCATTGCCCTCAATACAACGCAATTCCGATTCTTTCAAACTAAAGTAGCTTAAACTATTTTCAATGATAAATTTTGGTTTAGGAGTGGCCTAAAGGTAACATAGTGAATTGGTTGACACAGTCCTACCAGACCGTCTTAAAAGATTAATTGGCGTAGAAGGATCAATCTATTCAAAAATGTGTTTGGACAGAGTAACATAATTGGTCGCAACGTGAGATGCATTGTTACAATCTTAGGAATGCGAAATGTGGTGTCGCATGTTCGTTACTCTCAATAAGGATTCATGCAGTTACTACATCGACAATGATTACCTCGTTAAAAACAATGTACTTGCTGGTCTGTTTGTCGCCTTTTCTGGAACGCCTTGGAAGAGGCATTTAACTGTACAGTAGTGAAACGAAAAATATGGTTGGAACATTTGCTTTGAATATTACACAGAGAGTGGTTGGCGTTTCACAGCAAGCAATAGAACGTGGCTGTAAGATTGAGCCAGTCTTTTTTTTCATAGGGGCAACTTGAGTATGTTATCTTCTAAAGCGGAGTATAGTATGGCGTTATACAATGGCCGCTAAACATATATCAACCTGTAGTAAGCATAGGCTGCACAGAAATATCACTGTGGCTGGAACATTTAAGTCGTAAATGTGATAAAATTGTAGGTTGGAATGATAGTAATAACTACGTCGTATCATTTGGTTGGGCAGTAGTAGCGCAAGAGTAATGCAACAGTTAGTGGAACGTTGCCACTTATAATTAAATCATTAATTGTGATGTGGAAGGGATAAGAAACTTGAAGAGAGCAAACCACAACGCTTTCGCTGAGAAGGATTTGTGCGGTTGTAACCCTAGTTTTAAGCTACATATTTCAGCAGCGTATCTGAACAAACAATTTACCTTCTAATTTTTGCTGACTATTTTTGGGCCTATCGAATACATTTTATTGTTTATGTTGTTGGAGTACCATCAGCTGCTAATTTGGGCTGGTGCACACGGGACTCACTACTCAAGATAGATGATCGTAACAAGTGGTATTCCATTTGCGATGCGTTTGTTATTCATATTGAGCCAACTGGTCTACCATGCGTAGTGCGTCACTCAAATTTATTGCAAACCCCGATTTCTTCGAGTAACCGTGAACTCAATTGAGAGATATGACAGACAGATAGTTCATTTTCGCAACTTCGAGCTGGGTACGCATATTACCAGCTATTCCTTGGAAGGGAAGGTCGAAGACAAAAGTAAACTATAACGGATATTCTACAAACCAATGGAAGAAAACAGTGTTTGTTTATAATTTTATTGAAATACTGGACTCTCCTGATTATGAAGTGCAAAACATGACGGAGAGCAGTCGTCTTACCTCCGGAAAACACTCTATTTGGACAAAGTTATCTCTGACTCACTAAAGAAAATTCTTCATCTCCAAAGTACGTGGGCTGCGGTTTAAAAATATTGAAAGTCTTACAACACTTCGACGGAATGACAGACGTCCTATTGGATCGCTGCTTGAAGCATCGCTCCTGGTTACCTACAGATTTTAGTCTAAAGATAAAAGTGGCAAGGGGCTCTAGTTTTCCGCGATTAATTGGAACATGCAACCTTAAAAAAGTTGCTTCAAAAATCCTGCAGAGTTATGGAAAATATAGCATTAGCGACATCCCCGAGTGAACCTCTCGACCTGAATGCTCCATGATGCCATGCAGCGTGTCTGGAATTCAAGAACCAACGACCCACGCATAAAACGGTTAGCGGCCGACTGACGAACAGTCTACGTAAAACTAAACTCGAATTTGTTGTCCACCCACACACTTTTAACCACAATAACACTACCATGTTTATATACCAACGCCCAAGGTCTTATTGGTAATTAGGCCAAACTTAGAGAACGCCAGTCGTCACAACCTCGAGATCCCGTTATGATTACGTGGACTTGATTAAGCCTTGTGATAGCAGATCCTGAAGTCAATTTACCAGGTATGTCGCTGCTTCGGAATGAGAGAGCTAGGATAGGTGGTGGCATAATTCTGTATTACCAGGCTAACCTCCGATGTGAACTTATTGACCACCCAGAGAATTGTGCCTTAGATTCACTTTGGTGCCGGTTTTAGTTGCGGAAGATATACTCATGTGTTTTCGCTGTGAGTTACCGTCGCCAAATTCTACGTGTGAAATAGACTCCAAACTAAACCACGTTCTTCAGGTTGCTTTGAGCATGACATACAGTCACATTCTCATTGCCCGCTACTTTTATGTCCACGACCTATAAATAGCTGCGACCGATAGCATGCAGTTGAAAGCCTGGTTACAAGATATAGTTTCCAGCTACCCTAGGTACAATCACTTGACGTCTCCCAAGAGATTTCGAACTGCCAACAAGCTGTCGATACTTGATGTTGTACTCACCAACGAAGAACGCATGGTCAACGGAATAATTACAAGCACAACACTGGGTCTCAATAACCATGTTACTCTATTGTTTATGTATGTTATGCGGAATATCCTGTGGAAGAGGATGATAAAATATATACGGTCACACACCACAACGTGCTATCTGCGCTTGTTAAGGATGTCTCTCTGACATTCTTAACTGAATGCACCCAGAAATCGCCTAGAACACTTTCACAACGACAGTTATCACACTGGTAACGCACGTCTGAGCAGAGATCCTTCCATCATCAAAGTGGAAGGGAGTCACATCGGAGAAGCACAAAAGACAAATGCAAATCCTTGAGGGATTTAGTATGGAGAGATCACAGTACTCCTCGAATACGGAAACCTAGACTGCCTATGTGGCGCAGTGTAAGTTTTGTGTGAGCTTACTCCACGAAGAAGAGATGACGCATCGGCAGAAGTTAATTAAGAGATTTTGCACGAACCGCAAACTCTTACACAAGCATGTTAATGGACGAGATCGAAAACGGAAGCAGCGTATTTCTTATGGTTCAATTACTCACAAATATTCCAGAGCAAAATGGGCACAAATGTTATTTCTGTTTCCCTCGCCTTACAATCAGCCTTACCAAATATTACGTTTACTGTAGTATGTATCGCAAAGAAACAAATGTCGCTGAGTATTCACATCTCCCCTGGTGTGGATAACATTCGAACACAGGATTTACAGGTAGTAGCCGGCGAGCTGGAGGAAAATCTGTCTACATTCTATCAGCACTGGATGAAGGAGAACCACATTCCAACAAAATCGAAACGTTAGACCATCACCCCTATACATAAGAGAGTGAGTCGCACTGACTTAACCACTTACCGTACTATAACGCAACTTCGTGCTCTCAAGATTATGGTGTCTATCATCATTTTTGCGCTAATATCGTACCCGGAAAATCACAATATGATAGCAACATAGCATTTTGGAGGAGGAATCAGCAAATGCTTCCATCTGCATTTCGGTTCAGGGCTTCAGATGGTTTTCAAGATTAGATATGCAATCAAACAAAGTAGCAATCCAACAGACTATAACATAAGAGCTGCACTCGAAGCACAGATGATGGTGGAGCAACAGTCGATGTCATTTACCTGGACCTCTCAAAAGCTTTGGGTCGCTTAGACCAACTGCTCCATAAACTACAGCTCTATGGCTTTGGTGACCCACTGCTGCGTTGGACACAAAATTTCCTGCATGTACGTCTGTGGTAAATGAGAGTAGGAAAACTCCTGCCCGACAAAATTAATGTAGAGTGCGGCGTACTAAAAGGCTCAACATTCGAGCTCCGGCTATTTTCCATCTTCGTAAACGAAATGACGATTGAAACTACTTTCGATTTCCCATTCTTCGACGATGATATATGATCATGGCGCGCGTTCAGGGAATCGAAAGACCATTAAAAACTCCAGTGTGACCCCAACAAGAAGTAAACCTATTCAGTTCTGAATACACTACCGTTCAATGTGGAAAACTGTCACGCTGTTCACTTGCGCCATAGGCATTATTATTTGTATAGACTTGAGTCACATATATTGCAAACAACATCCTGAGAACGCGACCTTGTGTTGCTAATTCAGAGTGACTTTAGCGGTCCAAAGCAGTCAGGAGCAGCTGCGAAGAGAACCAACGAGCCCGTCAAATTGCTTGGAAGACTTGCTTGAAGCGCGACTTAGACGTGCTAGAGAAATCATGACCCAGGACCACAATGAACGTCAAGGGCCTGCTAATTTTGTTTTATCGTCAACGGCTGAGGTTACTGGTAGTTGTAAGTGGTTGCTCCCGAACGCTGCGGGGCGATCTCATATTTGCCTAACAAGTATTGAATAACACTAATCACGTATGTCGTCACAATCCGAAGCAGCCAAGACACTAATCTCAGAGGTAACCCCCTGAAATTGGGTGCACTGTTTTCTACTATGGATGTTAGAAAACACCATAAAATAACAGATGGAACTTTATGTAAATATCACGGTAGAATCTCAGAAATATTTTATGACATATTTGTAATATAAAAGAAACGTAGCAACCCTTTATGCATTATGTTTTGCGTTGTAAATTTTACGTAGGATACTATGCAACGACACTGTATGAGAATATATCACCACAGCAAGTTTCCCTGCGGTAATGCACTAAAAATTCCACTGTAAATTCAGGAATAGTGATAATGTCCTAAACCCCTTATTGCCTAGTCGATTTCAATGAACACATAATCCTCACCCAAGCAGTGTCTTCGGTTGGGTCCCACTAACACGGGGGTTGTTTAAACCACAATCTTCACTTAAAATGCGGTCACATCATTTTCTTCTTTAATGCCATGTGGATTCAGCCAAGATAATTAGTCTCGCACGTTAGTGCTCTGATTTATTTGATTGCGTTCACGTGGCTTTACTGGCTCGTAACCTATAGAAAACGAGTGTGTCTTCTAAGATGGGGGCACATGCTTTAGGCTGCGGTTGGTCAGGGCGAACTTCACAGTATCCTTAGTCCAAGTGAGACCGTAGTTGGTTGCGCGAACGCAAAGTATCAGTACTGCGTACCAGCCTAATGCTGATGCCCTTCTTCTTTTCTTATAACGATTAGCTTTAATCGGATATTCTCTATACGGATCATCAAACTTTTGAGAAGTTGCTCTTCACTGTTTCATGGCTGAAATGCATGCGCACAGGTTCATCACTTCCGAAAGCAGCAAGTCCATTTTCCGTCCCAGCTGAATGAATACTATCATAACTCTGATAACCACACGTTCGTCGTTAATTGATTGTTGCACAAGGCCAATATTGGAAAATTGTTTCTACTTGCACCGGTGGTGTCGCATTGTTCACCATTCGTATTAGATCAAATTCGCTAGGAACCCATCCACAAATAGCGAAATTCCGAAGTTGATCACCTCAATATCCTGAACAACTCTCAAAGTTGACCGGTTTAAAATAGCTTGGATGTTCCTCATGTTAACCATATTGAACCAGACCCATGCGTACTCACAACTTCTGTAAGTATTCTGTTGATCATTTATACGATGAAACCTCTTGTTATTTTGCCTCTACGATTTGACCGTGAAAAGGTTTACTGCCACTCGTTGTGAAAGACTGTTAAAATTGTAATTTGTATTTAGGGAAACATCACCAATCCGTGAATTTCTCCGAGCACGGAATCACTGCATCTTACCTCGAGGCAGTGCATTGGGAAAGTTCTGTACAGCGTGTCACCACAAATCCATGTTCAAGAATTTACCTTGACAGTTTTGTCTAAACCGTTTCCGTGCCCTTCTACATGCTGGCACACATTACGCCAGTCACGTAAGACATGAACCTACTTATTGTTTATGTTACAATCAAGTTAGAGTGTCCTTTTAAGCGTCGATTAACTAGTTGTAAGCTGACCAGTTCAGTTACTTTTGGCACAAAGGAAAGAAGACACATATTGATATTTTAAAAAGGAGATTTAAATTTTAGAACACTTACTACGTTTTGATTGCTTATATTGGTGTATGAAATAAAAACGTTTGTAATTATGTAAAAACTCGTCTAATACATTCGAAACTTAATGCCTGTAAATATATTTTATATAATGTGTTGCTCACAGCGCGAAAGTAAGGCACATGGTTAGTTATAGAAGTTCCATTTGCAGACCACTCTTTTAGTACGTTAAGTGGTTAACTCACATACGTTTTTCTTTGTTCCATTCACGAGGACTTGATCGCTGTAGGCACACGCGGCTGCCAACACAACTCCTGCGTTCGGCAGTAACACTTCCAGCCACTCAAATTGGATCGTGTGGTTTATATTGGACGTAACCTGTAAAGGTAATTTATAGGTAAGTGCATACTAAAACAAGTGATTCCGGTTTTTTATTGATTTTTCATGCACACATGTTATTTCAATTGCATTATATATGTAAAACCTAATGAGATGTAATATTATATTACATGCTATCATAGCGCCACAAACAGCTCTCCAAAAGTGTTTTTCATTAACATCGACACTGCCGGCTCCTAGTTGTTCTGATTCAAAAAGTCAAATCCACGCTCGGCATGTGAATGATGGGATATACCTCACTCCGAGAAAAAAGGCAAATAACACACGAATTATTAGGGAATGAAAGACATTTTTCCAAAGTCATATCCTCATAACACAAAGGCATGGTAAGACAACCTATGTCCAACCGCAACAAACTGAATGACAAGGCACTATGTGTGCTATCGAGCAACTCAAGCGCCATATTGCTATTTATATTTTATCAGCAGCCGTTATAAAAGCTTTAGTTAGTCCAGAGAAATAGATCAGTACATTTATCGCCTGTACCGCTTCCGATGGTCATAAACGAACGCTTTGATCAAAATACGGGATTAATTGTAATATTACAGCTACTTTAAACTTACACAACATAATAGCTGCACCGTAGACTACTTGCAACATATCCGAGGTGGATGAAAACACAGAAGTAATCTTATCTACTTATATCGAAAATTATACTGAACTGTCATCTCACAGTTTCATGCAGTCTGCTAAAGATAACCCAGCCTATTCAGTTGAAAGGCTTACTGCATTTACATCTTCGGACAACTCCACAAGTATAACTTCGCGGGTTTCCACTATGGATGCTAATGCAGAAAAAATACATTCGACATCCTAGATATTAATAAGGCAAGGTGGAACGATCGACGGAGGAGCAAGTTTTTGGTCGACTATTCGATGAACCCACGACGAGTTCCCATCAATTTGGTGCTCCTATCTTTCTGGACTTACTGCCTAAATATCTTGGAGCCGATTTGTTTGCTTACACGTATTCGACTAGAATTTCAATTGACACATTTAGCGCACAGTATGGTTTTCAATAACTACACATCAAACTGTTAAAACCACGACAAAGCAGACTAAACTGGACACAATATGTTTAAACGCAATGAATAGCTGAAGCAGCCTTATCGATAAGACTACGAAATTGGTCTGCTTGTTGTGAAGTCGGATGAAGTAATGCGATCGTCCTTGTGAATAGTTCCGGCCTTTGGTCAGTTTAAATTGGGTGTTTGAACGGAAGTTATACTTGCACGTAAGTTCGGTTGTTGAGACTGATTACGATCGCCTCTGCTGTTGAGAGCGGGTGGTCAGCGACCTTTCGTGTGTGAGGTCAAATTATGTAGATTGTCGTGTACGGGTAACGTGAACTGATTTGTTGGCAGGAGTCTACAAAGGTAGACAACAATTCACCCTACATAATTCATCACACTGCTGTATAGCTAATCTAGGCAGTGTTCTCGAGCGCTACTTGACAGTCACTTGCACATATTCCCAATATAACTGGATCGACTGGAGCAAGATAATTTGTACACAGGGAAAATCTGCACCGCGAATTCCTGCCCATGAGTTGCATAACTGCTGAAGTTCTTTATAAGCAGATTAAGATAAAGAACATATTTCACTGTAGCTATGTAAAGTTTTAGGTGGTCCGTTCCACATTCGTGTGGCTCTTAAACAGCGACCATGTTTATCTATGCCTCTTATCCGCAGAAATGTTTTATACTTTGGTACTCACAGGCCCATGTGTCACTGGCTAAAATTTTCAGGGCATCCATTATGCTCGGACTCGCGTAAAACAAAAACTGTCCTATTAACAATGAGTATTCTGTGTGTTTATTCTTCGCTCTCTGTTAGACAACCAACGAGATGTCGTTTTTCATTTACTAGAACAAACTTAGTGAATAGATTGCTCAGTTGACATGCACAAAAGTGCACCATCCTCCGAACTGACGCTTCGGATGACCTATTACTTTCGACTTCAACAATGTCTAATGTTCGTTTCGTTCTACCTTGTTACTTAATGATATTTTATATGCACTTATTCGAAGTCGGTCAATAGGCCCACAATGAATTTCTCAATATACTCCAAACACAATATATCTTTTACACATCCACAGTGATAACAAAGCGCTTTTTGCATTGTTGAAGCAGGTTGCTAATTTACACACTAGGACATCCGTGAGCAACGGTCCTATCGATGAAGCCATGTTCTGTTTGTCAACATAGCGTACCGTAAACATAAACTGTCTGTTTCTCGTACACCTCGGTAACAACTGACTCAATAGTTCTGGTGTGATGCCAACCTATTTGTTTCGCATATGCATTGACCCCCGCATATAGTTTTTGTTCTCCTCCAATGGAACTTTGACGAAACGAACATCACAACGAATGAAAACAAAATCTACCCAGGTAGTGCAAGGTGTGTTACTGAGTCAAGAAGACTAAAGGTGTCCTTGAGGCTGTATCTGGCTATCACTCTGCTGAGGGCTTCCAGCATTTTGAACATTCACTTGGTGGTAGGATGCTACCATCTGCTACACATATCTAATGTCGGCATTTTGTTAGTCCTTTCTTGTGTACATTCGGCAGCCCATTTATTCTTGGGATCACTGATAATTCGGTCCGGTTTAGTTGAGTATGTCCCAGTTAGTTACATGTTTCTTCTTTAATCCAAGCAGTACTGTTGTCAAGGTCCTCCCCATAACGCGTGTAATGAAAATACAATTAGCAATTCTTCACGTTGGCAATCCATCAGTAAGGATAGAAAATACATTTCATATGTGGTCCGATGTATCCAAATGAATTATCTCAGTTTCTTTATCTAGCCTAGACAACTTTGCAGCATCGTTTCATTTGCGTTCTTTACAAGAGACCAAATGCTCCAATGTGTCTGTTGCACATGCTACACCGCCGTGTCCTGGGATTTATACTACCAACGAAATTCTGACAACACACAAATCAGCTGCAAGCAGACCCAAAACAAAGATAGCAGTCTCATTTGAATTCACCGTAAAGAGTGGTAAAACACAACACGAAAACCAACGCGCTTCCGATAAGACTGTATACCATCCCACCAAAGAAAAAAGGCACAAAGATCTTATTGTGTTCAAAGTTGTTAGATAAAATGCTGTAACACCGTGGTCCCAAACAGTCGGGCCGCGACCTTGTACCGGTCAGTGGAACAAATGTTACCGGGTCGCTCATAATACATTAAAATAGTTCCATTTTATTTACTGTGTGTATTTCTTTTGGGATTGTGTACTTTTTCCTGGATTGGGGTTACCCCGGAGCTGTGCGCCTGTGAGTACCATTGGCGCTGTAGTTTATGTAGAGTGGTATGCGTCGCTATTTTCTCTGTTCACCGGTGTTTTCTTTGTCTATGCGTATATTGTATCTGGTTTTGCTCTTTTCGTCGTCAATTACTACCTGATGTTTCATTACCGATTTTTCATTACCCAGGTTACATCTCGGATATTAATGCTCAATTTTGACCCACAAATTAGAAAAAGTTAGTACGAACCAGAGCTCGTTAGAAAGATCGTTAAGGAAAACTAAGACACATTAAACAGACAGAAGAAGAGCCTTTGACATCAAAGAAAGTTAAAACTGTTACCAGACAAATCTATGAGTCCTGTTAAAATATGTATTACGGGTCAAGTTCTTCCCACAAACAAACCACACTCTGCTTACTTTGTTCAGACTGGTAGTCTCAAAACTGCTTCGCCACTCTAGCATCAGACGTTCTGCATTAAAATACAAGTGCCTAGACTAGTTTAAAAGAAGAAACGGGAACATGACGGACCGACAAACGGTTTGAGCACCACTACAGCAATCAAGGAGAATCCACGTGTGGTTACACGTTAAGGATAAAAAGCCTTTCACTATCGGTGAAGAATTGATCATGCGTTCCACCACAGATATTTGCCTTGAGCCTCTAGGCTCAAAAGATTGCACATACGCCTTTTCCAGCTAACACTGTGTCTAGGCGAATTGAGGAAATGTCCGAAGACTTTGCGACACAGTTTTTGGAGAGGTGGTACGCACTCCAGTTTGACAAAAGTACGGATATTGACGACAAGGCAATAGTGCTTGTTTATGTGTGGTACCTTTATCAGGAGAATGTGCATAACGATTGGTTATGTAGACTATCTTCTCCAACCAACACCACAAGAGCAGTACTGTTAAAATCAGGACGAATAAAATAGTCTTTTGTGTCACCAGGTTCACAGACGGATGGTTTAAATGCTCGGATTAGGGATGTTGCACCTGAGAGTGAATCTACGCATAGTATCATTCGCAAGGAATTGCTGACAAGCCACAAATTGCCATCGGCACTTAGCAGCACATTGATTTATGTCGTTGAAGTTAGTAACTACCTCATAACACCCGCATTTAACTTGCGCCTGTATGAGCAGCTTTGTGAATAGATAGAAGAGGAGCACAGATGTCTGCTCTTGTGCACAGAATTAAGATGGATATCCAGAGAAAAATCGTTAATTGCGTTATTTGAATCATTAGAGCCATTACAAAGAAATCTCTCAGATAAGAAGTTACCGAAGACAGCACATTTCATTGCCAAAACATCGGTCGCAAAAGTAGCTTACCTTTAGGACAAGTACAGCCTACTCCGTAAATTAAATCGATCCCTACAGGAGAAAATGATAACTAAGCAAACAGTAGTTGCATTTAAAGCCTAACTGAGGTTTCGGGAACGGATCATGATCGGAAGTATTTTGAGGATGTTTCAAAGGTTAGCGAGGATTTTAGACGAAACTGACACTGCGCATTCATTCTCCCTGTCTTTGCATTTACAAGAGTTTGAGCGACAATTCCAAACCACCTAAGAAATACGAACTGATATGAAATGTATCCTCGATTAATTTGTTAACAACATAGGCGAATCCAGCATGTTGGTGCAAGATGAATGACAACTACTTGAGATTGCAAATGACGGTGTCCTTAAAACTACGTTCGAGACAATAACTCTGCCGGTGTTCTCGATTAAAATCATAACGAATTACTCTTAGGATACCAACACAACACTTAAATCCATGTTGCCATTTTGGAAATCTTATGTGTGTGAAGCGAGATTTTCTGAAATTACAGCAACCAAAACAAAACAGCGGAAGAAACCGGATAGAAGCAACCCACTTCCAGTGTCATTGTTATCTTCTAGTAACCCCAGATGGAACAGTGTCGTTTCAGAAAAACAAGCACAGGGGTTGCACTGGTTTAGCCTTCTAGTGAGTTAACATGTTGAATCACAGTCAGCCGACAATTCAGATATGTCGACCAGCTGTCCGGAAAAGCACCAGACGGCCGTTTCGCCCTATTGGGGCTCCTCAGTGGTGCGCATCCTTCGGTCATCTGCGGAGGAGCGAACCCATGACTGCTAGTGGCTCTTGCCAACTAGCCCGCAGCAGTACATGCGCTCCACGGCTGTATGAGTATCTAGTCTTGCATCATACGTAGAGTACATTACTTTTCTTCAAATCGATTTTCAGTACATTTTGGATGGACCACTGCTGTGCCGTGTCTAGTGCAGTACATGCGCTCCCAGACTGTATGAGTAGTTCGTCTTGTGTCATACGTACAGTACCTTTCTTTTCTTTAAGTCGAATTTTAGTACATTTTTGATGGACCACTGCTGTGCGTTGTCTAGGCACATGCTAGTAAGTAAAATCCTGTCTCTTGCATCACAACTTGCTGTCGCTGTAAACAGAAAAAATTGCTAGTTTATTAATAAAATGAAATGTAAATGAGACAATGCATCGTCAACACGTTTTTTAATATAGCCAGATTGGGAGCAGAGACAACCTAATTTGACAGGGCGTTCCAAGGCTGGCGCACGAGGAGGGGAATGTAATTTCTACGGCATTCAATTCGGCTATATTGTACTTTCAGTTTCAGAGGATGACTTTTTAGGTTAGTGTTGTGGTACAATTCCAGTAGCAGGCAGCAAATGTGGTTTGGCTTCTTCAGCATTTGGTAAAATATTATGAGATCCCTCCGCAAAAACCGATATGGGCTGATGTACATTCTTGGAGATTTTAGTCTAAACTTATAGGGCAAATGAAAGAGGCCCCTGACGTTCTTGGTTCCCTTCGTTGAGGAGACTTGAGAGCAACAAGTTCATGTTTCTGCCACGGCTGTCACGTCTGACTAGCATAATCCACGTGTGGCCGCAAGTAGGCGTTAAACATTTGGGGAAAGATTGAGGTTACAAACCGACCAAAGGCTCTGCGAAGCAGGTTGAAGTGTTGATTGCCGGTTCTCCTCGCCTTATCTGCTTGTTTCAACACCTGAGATCTTCCTTTACCAATACGCCAAGGTCACGGTCCTGAGGGACCTTCTCCAAGGTGTGGTCTCCAAACTGGTAAGCGCTCACCGGCTGCTGACGCAGATGTGTCAACTTGAAAACAGCTATGTTCAACTGAAGCAGGTTCTTCTTTGACCATGGATAAATGCAATCTATGTCTTATTTGAATAGCTGGTTGTCTTCTTCCTTACTAACAGCTCGCCATATGTTGAGGACGTCGGCGAAATAAGAAATTTGAGGAGGTAACTCTTGCCAAGTCATTGATAAACAGCAGGAATAAGCGCGCTCCCAGCACTGCGCCTTGTGGGGCACCACATTCCACCTCATTTGGGTTAGTGAGTGCTCCCATAACACATACTTGAAGCTACCGTTAATAAAGGAAGCTGCCAATTCAATCAAGTACAGGATATCCGATTTCCTAGCTCTGTAGACGTTGAAGCAGGATGCGGTGATCACAGAAATCGAAAGCTTTGGAGAAGTCCAGATAGATGACGTCAGTTTAGACCCCATAATTAGTCACTTCTGTCCAACTACCTCGTGCAATCAGTAAATTGGTCATGCATAACCGGTGTTGACGGAAGCCATACTACGTCGTTATCAAAATGTTGTATTTTTCCAGCTAGTGCATTAAAGCATCAGCGACGACTGCTTCCGTCACCTTCGCGGGCACAGGGAGGAGAGTCACTGGACGATAGTTGGTAGGATCTGAACAGTTACCGCCTTTAAAAATTGGGGTGATAATGCTACACTTCCACATAGTGGGGACTTGTTCATCAAAGCACCTTTGAAATAACTGTAACAGTGGTTCAGCTAGCTGTTTGGCCACAGCCTTCAATACTTTCGGGCAGATGTTGTCTACTCCCGGAGAACTATGCTTAGGCAGGGGTGAGTAACTTCCCTAGGACGATTGATTGGTTGAAAATCACATGTGTAAACAGTGAAGTCGGTAATGTGCATGACATTATGGGACAGGTAGAGGCTGCGAGTTCGAAAATTGGGGCGTATTGTTGCCGCAGGGCATTAGCTGCTTCTTCGGCGCTTTGTACTCTACCGCCTGTCGTTGAAAGTGGAGGGATTCCATCCTTCATTTTATGAAGATTATTGACATGCCTATTTAGCTTTGTAGTTTGACTGGAAATTTTTAGCTAGGCACTGTTGACAAGTTACTTTGTCCTCACGGACAACTGCAGTGCAATGGTTGCCATGGTCCACGAAATTGCCCCAAGTCTCTGAGTCGGGTTTAATCTTGCAGGCACGCCATGCTTCATCGTTTATCGCTAGGCATTTCCGAGCCCTGCTCCTTAGAACTAAAGGCCTTTTGCAGGACGAAGAGGTTTTGTCTCTGATGCTCTGTTGACGGTGTCGCTGAGTCTACTAACGAACTCTGTCCAAACATTGTCAAGAGGACTGTTGTTTGAGAATTCCCAAGCAGCTGCGTCAACGAGTTCCTTCACTACCTTGTAGCGTGTGATTGTATGAGTTAGTTCCGAATGTTCAGCTGGATACTCTGCATAACACATATAGTTGGACGTTATTACTACATGGTCCCTCAGACCTAATGGACTATACATCAATAACTTGTCAACCATAAGCTCTTCATTCGTGAGCACAAGGTCCAATATGAATGATTCGTTAGCTGTCCTGAATCTAGTGGGCGTGGTGACATGATTGTACAAAGGAATATTAGAGATCAGTTCACGCAAGTCTGCTTTGAACTGCTCGATGGGCGATGCCGGAACCTCCAGATCGTGTAGACTGAAGTCCCCGGAGATGAGAACGTGGCTGTACTTTGTGCGTGTTACTCTGTTCATGCCACGGATCAAGCGGTAATCCATTTCCGGAGTGGACGTTGGGGGGCGATAAACTAAAGCTATGAGACATGTGTCGTTGTGCCTTAGTTGGAGACGGCACCAGTGAGTTGGTAACGTGTGTTTCCAGATCGTCAAATATTGTACATTGTAGATCGCTGCGTTGGTAGAGTAGGACCCCCACCTTCTCTGTTGGGGGGGGGGGTCGATTCAGATGAGTGGCATTCCGGCTATCTCAACCTCAGCATCTGTCACCTCTTGATGTAACCAAGTTTCGGTAATAGAAATTAGGTCCCAAGCATTCCCAACCTAACGTAGTCGAAGTTCGGTAAGTTTTTTGAGGAGTCCTTGGGCGTTAGTGTACATTCATGAAAGTTTCTCAGATTTAAGCAGTGAACCATAATCTGCTACAGGTTGGAAGGCACCATTTTACAAGCCACGTTAATTTTCTGTTAGGATATCGAGAAAGGTTAATAGAAAATACAAATTAGTTTGGTACTACTGGCAAAAGAGTGGACTTACCGTATGTAACACATAAGCTCCGCACCCCAAGTGCTTTCCTATTTTCACTAGGCGAAAAACCTAAGGTATATTTGGGTGTTGATCCTGCGAACAGCGGTACGCTGCGGTTTCGTCCTGGTTTGCACTCATCAGGTGGCGATAATCGGAGCCTGGGTGAAATTCAGTGCCTACTACTTCACGGCTGACGCGACGAAACACCACGCTGCTGAGATCCGCTAGCAATGTTTATAACAGCGCAAAGGAATTCAGAAGTTGAATTTGGGGAACCCACTGTGTGGTTGGGTTGGGACACGCAACCTCCATTGATACTTAGGTTCACTTTGAGGTAAACCTCGGTCATTCCGATTGCGAGAACCGTATTCGAAATGGAAATATATTGATGTTGCTCCTCCTAACACTGGCACACCACGGACGAGGTTTGGTTCTGGTATGGACTCTTCATTTCTAATACGGTCCTCGCGATCGGAATGATCGAAGTTTTCCTCAAAGTTAACCGATGTATCAATAGGTTGCCTGTCGCAACCAAACCACACAGCGGGTTCCCCAAATTCAACTTTTAAACTCTGAGGTATTTTCCCATAATAGGATGTAGAGTAGCGTCAAGTAACAGAATGTAACTGGCGGGGTCCATTTGTTTACCTACTTTTAATTATGGCTCGCGTGAGGGCGGAAACAATCGGTTCGGGAAATGCGTCCTATCTTTGACAAACATGGATAGAAAAGTAATTTATATGGCACGCAAAACGGCTGGACTTTTCCCATATCTTTAAATTGTGGCCTCTAAGTTTAAAGTCCTCGCTAAGTTGCAATAAAGAGCAATACGCATGATTTGAAAGGTGTACGGTCAAGTATGTCATAATCAAATCGTCAAGTAGTCGTCGATACCGCCCACTTAATACTCACAAAAGTTTTAGCCTGTGCTCGTATGAAGTTTTGAGGTTGGTCCATTGCATCAAAGTCCTGCTTCAGCCAAAGCTGCCAGGCTTGGATGGCGTATTCGACATTGGGACGAACATACACATTCCACATCTGTCTGAAAAATAGTGGTTTCTCGTTGTTCGAACGCTCCTTGTAGGAAGCCGATGGGTTAGTTACTAGTTTTCGACGTTTTTGCGCATCGCTTTAAACAAAGCTGGTTTACCTAAAACTACCGGAAGTCCGACAACATGTGCGTCGATCCTCAATGTATGTAGATCCAGGACCAAGTTAGTGGGCATATCTGAAAGTAATGCAAAGACAGTTAAAAGGGACACAAATACCAGTGAGCCCCGAACACACCTTCCACCATGAAGCCATAATCCAGATTTCTATAACTCCAATTAGGAAAAGCATCAAACGGTTGTTTCGGACTACTGTGGTCTTCAGTTGTGTGCTTTACCTCGTTCCACTGCTTTGGACCTAACCCATGGCCAATAGCAATCTACGCCAACAAGCCTGCATCTTATGTCACTGAGACATGGTGAAAGTACTAAGGAACTGAAGTTGCAATCTTAGGGAGATATCTCTCAAATGGTGAATGACATCCAGAATCCTCCTACTCATCAACACTCCCTGTCAAATTTGTCAAAAAAGTTTTTGAAACGCGAGTGAAGGTGGAGCAGGTAGATGATAGTTTAAAAAGCCAACTGAAAAGAAGTTGTGAAGATAAGTTCGACAATACAAAGAGTATAAAATTAAAACTTTGCCCAGCAGAAGCGACTGACTGTAATGCTGCAAGTGGAGCCCCGAGATTTTAAATCCAAACAGATATCATTGATTGCTTTACATTGCCATGTGAAAAACGATGCGCTTTTCTATCTCCGTTGAAAGAGTAAATATATTTGGCTGTTTTAACTGTAATCGTTATATTATACACAGACGGCAAACACATTTAAAAATAAAAGCTGACAACCTCTGCGCGAATCGGCGCTCATTAGATAAGTTAAATGATTTGCTTACTCGGGAAACGTTTGATACTAATTCAATAGGCAATATTAAAAATTAGGCGTAACACGTTTCGCAGACCAGACTAGAATTTGGTTAACACAAAAAAGGTAGCTCGGCCACCAAATCCATTACTCTCATGATGGTTATAAGTTACCCCACTGCTATATTTGTTTATTTCAGTATTTGTATCTGGTTGTTCTATTTAGCTTTATTAAAGGCAATGTGTACCAAAAAACGTTAACTACAATATTTGCAGTAAAACTTAACTTTTTCAAAAGCTGGCTAATAGCTGTACTTATTAATGCCGGATTGTTCTTGAAGCAGGTGATAACCTACTTAATTTGTCCACATAGTCAAGCCAAATCAAATCAAGGTTTAGCCAACAGCGCGCTTTCAACAATGTTCTCACTAAGATTGCGGAGTAAAATAAAACAGCGCAATTATGAAGAATAAGAAAGACAAGTAAAATAAATGCACAGCTTCACTCAAGCTTACGGTACAAACAAGGTTATCCATTGTCAATGGGTCGATGAAAATTCGTGCTAAACAATGCAAGATGGAGTTTTGATAAAACAAGTTAGGATACAATGAATCCTTGGATTATGACTGTGTAGAGGAAACTGATGTAAGGCTGGGTAAGATTAAATGCAAAGGATGAGTGATTATTTAAATTGCTGGATACGAAGTTGATAAATGCAAGGAAATGCACGTTGAAAACTAAGCCAACGATTTCTTCTTTCCCAAGTCCAGAAGAGCAAAAATTCAATTTTAGCGAACGATTAAAAAAGAACAATCTTTCTGAAGCAGTCTGAAGAAAATAACAAGGGAATCGGATAACATGTGGGGGTGGCGGAAACTTGTAGTATCAAATGTTACAAATAACGCTCAGATAACGGAAAGCATGCTTATTCTAAAGGCTTGAAATATAATTTTCTAACTTCTTTAAACGCTTTAAAAATATATATACCACGCTAAGTTGTGGGATAGAAAAAATCGCGATGTTGTACTGTATCTGAAGGTGATATGATTTGCTCATTCATAATCATGGGGAGATTTTTACCAAGGACTGCAATCTGTTAGGATGTAGGAAACAGCATTTAAGATTGAGACAGCAGGACCGTGAGTTTGACCAAATCACTATTTCTTCTACCCATGGTTGACGTTGCATTGAGTCTTCGATAATTGAGTTTAGCAACCCAGGATGACGTCAACATCATATTCACAGCCTATGACGTTTGATGCAAAGGTGAATTTCTTGACGTAGGCCAGGGATAGAAAGGACGTTGAAATGGCCCCCTGTAAAACACCAAATTTGGCAGAGAATGCAGACGATTTTCTGACGTAAATCGGCGTGAAATGGTTGCGATATGCAAAGTAATAAGGTATCACGCTACAAAGACATCGGCTGCACTGTTTTCGGATAAGTTGTTGAGAAATAATAAGTGGTGGTCCCCAAATGCGTTGAAGTAATCAAGAAATAGGTGCCTGCACTCTTGTATATATTGTTCAACGCTAACGCAACGGAATGCCCCAGATATGAAATGGCATCCAAAGTAGAGCGTCCTGATTTATTGTTTAATACTTTGTTATCATCAGTATGATTGCATGTGAAGAAGCGGGGGATCAATACATTTAACAGTAGCTTTAGCAGCAGTGACGTGCAAGCAATTGAACACATTTCTTAGATTCATATTTAGGCATTAGCATTATACAGACTGATTTCCAAATATCAAGACGGTACCAGTCCTTAAGCACCGATGTAATATTTTGGTCAGAGGGTGCCTAAAACCTGTGAACATTCCTTCAGATTGATCGCTGATAGGGCATCTGGTCCTCTAACCGTGTTTGGCTTCAGTCTTTTAAGCTCCTTGTAAATAATTGTAGTATCAAATAAGATGGGAATCTCAGTAGTGATAAAAGAAGACTGAAGAGCGTATAATTTGGTGAGGAGCTAAACTCGGCGTTAATTTTATCCGCACCAGCGATGCTTAGTTAGCGTCTTCCAGGGACTTCCATAGAAGCGTCCGCAGTTCAAGACAACTGTGTTTGTCTAAAACTGTCTGAATGCACAATGTTATACTTTTATATTTTAGCATGTGTGGCCAAGGATAGACGATCAACACTGTTAACTAGCTCACGTTTTAAGCCTGTTCTTTTTCCTTTCGCGGCTGTTTAAAAAACAGAGATGAAAATTTGACATTTCGCAAATGAATTGCGTCAATTGGGCAAAACATATATTTATGTAGTCTGTGAGAAGGCAGCACTGAACTTAGGGTTTTATGAGCAAACTGAAAAATCCTTTTAACAATTTGTTAATTTCATACTGTTATCCATTGAACAGCTTTGCTGTTTAAGTTAGCATAATATAGTTGACCTTCCTGTATTACTTGGGATATTTCTTCACTATGCTTTGTTCGGAATTAGCAAACGACTCACGTTATGTGCAAAAAATAGTTCGGGATTGTTAGCAAAAACCCAATCTAGATGCAATTCGATCCTGGTTGAGAATTCTGCCAAATTAACTAACCTATACTGTTAATGGAAGTTGGGTTACTCCTATTAAACCAGCCTGCGAGAAAACAGATAAAACCTTCTTATTTCTGTCGCAAGTAGAATGTTAGTTGTTTCGCAAACTATAAATAAACAATTGACTAAATAAATAAATAAACGTTTTATTCCTCAGCAGTATAAGGCACAGACCAATTGGGTGGTCTTACCAACATGTACAACGTGATCGCATAATATAGTTAATTATTCGTCTTTTGGTTATTGGTTCCCAGATGGGTTTTTGAATTGATTAGCAGTTTGGGAAAAGTAGAGAGATAAAGAAACTGGGAACAATAATAACTGTAGATTTCACGGAAAGTTCAAGTAAAGTATTACGGTCACCCATGGAACTGTCCCCAGGGGACTTGCTTCCATGCAGCGTATTTCCAAGGTGGGTTTCACCCGCACTTCCATGCTCCAATTGGCTCTGTGCCTGTGTGACAAGATAGTAAATAGGCAATCAGAACTAGATATCAAACTATTTTTAGGGCTGTTTTATGCATGCATTATAGGTGATGAAGCCTCAGCACGTTCTGTCATGCGGATCAATCAAGTATGACACTTTTTGTTTTAAGCCAGCGAGTCAGTAGTAATATGATTTGCATGGGTATACTTTTTTATTTTGGAAGCTGTAATCCGTCGCCACAAGAGATCAGCCCAGTCATAACCAACGGTGAAACAAAGAAGAAGATAAAGTATGAGGTATTATAAAACATAATGATGAATACAAACGCCTGCCGATAGACCAGTCACAATTTGATGGAAAATCTTAGCGAGTGACGACGATGGTACAGAGACATCAGCTTGAAAGCTGTAGTGCATCTACGAACCAGTGCGACAAAGGAGAAAACAGAATTGGTTAGACGGATTAATAGGAAAAAGATCGTTTTCAAATATATACTCAAGAATGCAATTATATGTAGGTAATCTTATATTATTGAAACGAATAGAGGATATGGTGACTATCATACGTATCCAGGACCTTTCTCATACAAATCAACTAGAGTCACCGTTTGGCGTAGTGTTGACCAGATGTTTGCAATAGTCAGGTGAATATTAATCATGCGTCTGAATTGTGGATAGGTAGTGCAGTTTCTAACACTCGATGGAAGTTTGTTCCATATTAACGCATATTTTACGGAGAAAAAATTTGAGCAGAGCTTTGTGGGAGACTTTGGTATTTTCACTGTGCGCTCGCTGTTTCTTAGTTCATAGTGCATACGAGTCTGAAACTCGAGTTGTGGCTGAGCAGTGAAACTTAACCCGAATAGTAAGTGATATACAAGGCACAAATTAAGTTTGAATCTGGGGAGCCATAGCGGCTCCAGATTTAGCGCCTTGTGACCCTCACGGTACGTCATATTATTAGGCATGTTCAAAAACCTCTTTGTGAATGATCGTTGAAGGTTTTCTAGTGCTATAATGTCCACTTTCTCAGATTACTACGCACTATCGTACAGTACTCAAGCTTTGGCCTGACACATTTTGAAGGCTTGAAGCCTAGAACACCACAAAATAAGAGTTCGACTTATGTAGGCGATCAATTTTCTGGCAGAAGCCTGTAAGAAGATAACATGCTCTAAAAAGTTAAATGAGGCAGAACATCTTAGACCAAGGTCTCGGATTGCGCCACGCACAGGAATATGGGTATCGTTTAATGTAAGGATATTCCGAGAAGGGCCACAGCCGTGGTACAATAGATTACTCTTGTCAGTGGCAAAGTGCAGCTTCCAGGAGTTACTTCAGAGCTACAATGCGGACAAGTCAGACTGAATATAGGCATAGTTAGGACTACATTGTCCAGGGGCGGAACAATACACAATTTTAACGTCATCAGCAAAAAGGAACGGCTTCCCATACGAAATTTCATCAAGGAGATCGTTGAAATAAACTAAGAATAAAAGCGGGCCTAGCACGCTAAGTTGAATCACTACACTAGAGATTGTAGTGGCTTCAGATGTATGGTTACCGATTTTGACTACTTGCTTTCTACCCTCGAGGTAGGAAGATAACCAATCTAGAAGCGAATTTGTGATACCATAGGACGTAAGCTTCCGCAACAATAAATTGTGTGGGACACGGTCAAAAACCTTTTGGATGGCAAGAAATATTACGATGATGGCACTTCGGCGTCTCTTGCTGTAGTCACATAATCAAGGTAATCTAACTGACAGGTAGTGCAAGACCTAACTTTCAAAAAACCGTGCTGATGTTTACTGAGAAGGCTCATGGAACTCAAATATTCTATTATGCGTTCTTTAACTATCCTCTCCATGATTCTAGAGATAATAGATGTGTGGTGGATTGGGCGGCAATTTTTTACGTCCTGCATAGATCCGCTTTTGTGTCTTGGTATTATAGTTGATTGTTTCCAGTGTATAGGATACTCCCCATTGAGCATGGAAAGTGTAAATACATTAAGCAAAAACAGTGGGATGTCTGGACCTCCGTGCTTGACCAGTATTGGAGGGATGTTGTCAGGGCCTGGTGAGCATGATGGCCGAACTAATCTGAGTTGGCGACGTATGTCACTAAGTGTAAATTCAACAGTTTGGAGTGTATTTCTGCCTCTGTGTATCAGCTTGAGCTGAGGATCTTCTTTCGCGTTAGTGCTATAAGTAGACATGAAGTAGTCACTGAAGATCGAACATATGATTGCACGATCGGTTATAACAATTCCGTTAGAGTTTACAATGGTGTTTATACAACTTGATTTTCTATTCTGCCTACGGTCCAAAAGTTTTAAGACGCAGCCTACCACGTTGGAGCCCTTCAGTGCCATTACTTTCTCAGAGCATAGCATTTTGTGGTGGTCTCGGTATAACGTTGTAAGCAATTTGGTGTGAAGCATCAGCAGAGTAAAATCGTTTGTTTTCCTAAACTTTTTGTTTATTTTATGAAGTTTAGTGGCTACCATTTTTGAGATACCTGCAGGTGCAGCTGTCCTTTTCAAATTGTTGGTACGTTCTGGAGCCACAGCTTCAACACAATGCTAAATGCGGTGGTAGAATTCATTACAAGCAATTTGTACATTCTGTGCTAAGAAGAATGGATCAATATATGAAGACCTTATAAGATCCGAGAAAATTGACCAATTCACAGAAGAGAATGGACGGTACTTGATCATTGATTCTATCGGTTTAGAAAGAATTTGGAAAGAACAACCAACGGTGTTATGATCACTACTCGGATATGATATGTTTATGAGAAATCGTCAGTGTCGTCGAGGAGGAGGATACGTACTTTACGCGAAACAATCGCTGACAGCAACAACATTCGAGAATCCAGTGCTGAATAATGTGCAAGAGTCACTTTGGCTTACGATAACGACCAGCACCTGCTTGTTGGTTGTATATACAGCACGCCAAACTATAGCCAAGAGGACTTAGTAGATTGGACGTTTGCATTTGAATGTGCCGCAAGCCTTCCATTTAAACACACGGTTATCGGTGGTGATTTCAATCTGCCATCAATTGCATGGTCTGCAGGAACTGCTCCTCTGAAATTTCATAATCTTATCTCTTGTATTCATATGAATGGTTGGCAACAACATGTCTCCAAGCCGACCAGAGGAAACAGCATCCTTGATCTCATTTTCTCGCTGGGCATACCTGCTATTAATGTAATGGTCCTTAATGAATTCCCTGGGAGCGACCATCGGGTGGTCAAATGCTGTCTAAGATTACGAATGGCCAATGAACCACACCCACTGCACTATCGTTTATTCAACTCCGTCAACTGGAACAGGTTTAAGGATATGGTTCGTTCGATGAACTGGAATGATTTCTTCCACTCTCCTTGCCATCAAAAAGCAGCAGACGTGTTCTATGATATCATCGGTCTTTGCATTGATTTATTGGTGCCTCTAAAGTGTGCCCGCCTAAGAAAACAAAAGCCCAATCGCCCAGTGTTAGGTATCACACGCAAGCTTCATAAGATCCGGCGGAAATTCAGATTAACAGCAGACTTTGCGCTAATACTGCAGCAGGCAAAAATCATCGAAGAACTCGGGCATCTAAATGTTCGCAATCTCATATTAGAAGAATACAAAGCTTTGAATGGCCCGAATAAAACAACGGAACTGTCTAAACTGTTTCGTGCCAGAGGGTTGCGTCGCAGTAATTCCATCAATTTTATCATTATGCCGGATGGCACATACCTTGATGCTCCGGGTGAAATTTTTGAGGCTTTCAGCGTCTATTTCGCCGAATCAATGGTTGATGAACCGTTAGCCACACCAGCGCTTGTCACACCACACATTGCTGAAAGTTTATGCACAGTGGAATTCACTGTTGCAAAAATCTCCGGTCAAGTCTCCCGCTTGTATTCCTCGACTTACCCAGGACCTGATGGAATTCCCCCTTGTTTGTTAAAAAGCGGTAGGAGCGACTTGCCTCTTCTATTGCTCAACATTTTTACGCTCTCTTTTAACAGTGCAGTATATCCTAATCACTGGAAGACTTCCGTTGTTATCCCGCGGCATAAGAATGGAAACGTTCACGAAATTAAAAACTATCGCCCCATCAATCACACACCAGTAATATCTAGAATTATGGAAAGGATAGTGAAAGATGAATTACTTATTTTCTTGAATAAGAAAAACGTCATCAACAATTCACAACACGGTTTTTTGCAGGGCAGATCTTGGGCAACATGCCAGACAGACTTCTTAAACCACACAACCGCTGCCATAGACAAAGGCAACAGTGTTATTGTCCTGTTCTTAGACATGCAAAAAGCATTCGACAGAGTGCCGCATCAAAGACTGCCTCTCAAACTGAAGGAAATAGGTATTGGAGAACCAATGTTTTCTTGGTTGTCGTCATACCTAGCTGACAGACATCAGGTGGTACGTATTGGCGACCGTATCTCTAAACCGAAAGCAGTTACCAGTGGAGTAATTCAGGGAAGTGTACTTGGTCCACTTCTTTTTCTCCTCTACGTCAACGATGTATTTCATAGAATAAGACATGGTGCTACTTTTCTGTTTGCTGATGACATTAAAATCGTCTACTCACAAGAACGTGCAGATACCCGCGCAGCCTTGTGCCACATTCAGGAAGATCTATCGGCACTTGAATCCTGGACCAAATTGCGGCAGATGTCCTTTTCCGTGGACAAGTGTAATTTTCTGTCGTACAAATGCGAAGTTCCACCAGGCAGTCAATTGTTACAAGGCACATTTATATCACAGTGCAAAGTGATTCGCGACTTGGGTGTGGGGTATTCAACTACCTTCAACTTTTCCGAACATTGTGACTTCCAAGTTTCGAAAGCCATGAAGACTACTGGCTATATCTGTCATAAATTTCAACACTTAGAATCTCGTATCTGACTTTACAAAACATATGTGTTACCTGGCATGGAATACTGCTCACTACTACAGTCGAATCTGCGGAAATCTGAACAGCATGCTCTTGAGAGGGTACAGCGACGCTTTACAAAGAAGCTGTGCGGATATTCCTCCAAGATGACCTACAGAGAGCGCAGTGAAAAACTTGGACTTGACCCACTTTGGCTACGGATAATGAAGATGAACTTGTGTTTCCTGTACAGAATAATTCGCCATCACATGCACAATTATGCTAACTGTGTCCATATGTCCGTTAACACTAGATACGAGCTACGAAATAAGGAGACAACGGTCATGATTCCAAAGTTCAATACGCGAATTAGGGAGCGTTTCTTCTTAATACACTGCTCAAAGCTTTGGAACAAACTTGCAAGAGCTATCAGAACTTGCTGCACATTGCGTTTGTTTAAGCTTTCGATAAAAGATCATTTAACCGTTCAAAATGTGATAATAATTTTTCGAACAGCACATTCAATAGATAACGCTTTTGAGATCGGAGTTAGTGGTGCCTGAAAGTGCATGTGGTCAAGTGCACAAGAGGTTATATTTTGCTGGCCCGCAGCACTTTATTCGCTTTTTTGTGGGCGATCAACTCTCATGTGACTGCTAAAAGCTTGTCAGACGATAGAACAAGAGGAATGCAAATATTTTGGACCGCTTCGCGCTACACAAATTTTCATTTTGTGCTCACATTAAAAAAATTATTATACAAAGATATGAAACTGCTGTACCATTATTTGATCCGTCCCTTCTGGAAACGGCTTCTCGCATCGTCGAGCCATATACAATTTATTTATTTATTTATTTACTACCCGACAACTTGTCACTGATGTACGTGGACACATGCGAACATCCCATAGTAAATATTAGATCAAATGTGTTACCAAGCCGTGTAGGTTCTGTGATGTGCTGTACCCAACCCAGTCGACCAGGAGTAGACATAAAAATATTGTGTTTTTGGGGTTTATTTTTAAGGCACCATGGGATTTCGGGCATATTAAAATCCCCAGCGATTATTTTATTAGTGTATGAGAGGTCATCAATAAAAGAGAATGTGTCCAACAAGTCATCGGTCACGGTGAGTGTGGATGATGGGGGTCTGTAAATACAACCTATTAAGAGATTTGTTGGATTAATAGAAATGGTAATCCACACCGAATCAGTAGGTTTCCTTAGGAGTGGTTCATTCAGAGGCAGAACCAAGTATTTGTCTTTGACGTAGATTATACAGCCACCAGCTCTACCATAAAGGCGGTCATTACGAGACATGTTATAACCCAGTATCCCAAACAATGTGTCAGACATCTCCGCTGAACACCATGTTTCTGTAATTAGTACCATATCAGGCGAAGAAAGGTGAAGAATATTACACAGGAAGTGCATTTTATTTAACAGTGAGCGGAAATTAATTAAAAGTAAGTGCAGTGTCTTGTTATCCGTTGGGTTGTCTACAGGAATCCAAGTACAGGACCCCAACGAGGTTGTATTTGGAGAGAATGGAGTGAGGGTGGTGGATACGGAGGTCATATAATTTGCAGAATTAGTGTCATTTGGAGGTGTGGCGGCTAAAACGCTACTGGACTCCCCCCCCCCAACAAAAATTTTGGAAAGGTGAAATACTGGGGAAATGGCGACCCACTGGGAGATTACAGTTTGCTAGCTGTTGTACATAACCTACGTGCCAGTTAAGGTTATTTACATGTTGAGGTAGTTTGATAGGATTTTGGTTGGGACAATTTCTCTCAGCTACTTGAAGTTCGCTAGCAAGTGGCTCATAAGTTATGGTGCGCACAGGTCGCATATTCAAATGCTGCATGGTTGGAGATATGCCGATTGTCTGCTGGTTTTCAGTGGTGACGGTGTTTGGTGGGACGTTTAAAATAACTGTGTTTTTATTCTGCTTAGGAGCACCCGTATAGATTCCACGTGAGGTTTGCTATCAGTGTTCTTTGCAACAAGGCTGTTCCGCAGTATTAGAGGTTCACAGCTTTTAGGAGAGGAGGTTTTCAGTTTCGTACCAGAGCGTCTATGCACCTGGTTGGTGAACGACAAAGAGTGAGTAGAGATAGTCGTTTGCGCAATGGAACTTTCTTGTAGGTTCGGGGACGAGTTGCGTGGTAAAGCTGGACTAATGTGACACGGAATGGAGTCAGAAGCGATATTTTTATGACAGCTGCTATTTGATTTCAACCTAAGAGTTTATTCAATTATGATCAGAGTACCATCTAGGTCAAACAGGTGGGGAAGTTCCTGAGTTTCCGTGGGTAGCGGAACATATTGGTCACAGATTTGTCGGAAATAGGCCTTGTTGCACTCCCTTTGTAGTACTGTTAAATCCGGTTTCAGGACCATGGATACGTAATCTTTCCTAAGGGATAATGCGCTCCTACTACAAATGAATATTTCAGCAACTGTCGTTTGAAAATTTAAAAAGTACTGGAGAGACCTGCTTCGGAGATTTCTTTCGCAGCCTCACGCAAGAAAACTGCAGTCTTACAACATGACAGTCGTTTACACTGCAGAGGAGATAGACTCAAGAGATAACTTTTCTGGTAAATTAAATGCTACAACATTTTTGGAGCGTTTAATGCGCTCATGCACCTCAAATGCAACATGTTGTATAAGATTCCCAACGGATCGGAGGTGTTCCATTTTTGGTGTATCTGGAGTATTAAAAAGATACATAAGCGAGTTAAATTGCTCTAGCACTTGGTACAGAGATTCAAACCTTTCCTTCAAATCCTTCAGCTGTGGTTCAAGTGCAGCAATCGTTTCAATCGCTTTAGTGGGCGATTCTGCAGTAACTGTGCTGTGCTCTATCAGAGAAACCTTATGAGAACTAACATTTGATTGCTTTTTTACTCTTACGCGCAATTTCGGAATTATTTTCATCTTAGATGATGAGCCTTTAACTTTTACTGTGCTGACGGACTGGTTATAAGCAGGATGTTTTGCCAGCATTTCAATGGCTTCCTGTCTCTTCTTTGACTTTCTTGTTTCAACTGAGGTAACTAGCATTTTTACTGATTGGTCACTCGGTTTTAGGGCTTGTGAAAACTATTTTATGTGGACAAGGATAAGAAAATAGGGGACAAATTTCGCCGTTTTTGTTACAGTGCTCAAGCGGAATCAAACAGTCATCGACAAACCGCCGAGGAAACAGACTATGATTTTAGGGCTTATACGACCTATCTAAAGGGCACGAGAATCACACGGGTACAAACAGCCACGGTTTCAGACGCAATGATCGATACAAACCAACCGGTTATAACAGTGCTCAGTTGTCCAAATTCCGCCGAGGGTAGATTTGCCTTCAATAATCAACCGCTCCGTGCACAGCTAGCCCTGAGGTCAATTCCGTGGCGCGCCTCGTCACGTTATGTCACAAGTTCCAACAGGCGCACACACAAATCCGGCCAAACAAAGAGATTTGCGTGCGTTCGATAGAGCGCGATTCACAATGCGGCGAGAGCTCTTGGCCAACCAAGACAGTGTACGAAGGTATAATTGCTTCTAGTTGCCTTATGCAGCTACCAACAGGGTTGGTTTATGTCTCTTGAAGTAGATCTACCAATAAGCTTTCCGATAACTCCAAAAACCTTGATGAAGGCAGAAAATTAGTGCACTTGTAGGCGAACGACTGTGCTGAAACACAGCCATAATTGAAAACCGGATTTTTACGTTGATCCTTTTATAGTACCCTCAAGAATTTTTGCGCAATGGGTAGACCTGATCGAGCCCGATTGAATGAATGTACCCAGGCCAATGTGCGAAGAAATTTGAATCCGAAAACTTGAAAATTCAGGAGCAACGAAATAATTCCGAACAACTCTGTGTCCTGAGCAGCCTACACATTTCCAACTGTGTTAGGAAATCGCTCAGCAAACTTGGTTTGCACTCCAATAAGTGTCAGCTTACTGAGGGTGTTAAGTACTCCGAGAGTTTCTTAACGGAATTACATTACGCGTTGTTGACGTAAATGATTAAATCTCCGCTACCATGTTAGTGCTCGCCTGAGCTGTCGGATCTAATGTTCGTTGACAATTAACTTCCCGAACATACATCATCAGTGGCAGAGTTTAACCAAGTTTTTACAACATCAGCTTGTAAACATGCACAAATACTTTTACTTCAAAAGTTTACGAGATCATTATGGGTGCAAGCAATAAGCAAAGGAAGCAGCCGGTCTCTTACGGTCCCGTTACACACATGTGCTTCAGAGAGTACCAGGCCGGATAATTAGCGCTTTTTCTATTATCCCACCGTCAGCCATATGTAACATAACTTTTACTGCAGAAGCTTTCATAAAGTTCTTACACCTGCGTATCCACAGCCATTCTGGTGTTGATAACAACTAACCGAAAGCCCCACAGGCAGCAAACAGTGATCTGGCAATGCCTATGACTATTTTCCGTCAGCGCTGTCTAGTGAAGAACCAAAATCCAACAACGTGGAAAAGAGGGACCCTCACTCTTGTTCATTAAGGAGGTAGCTGCACTGACTCAACCAGTTACTGTCCACAACACCGCTTCGTGTGCTTTCCAAAATTAAGTCATCATCATCAACATCAACAACAGCAGTACATCAGTCATTTGAACTTATGCTTCGTTGCCATACAACCATGAGGACCTATGAAATAAATAATAAGAGGGATAGAAGGGGGACTTACATGAAAACCTTAATGCACTAAGCAAACATTCAGGGTCAAGGCGCCTACACCTTGTGTAGACAACATACCGTCACAAACAGCTGGCTATCGTGCAAAGATAAGCCGGCTTCGGCGAGACAGCTTCCGTTCGGCTTTCACTGCCTCTCGTCATAATCAGCCATTACCCCGCAGATAACTCAGCACCAAACACACCTTAAACAGGCAGTCCGATTAGGGGACGGCAGCAGACGCGCCACTGGTGTCTGTTGCGAGCCATGTCCTGTAATGTCTCGAGCAAAGCACAAGGCGAGTCAAGTGGACTCCAACCCGGAAGGCGAGACGGACAAACGGCATCCAGGTTAGTCGTCATTAAGTTCATTTCACGCTGCCAAGCCAAATTCTTTCCACCTCGAGCCTTGTGCCAACCTACACCTGGTCGACTGAACAACGCCCTCCTAGGTAAGCAGTGACCAAGCATACGTAGCACGTGCCCGAGCCAACGCAACTTATTCAGTGCTATCTGTTGTTCTAGGGAGCTAGCATGATTATCACCACCTAGTACTCTCCTATGCACATCATCGTTGCGGTCACGCTGGTGCTATCCAACACAAGGTAATGCTTCGCAGACAACAATAACCCAAGACTTGAAGGCGCCTCAGATCTTCAGAACGAGCGGGCCAAGTCTCACTACCATACAGCAGAACGGCCCTCATTGTGGCCTTGTATACACAGCCTTTCAGACGGAGGGAAATTCCCTCTTTTCGCCAAAGATGTCGCAGGTTCAATAAGGCAGCTCTGGCTTTTGCAATGCGTGAGCTGATATCAGTTTCTATGCGCCCATCGTTGCTGATACAGCTGCCAAGATAAGTGAATTAATCAACCACCTCGAGTTCCTCGTTAGCAAGCGGCATGGGGTCATCAAGTGGCTGGTGGTCCTGCAACAACACTTTGCACTTTGAAGATGCATTCCAAATAATGGAACCAATCTGGACAGGCTATTCAGGGTTGATTGTGCCGTCGTAACATCGTCGAAAATCAAAACGATATTGTCCGCATAATCTAGATCAAGTTACCTGCCAGCAGGCAGCAAGTCAACACCTACCACTTGAGATTCCGCAAGGGAACGCTCCATGATAGAATCCACGAGGAAATTGAACAAAATGGGGAAATCGGGCAACCCTAACGAGCAACAATTGTGGTCGGAAAGGTATCCGATAGAACCGCGTAGACCGTGACGCGGCCTGTAGTTTTCGAGTACAGAGCACGAAGGATATTCGCATATTTTGTGAAAACACATTTTTGCGCAAGTATTTCGGCCAGAATCGATCGATCGACTGCATCGAACACACTCTTGAATTCGAGGAACACAGCCATTTTCGGTCTGCTGTACGCGTTGCGCTGCTCTAGCACCTGCCGCAATGTGAATATATGGCCTGTACAGCCACGCCCTGGGAAGAAACCGGCCTGCTCTTCTGTAACCCGTGATTCCCGTCCTACGGTGAGGTGAAGAACGAGAATCGAGGCCAATAATTTTGTCACAACTGGAGTTAAACTAATGCCCCTGGGGTTAGCACAGTCTGTGCGACTGCCCTTCTTGTATATTACTACTAAAATCGATTCGCTCCAATCAGCCGGGCACTTTCTTCATTCCAAATAATTGCGAAAGGGGTTGTCAGTGCTTTACAGAGGACCTCACCTTCGTCCATAAATAGTGCAAGTGGTAGGGAATATTGGTCACTGGCACGAAAAAGTTTGTGGGCTGTGTTGGCGTTTCGGTCCTCGGCCTCCGTTGGAGGCTCTAAACTAACCGTCCATGGCTCGTCCTGCATCACCTGAGTAGGAAGAGTTCCGGTAGCAGGGGGCCAGCTGAACTGATCCTAAAAATGTTCCACCCAACGAGCTATACGGCTCTCCTTATTGTGTATCAGTACTACCTCGTCGTCTCTGATTGTCGCACTGATGCCTGGTTTTCTGGGACCAGTGTTGCGTATTAGCTGGAAGGGCTTGCGGTATTTGCCTACTGCTCCTGCCTCCACAGTTTCCTCAGCCCGACTGGTCCACCAGGCTTCCTTTTCAGCACGTAGGCTCTTCTTAAGTTAACACCTAATGGCTAATTCGGGCACATTGTGTTCTGATCTTGCCAGGAGGTGTCTTCTGGATTGCAACTGGTTCACCGACCTCTCGGATATCCAGTGACTGGTGCGGTGACCAATGATAGTGCCAAAAGCAGATGCTCCTGCGTCGTGCATAGTGGCCGAGATCTTATTCCACTGTAGTTCAGTATCATTAGTACAAGACAGCGAGAGTTTGCTATGCAGTGCTCCTTGATATGCTTGCCTGACCGAGGGCTGAGACAATTTCTCCGTTGCCAATCTTAGGGGACATTTGGTGCGCCTCCCGGTAAAGTTCATGGAGAAACGACAGCGTACCGTGGCATTATCAGAGTCGACACAGGTACTCCAGTATGAGCGGCAATCCGGGATGGAACCACGACATCTGTAACTTATGGCTATGTGGTCAATTTGGATCCATCGCTAGCCAGCTACAAGAGGACGACAAGTGGCACTTCGGCGCCCACTGTGTCTAAAAGCAGTGCTACTGAGAAACAACTGGGGCTCCGCACACAGTTGCAGCAGACGCTCGCCGTTGTCAGTCCGTTCGGAGTCAAGCCCATAATTACCACCCAGCTATGTTTCTGAAGAGCTCAGACGCCCTAGTGCGTTCATATCCCTTGCAAGTACTATAATATCTGAACTAATAACACTGCGTAGTAGCGCGTTCAGTTCGTGATAGAATGTGTCCTTGACAGCATTAGAACTGCAGTCGGTGGGGGCATAAGCGGCAATCACAGACAAACAGCGTTTTGTATTACTTCGTAAATCCACCTTAGCTGAGGTGGTCAAACGGGCTGCATATAAACGGCTGTTTACCGGAATCCAACCAATCAACGATTGCTCAACGGTGGAGCTTAGAATGATACCTACAGTATATTGACACGTGAGTGCTGCATTCACTTCTCCGGATGCGTGCAACCAATAACCAGAGGATAAGCTGGATGCAGTTAAATCAACAACCCCATTAGGGTCATTGATACTAGTTTCGGACACAGCACACATCAATACCCAGTGTGTCCAAGGTGCTTGCGAGTGTAGTCTGTTGACTTATGTGACTTAGAGTGCGAACCTTGAACTTCGCCATGGAAATGGGAGAGCGTGGTCTTATGAGAGACTGTTGCCGATGGGCGTCCGGTGCTTATCGCGAGAAGGAGGCTGCAGATAGTTCCACTCCAGTTACACTTCGGTTGCTGTCAATTAAGCTGGGAATTATGGAAGGAAGGTTAATAATGGGGGTCGGGATGGGAGTAAGATAAACAGGTAAAAAAGGAAGAAGTGAGGCGCCAGCCATGCTGTATGCAGCAGAGAAGGCGACCCTGATAATCTGCGCGACGGCCAATGCAGGATGAAGTTTATGATTGACGAAAATGTCATGGTTGTACGTGGGATCAGATACCGCCAGGGCGCCCAGACCTAGACAGGAGGATGATTAGGGTCCTCATCCAAAGCCTTTGGCTCAAAAGCCTGTCCGCAAGGCAGCGTTGAGGTGGCAATGATTTAGTTTTACAGAAGTGGACGCCATCCCATTTCAAACCCCCAACCTGGAGGACAGGAGACTGAGTTTGTCTGACCTCTGACCATTAACTAACCTGGTAGGAGTAGCTCTCACGGTGCCCGGAAACATCACCCAGTATAGCTCAATGGGTCAATGAGGTACGAAAACGGTCACACCAAGTTAAGGTCCAGTCTCTTTGCGACCGTCCAAAATTAAGTACTCTATCATCGCTGATGTATGTTTGCGGTATCTGGATAACCGTAGTGTAATAGTTCCGGAGCAACATTGCTTTCGATAAACGCACTCGTACACTACGAACCTCTTAACTGGAAGCAACATCTGGACTGAAGCATTTGGGGATGGAGCAAAAGATTTTTACCTGGAATTTTCAAAAGCTCTTTACCGCTGACACCACTGATTTCCCCACTATTAACTTCAAATCTCTGGAATTGTTTACCCACCCCTGCGTTTTATTGCCTTTTCTGCACGAAAGCTGTTTGGATGTGAGAGCACTAGAAACTCTGTCCGACGCAACTGATGTGGACTACGTGTATCCACGACACGATGCTAGGGCCATGTCTATTATTGGTTTTCATAAACGAACTAGCCAGAATTTTTCTCCGATTTCTTATTCTTCGCAGATGCTATCAATATATAGCAGGTTATCATGGAACTGTATGACCACAATGCGTTTCATCGTGACCACAACATGAATTGGAATTGCTCAGTTCAGCATGAAATTCAATGTGGAATAATGTCACGCTGTTCGGATTTACAATCGGCACGACTGCGTGTAGTTTTTGGATCACAAATTGCATGCCATTAATCGGGAATGGAACTTCAGTGTAATCAAAGAAAACGAACAAAACTCTTCAGAACAGACTAATGCAGCTGTGAAAAGAGGCCACTAGAACGTCGGCCTACTGCAGAGGGCATTCGGGAGTTTTGACGCATCCACCATTCCCATGATGTAAACCTCCTACGTGCGCCCTCAGTTTGAATGCGCCGTCCGAGCAAAGCAACCGTGATTCAAGCGCGACTTGAAGGTGTTAGATACGCCGCTAAGTAAAGCTGTGGATAACTTCAACGGTCTACGAAATATACCTAACCATCAAAGACGGAAATCTCTAGCACTTTCAGTTGACTCTAATGAAGTTTACGCGGCGATCTCATATTGGCGTACCAAACAGTGTGGGACCCTAATCAAGTATATCGAAACTCGACGAAACAGCCGTAACACCAATCCCAGATGTAACCGTCTAAAACTATGCCAATCATATAGCCGCCTAGAATCACAGGGAAATTATTTTTATCTGCGGGTTTAATAACCCTGAAGATGTCCCTAATTCAATTGTTTCCTCTTAGATTGGATGTTTCCAAAGCGCTTGGATGTTGCCCTTGGCCCCTAGCACTACTTTGTTTAAGCTGTGCTACTGTGGAATATATAATTAATGCTCTCAAGCTGGACTTGTATGTGACGTAGATAGAAGAGTTGAGTATACCAGTTTTAAAATTTCTCTCAAAGGACATAAGCTAGAGCTGTCTCCATGGGATCTGTTTTGCAATAAATTCTCATTTTCACTACTGTTATTCGGCTGCGTATCTGCTAAATGGACGCTCAAACCGATAAATTACACCTCCTAAAATATTCTAGTTTTGCACCTACTATCCTGCGAAACAAGCTATCTAAATGTATTGTTATCCATGATAAATCCTTCTTCATTATCCATGTTGAATAACTGTCACTAAAACTGCACAAACCAAAGCAAATACCGTTATTAAATCGGCATAGGTTTTGTTTTCAAATCCAAGCTATGTAACACTGCAAACCACAATTTCGGCGCATTTTTGAGTTGGTAACTGGATTTCTGATTGTTAGAAATTATAGTGGCATCTGACTAAGAAACCAAAACAAAGTTATAGGGATGCGGTCATCGCGAACGCCTGTGGACTTTCTCGTTGGCAGGAACACATCATTTTTGTATCGAAAACTGCAACAAATATATAAAAGTGAGACTTCAATTATAATATATAGGTTATAAATGAGTTTATCTATGCAAGGCACATTGTCATCTACTGACTGGCGTATAAAATAGTGCCATAATTGAATGATCCGCATGACCGAAGGGGCTGAGGCTTCATCGCCCAAAATACATGTATAAAAGCAGCCCAAAAAAGAACACAACATAGGATAAACAGGTGATGGCTCATATGTTTCTACGCCACACCGGCACGCGGCCAGGTATAGCATGGATGTGCGGGCACACATTTCATGGGAATACCTTGCATGGAAGCAGGTCCCTTGGGACGGCTTCACGAGTGACTGTGTTAATTTACCTGGACTTTTGTTTAAATCTGCATTGCAATTGTTCCCAGCCTTTTAATTTCTTTAATACCTTAAACCTGTCAATTAATATATTACCCGTTTTGCATCAATTGTAAACAGCGTGAAAAGATTGATTACCTTTTGCCATCCTGCTGTACACATTGATCAGACCACATAGTTGGAATGCATATAGCATCTCCGAGGAATATACCATTAATTTCTTAAGTTGATTTATTTAGTTAATATTATTACATGTCTTACAATATCTTCGCCATTATTTTATTTTGAAACTTTGCACATAACAACGCTAAACGATGAAATGACTACTTGAGTGTTCTTGTTTTGGAAGGATATATTTTTGTGCTAACATGGGTAATATGATGGATTCACAGATGCGTTTTCTACGTATTTTTCACGCAAACATTCCTACCTATATAGTTTTAGCTATTTTATTCGTGTAGTCTCATTGTTCAGTTGTTCAGATTTCACAGAAAGTGTGTGTTTTAGTTACAGCGTTATCTTCTAATGTTGCGCTGAACTCTCATTGTATGTGAACAATTCATTCATTCTGTACATTGGTTGAGGTTGTATTCACGATTTATTTTAAACCGTGGTTCTGGTTTTGAACTGCAAGGATTTGCGCCTGATAGCTTGTATATAATCCATTCTATTATTCCATGTTATCTCTTAATGGCTTGCGTTTTGTATTTAGTGCTACCACAATTAATGGAAAACATTACATCAACGATACCAAATACAAAATCATTCGTTATTTCGAAACAGACTGATGTGTAGATAAATTACACAAAACGCACCTGAAACCATGCTGTGCCGTGGAAAACTGAGGCACAGTGAAGTATCTCTCATTTTCTTTAATTAACATATAAACTAAATAGACTATGCTGGTGTTCATTTTGTACGTTACTAATCTTCAGTTGCAATACACGTTGTCGACGGATTGGGAAATGAAAATCAATAAATATCATTGAACGTATGAGCATCCGCTAATTTTCATAAGGTAGACTAAATGGTTCAAGGAAAATGCGGAGAGCGATGCACATTATGTGGGTCGAGATATCCAACATACTATTAACATGTTCACAGTCGTGCTGTTAGGCTAAACTGGGTAGGGTATGCAACAAAATAGATAAAAATAATGTTACGTCAGTTTTGGTGGATGACCACTTACGCGCAACGTCTGTCACAATCCATGTTGCAGCTACTCTACAAACTGAGCGACCTGTAATACCAAAGGCCATCTCACTACAAAGGTAGTTTACCTGCCAAAGGATGTTACTGGTTTAAGAATGGTTTCAGATTACCGGCAAACTAGACAACAACATACTAACCATTGTGTTACCAAACGTAAGCAACTGCCACTCTAGCTGACCAAATATATGCGGTTGTAAGTATTAACCTCTTCGTCTTATAGAGGGAAGCCACTAAAGCAATACAAATAAAGGTAGCAAAATGCTTACTAAAGGAGACAACTGTTTGGACGCTTTGGAGACGCAACAGCGGTTGCAAGATTTAAACCACCAAGCCAAGACCACATAGCCAATCTGAAGCAAGCACATGCATTCTTAAAACGAAAGTTAAGTGGGCGCATTGATTCAAAACAAAGCAATGGCAAGGACAATTCCATATGAATGTTTGGAACGTATTTTTATCACTGTGCATAATAGTCGCAAGCAATACTTTGGTACCAACTGCGGTAGATGGATTGACCGCATGTACTTCGCTGAATCTAAATGTGACCAGTTGCTCTTACAGTGTGCTATTCCTCGAAAAATGGGTGCCGGTTCTCCAGTGTTTTCCAAGTATCTTAAAACATAGTAATCATAATCAAACATTTTTCTGTCCCATTAGACTACATATTATCAACCAAATAATTACATTGGAGATTCATGCTTTTTGTAAATTTAGGCGCATAACCTTTATCTATTCATTACAACAAGCAAGTAATTAAACCAAAGTATACTGAAATTATAGAAATTATGCTGACTATTTCAAGCTGCGAATACATTTTGTAAAACCACATTACTAGAACCATTCCCTGGGCTGTGTGACCTAAGCAGTCATCCTTTTAGATGCTTAAATAAAACCCAGGGTTTCACGCAATTTATGCTTACTTGTTTTGGCGGTGAAGCATCGAATTTGGTGCCGAAATGTCACTGACCAAAAGATTTTCTTTTTATTCTGATAATTTGTATAGGAGGAAATTCCTCACGTCTAGCCTAACTCAGACAGTCGTCACACGCCCGGCAAAGCAATGTACGCCACTTTCATCCTTTCGTGAATCGTCAGCAGTGTGCATTACATCGGATTCTGGCAGGGCTCGTACCCGCAACTCGACTGTTGCCAGCCGGTGGTTGAGACCACTGAGCTAGGGAAAATGGCATCCACCATCGTAAATAAATTACTAAATGTGGTATAGGGCCGCTCACTATCCGGTGACTTACACTTTACTGCCTTGCAGAAGACAGGGTAGCCCGCACACCATGCGACGACCTTACCAAACTTAAGCATCCAATTAACTTATAGCATTATAAGCAGTTTGACCTGCGTAATGGTTACAGAAGAATATTAAGGGGGGTTGAATTGTTTAGGTAGAAATTCGTCACACCTAGACTAATTCAGACTGCCGGCACACTCCCGACAAAGCAATGTATACGACTTTCATCATTTCGGGAATCGTCAGCAGTGTGCATTCCATCGGATTCTGGTAGGGCTCGTATCCACAACTGGACTGTTGCCAGCACGTGGTTGAGACCACTGAGCTGCGGGGGACGGCGACGACCATCGTAAATAAGTTACTAGATGTGGTATAACGCACGCACTATCAGCTGACTTACACGCTACTGTCTTGCGGAGGGGGCTACCCTATTCTCTAAAACTACCTTGTAATGTACTTATTTAAGTTACCGCGTATAAGCTTCCAAAACGGTAGCTAACTTTTTGAAATTAAAGAGTTTATATTCTTCGGACCAGACACAAATGCGCAATTACCTTAAAAATGAGTAATGTCACATTCCAGGCTGCCTAGAATAATTATTTCATTAATCGGTGCTGTGTAATTGGGATTTGTTTTATGTACTGCCAATTCTGTCGAATAAAACATAGTCTAGCCCGTTCAAGGCAGTTAATGACACTAACATTAAGATTGTCACTCCGAACTCTGAAAAATATTCACAGTATAAATCTAACGGTTCGTCGGTATTTAATCATCGTATGCCATCTTGGTCGCTTTTGCCACCATGAAAAAAATAACAACCCTCACTTTACTATCGCACGGATTTAGCGCGGTTAACTTTCTATCTGCTTACTTATTTTTAGACGACTGCAAAGTCACTGTAATGCGACTTTGCAGCGGTCCTTTAGTCGAAATCAAAAACCCGATGTGTTATATTTGAAGGGAAACTTGCTAACAATTTTCTCCAGGGTAATTTGCTTGACTATTTTAATATTACCTTATTTTATTTAATAGTTTTTGTAAATCTATGCAGCACCTCTTTCTTAGTTGCACCAAATATCTTAAATGTTTGAGCATGTTATATATTTTTAGTGATGATTAAAGAGACAAGTCACCACTTTTCATTTCCTTACCGCATATTGTAAATAGACATGCGGAACTGACCGTTTTGCATATTGTGAATGTCATCGCTCAGGAAACTCCAAAGGTACTAGTATATTTGAGCGAATGAAAATTGAAATTACAAGCTGCAACTTACATTCAACCATAACACGGCTTTGTAAAAGTTAACTACTTACTATTGGAGCATTAAGGAAGGAGACTGTCCCATCAGACTGCAGCCGCTGTGTTATAGTTGCTACTTCTATCTAAATGTAGCGATGAAGTCAATTGCGTCCAAGTTGAATGTGTTTGTCATCCTCCTTAAAATGACTGGCACCAGTGGAAGCCAGACTCACATGAAGCGCCAGATTTTGTCAATATCAAGGCTGTACTGACCACATTTTACTTTACATCAGTTGTTGGAACCCTGAAATATTCATTGCCGATCAACCGTGATCAAGTTCGCAGAGGTGGAACGTGAATCGATGTGCTTTTGTAACGGTCTGCTCGGGAAAGTTTTGCCCCACAAATATGTAAATGTCATAAGCGCGTTGTACGTCCTTAGATCGGGTTGAATGAAGGCTTATGGTAAACAGTTGCCGTCCTTCAATATCTTCAGCCATGTGAGACGAGATTGTCCGCTGACACCAGTACTTTTTAACCTCAACACTGACGATCTTAAGGAATCTACATAGATTGGACCCGAATTGGATGTGTGGACCTGCTGCCAGCGTATCGAATTCTTGCTTTTGAGTATGCTGCGAAATATTGCTCTAATATGTGGCTGTCGACAGACGTACCAACTATCAGTAAACATATTAGCACTGGCTCTCAATCGTTTCTTGGCTTTTCTCTGCAACCTCCAAAAGCGACGTATTTCTCCGAGATCGGCACGCCTCAATCCATGCACTAACTTTTGGCGGGGATTATCTAGCATTCGTTCAGAACGTAAATACATATGCAGCTACATTATCGCGGTGGAATAGAATGTCACGAACCGTACAGCAAAATTTCAAGGAGCCTTTTCCCTTATCCTCCACCTATTGCGCCGAGGTGATATTACTCTCTCTGAAGAGAGTTTAGACCGCATCCGTCCGTTCGAATGAGGAAACTAGCCCAATAGGTTAACTTGCAATGTTAGGCCATCTAGGTTTGACCAGCACTGCCTTCTGGGCTTAGCTCAAATCTGCTGAAAACTCAGCGTAAGTAGTGAACGTGTTTGGCTTCATGAATTTGGTGCAGTACGAGAGGGTGAACCACAGCACTAGTATATCATGCGCCGAGCTTCGACGGCTTGTTCACTTGTTGAACATGCCAGTACATCGACTTCATTTGCTCAACCAGGACGTGGATGACATCAGAGGATGGGAATCTGAGCGATGGGTTGACCATAATGGGTGCTTTCCCTCAGTTTGCAATTGGAGTCCGTTGGTGTTTCCCGACTGCTGGGTTGGGGACTGAAATAATGTCCGACAGTTCAGTAGTGTAGGATGGGATACAAAACGCAATTTACAAGATCCAAAGGATGGATACTCAAAATAAAACTAAAATCAAAGTGTTCAGACCTGGAACATGGAGTATTAGTGGTTAAACCATTGCACTTTAGCAAACTGTTTTGTAGCGTTCGTCACTGAGATGAATGTCTGTCTTTCGAATGTCATCATATGTGATGCTTTCACCAGATACCTTGGTAATACATTCCAGTGAGAAAGGTTTTAAGTGAGTAAACATATTTTATACACTTCAGACGCGCGTGTTAGATTATTGGTTTCAGGTGGTTGCCTCGTCTTTGTTTGTAAGGGGCTAGGGTCAACAGCGGTGCATATGGATGCTCGCTTTCAGTTAATATCCGGTATGGTTCTAAGATCTCCGCTAAAGCGTCGGTATTCTAATGAGAACACACCGAGTACACCAAGACGCAGTTTGTAACTTAGACTGTTGCCTTTATGGCTCTTATTCGGGATTGTTAAAATAAACGAATGTCTCGTTTTAACTATGGACACCATGCCTGAACTGCATTTTCAAGGTGAGGGCAAATATCGGAATTAATCAGCACCGGTACTAGCCGTCACTCAAAGGTGCCGACTGTTGGCTCAAAAATCTCAAGTTCAAGTTTGCCACACTTGCTGCTTTCGAACGTTGGAGCGAATTGCCAACACTCTATTGCACGACTATACCTAAGTCGCATTCACCAGTGAGGTGTTGCAGGATATGTTGCCTCAATTGATATGTGCAGACGAAGCTGCTGCGCACCGTCAGCAGGTGGCACTTTGCAGGGTTCAGTGAAAGCTGATTTTTTTCCGCCCATTCATTAATCCGAGTCAGATCTCTTGGCAGGTAGACACGGTCGGATACTGAGCGAATTGCTTTCCATATTTTAGCATCATCTGCAAAAATTGACATCGGAGATAGAAGGTCTGCTGGAAGATCATTAATGTAGACTAAAACATACCGGGTGGAGGACGGATCCTTGATGTACTTCACTGGAGACGCACAGGCTTGCACAGTGAGTGTCGACTCAACTTAACTTGATTGCTCTGTCATGTAAGTGGTCTTCTAACAAGTGAGCAAGGAACCCGTTAATAAGGTAGACAGTAAACTTTTGGATGAGAAAGAAGTGATTGACCCTGTCAAGTGCTTTAGAAAATCTAAGTGAATCACATCGATGGGGACTCCTTCAAAAGCCGACCTGGTCCATGTGTCCCCAGTAAGCATCATTTTGGTGAGACAAGAGCGTTTGCGCCTGAAACCAAGTTAGGCATTAAAAGTTATTTGTAGACTTTCAAATTATCTCGTCAGTTCTTCTGCCATCACTGATTCCATCAATTTTGACAAAACAAGAAAGAGAGCAATAGGTCGGTAGTTAGCAGGATCCCATCGCTTACTTTTTTGTATATTTGAGTGATAATTCCTTTTATCCACTCAGAGGGGATTGTATGGGAGATACGCAGACCCTGAAAAATGGTTGCAAGTGGTGCTGTTATATGGGGAGAAAGGGTTTTCAGTCATTTTGGGCAGATCATGTCGATTCCAGGGGCACTGTACTAACGCAGAGACTGTTATTTGCTTGCAACAGCTTCCGGAGTAAAGGTGACGCTGGATAAGCCAAGGACATTTGTTTGGAGTTGATAAGGCGACGGTTTCATAGTATTTGTTGCTACCTAGCCAGACTGCAGTGGTAGAGCTTCCGCTGCATCCAGATCAGTAGTGTTTAGGCCACTGTCCGTTTTAAGTGGGGTTGTTCCGGGTTTAACCCTAAAATATCTGTATAATAATTTGGTTTTACCCCTAAATTTAGCATCATGTTCTTCTGCCATTTATACTTATCGACTCTAATGAGTGAGGTGCAGTAGTTTCTGACTGATTTCTGATTCTGCAAGGTGGTATTACACGGGCTTAGCGGATGTGGCATCCAGATCTCATCTCTTCTGTTTATCCATTTATGTGTTCTGCTTTGGTTCCACAAATTGGTCCGGCAGGATGCTCGCAATGCTGCAATGTATGTTATTGATAATATGACCCAGTTAAGTCTAACATTCAGTTCATTCCACGAGTCATTCGCTGAACTGTGCTTCTGTAGGTCCCAGTCAACGGTTGCTGCTAACTTGTGCAGCTTAAAATACTCCGTAATACCTCGTTGAGTCCCATTTCCTTTATCAACAATACTGGCATAAAACACATAACCGAAGGTTAGGGCTGTATGGTCGCCACGGTCCAGTGGAGGATCGGGTGCTACTGACTCAACAAGTAACTCTTCATTAGTCAACATACAGTCCAGGAGTGATGGCTTATTTGACCCGCGGTGTCTTGTTGGACGATGCACATGGTTATACCAAACTGTCATATCTATAAATCCAAGAAGCTTCAATTAAAATGATGGCCCATTAGGGGACATTGATGATATTGAAGAAATATTAAAATGGCCCGTTTTAGGATAGTGAGCGAACTTTTGTAAAACTGCATAGCGGAGAGATTTTAACAGAATCTTATCGCTGTCTGTTGACGAGTTTGGAGTCCTAGAGATAACTGCTAAGAGGCAAGCATTACTGGCCTGCTGAACCAACATCTCAAACTAATAGGTGCAGTCGGCAAAATAAAGCGTCGGGAAAAATAAGGGAAATTTCGGTAAGGGTCTCGCATTACAAGTACTCTCGCTATTAGAGAGCGAAACCACCACCGACAGATGGATGGTCATTTCTAATGTCTGACTTCTCACTGAGTTCAATCTCTGGATCAAGTATGTAGTTTGAGAGCCAAGTTTCAGTAACTGCTATGAGGTCCCAAGTTGTTGTTTCATGTCGATGGTGCGGTTCCGAGAGCTTAGAATACAACCCTTGAGTTCTGGTGCAGCAGCATTGTATTTGGTGCCCGTATTAGGACCTCAGCTTTCTGTGAGTGATGGGCGCGAATAGTGCCGATCTGCTGAAACTTTTTAAAACGGGGTTTTGCACATTTGGCTGATCTGAGATATGTACAACTGATGCTGGTTCATCTGTATCTGAGGTCTGTACTAATTAAAGGAATGATCTTACCCGTACTTCTGGTGGCTCTAGTTTCCTGTAGTCATGCCATATATGGATTGCCACTGACACCATTTCGGGCGCAGCCAAGGTAACTTTCAAAATTCGTGGTCAAAAGCCACTACATTCTGCATGTCGTAGCGTTCTAGGATATACCTCTATTCTTCGATGTCGTGCTTCTGTCTTTCACTGCTGCCGTCATGTTTCAATTCTGACACACCATGAACCGGTACCATTTTATTCATCTCATTTTGAGATGACGAAATAAAATTGGATTTTTGCTTCTGTCTTTGTGCCCATGACCAGTCAGGAAAAATGCGGGCACTTACAGAAGAGTTCACTAGAAGCTGCATTGCTAAGAGAACATCATCCAGGTTACCTGTGTTGTCAAACGTTACTCGCAATAACCGACTTTCTCGCTCCTGTGGAGATGATGGATTTCGTGAAAGGCGTTTAAAGGTAATCGGGAGAACTTCCAATCCGAGTGCGCAGGTTATTTCAGCACAGCGATTTTGCTCCTTGGCTTGTCTACCTTTTAGTGTTTCGCTAGTGTGGTCTGGAACATTTGAATATATCACTGTTATCTGTTATTAGTGTTATTTCGTGACTACTCTTCCAGCATGCCCATGCAAATAAGGAGAGATTAAAAATAAGTTTACTTGGAATTGATTGCTAGTTACCGTATATTATTTTGTATATGCCGATCCATAGATGACCCAACAGCATGAATTTGCAATGTCAAATTAGTCCAGTATCTTAAGTCCGTATCTTGGCCGACCCACAAAGAATTAGCAACAAAAAAGAAAATAGTTTCTCACAATTTTGTCTTTCTCACTATATTCTCTCACGTAAGGGTGCTCAAACGGATCTGCTCTACTATTGGTCAGTTCTGGCGACCTAATGTGTTAAGACCGTTTGATGGAGTTAAAACCGTTTGAAAAAGATTTTAACGGGCAGTGTAGTGATCAGATTTCAGTTCACACGAAACATGTAAGACAGCCGACAATATGGGTTTAACTGAAAGGGATGTCAGAGACGGACTCGGGTAGTCTGGGTCTCATGTTAATCTCAGTGGAGCAGCGATTGAGAGGGAAGTTAACGGTCGCTGGTGTGGAACGAGGTTGCATCTTTGATGCACCAGATGGACTGGCATGGCATAATGTATAAGCGCTGTGATTCGATAGGCAAAATAGCGCTAACACGTCTACGATCAAGCTGAGAGGGAATTTTCCCACATTTCCTGCGATCTTCCAAAGCCGTGAAAACATAAAAATATATCTTTACACAAGCGAGGTGCATTTGTTGTTAAATTTAAATTGAAAGTTTTCGCGTTTGCTGAGTAACGTAATAATTGTATGGCTGCAGGCCATTTCACAGTGAATGAAAGCAGGTGAGAGAATGGCGAAAAGAAAACTCTGAATAGTCACTAATGACGGTATGCTGTAGAACAACCATACTTCCTGCACCAGAGGAAAGTTAGCGCAGTAGGTTTTGGATTTACGGCACAGCTGGTTAATTGTTATCAGAACGAACTTTCGGATAAGGACACACACGTCTTTAAAAAATCCGGAATTCTAACCATCAAAAAGAGTGAATATTGTTGCTTCCACCGGATGACGTAATGGTTTTATGAACCGTTCCGCCGTTTGTCTAAACCTGAACAAAACTAGCAAGAAAAATTGCAAAATAATTGGACAGTAAAGTTGAATCTTTTCAAAGGTTTGTGAATTAGCTTCAAAATAAATACGACTTTGAAATGTTTCAAATGGAAAAGATGGACAACACGCCTGTATGATTCGTTATGCCTTCAAATCGCACGGTGGAGCAAAAAGGTTTTAACATAGACTGTGAAAAGACGATGAAGCACGACAAGACACGGTTCACAGTTGTTTTAGGGTGTATGACGGATAGTTTCCGTCTATAAGCTTTAATTATTTTTAATTGTAATACGCTGCCTAAAGGAGCGAACTTCCCAAGCAGCGTGTTTGTGTGGGCTGACGCGAAATGATGGATAGACGAGAGTGACACTACCGACTAGGTTAATATGGTCTAAAGGTAATCGAAGCGGTGCTATTTTAAGCCACCCTCTGTACTGCTTTGGGGTTCTTTTAGGGCAAATTGAACTGAGAACGTGAAGGAACGATGATGTGAACCAAAATGCTCCTTGTCTTTAATTCCCGGTGGATTTACATCAAACTTGCAGCCACTGGATGTCTGTCTCAATAAGCCGTTTAAATGTAGGCTTCGGGTCAGATGGATTGAACGGATGGCATCGTCGGATTTAGGGTTCACGAACGGTGGTAATGTGAAAACCTTTGGCAGTGTTACACTTGCAGAGTTGGTGAATATGCTTGGCTGGACATTCCATTATAAATTATCATGCGACTATACAAAAAGTGCTGCATTAATAATGGTACGGATGGAAGTAAGGACAATGCCGTTTTTTGAGGAATACAAAAATGACGAGAGCAGTGAAGATGAAAATGATAATATTCACCTTGCAGTCCCAATGATAGAGGATCAGTATCAAAAACTGTTTGAAGCTTCTGACTCGAATGCTAGTTTCGAAGGATTCGAGTACTTTTCATACCATTGTGCATCGTTAGGATACGTGAGCTTATAAAAGCTCCCGGTAGGTGCAGTTACGTAAAGCGTTTATCCAATGTTATTTTGTGTGATGGTTTTTGACCCTGTATAAACAGTGTGCTTCTTTTTGTACCATCCGTCTATAAAGTTAAATGTGAAATATACTATTAATTTTCTACACAATCACACGTCTCTACGTATAGGTACTTAAGATCACCCCCGGGACGCGGTCTGTCATTAACGAGTGTTACTAAAGTAAGATAGGTGCACAGCTGTACAGGGAATTTCTGTGTGGATTGTATGTGTGGTTTATTCAAATTGCGCATAACCTTTGTACAATCCCACCGTCCAATAAAGACACAGAAAGTGACCAAATTTCCTAGGCTTATACACACTAACATACGGCAGCTTTTCCACGATTGGTGTTCCTAGGCTACACCGGTATGCTTAGTGTCAAAGATGGCGGGTTGTGAACACAGAGCGCTGGGCTTTGTCGATAAATAACAGAAACGTAGAGGCTCTTTTGAACTTGAAGCCTTTCACAACGCGTGATAACTTTGATTGATACCCTATGATTTACCTTGTGACCGGTTTCTATCAAATGCTTCGTAATTCCTTAGACACTATTTATGCTTGATGCACCTGACGCAAACTTGACGTGCTCCATCCGCTTGCGGAGCCAACTGAGAATAGGTGCATTTATTCGGACATCGCGTTAATTTAAAAAGAAGGTAGGCCATATTTCATATAAATTTATTGCGCTGAATTCAAATAGTACATTGTTTATTTTGCACAGCTCTGAATATTTGTATGTCAATTGAATCCTTCGCTTCACCAATTTCACTATATAGCAATATTAGGAGAATAGTCGTTAGACAATCATTCCTTTTGGACAAGCTTAATAGCCATTCTTTATTCTTCTTATTTTCTACTTCTTGACTGCTATTTAAACGCAGTACTGGGTTAGCCCGATTGGTTCACACATGGCATTGTTAATGGACGCTCATCTTCGCGTCCTTTTCAGCAGTGCCATTTGCAAGAACACATGCCATTGTTTTTTCTCCTCAGCACTGTTCTACTTGGTTATGTTAAAGGAATATTTAGTTGTCACACGAGCATTGTACTAGTTGTTAATTTTTGTGTTTGTGTTATTTATTCTCGTTTGTTTCGTGGCATTTGTTTAAAGGTTACATTCCGTTATTCCTATTGGCCAGTGCCCGTCACAGTAAATGGATGTTCGCTTTACGCTTGGAATCGCATGATGCTATTTTTAAGAACACATGAGAATCGCTCTTGAGTACACAGTTGCTTATTCATCCGTTACATTTGACGTGTTCCCTTCATAAGCAGAGAGTGTGGACGACTCATGTGGGCTTGAAGATGGGGCAGCCAATCCAAACAACGACTCAGGGGACTGCAATAAACTGCGCCCACAAGCAGTTCTCCGCGCCTGAGGTGGATGGAGCACCACAGTAGCTCACACAGGCCATCGTTACTTCGGTAGGTGCTCACACGTCTCCCACGCATGGAAGACCGGATGAAAATTAAGACATCACCGTGGGCATTCTTTAGTCTATCGCATCGGAAACACGAGTAACCGTTGAGTTCAAGTTCTTGGGTGTATAACGCTGCATACAGCCATGTCTCTGCGAGTCCCACTACGTCTGGCCGCTCAGACGCAACGAAACAACAAAGCTCATCGCGCTTATTCATAATACTACAAACGTTTGTGAACGCTACTCGCAGGCCGCAACAGGAGCCACCGGGCGTGCTTGAAGTGTGAGCAGCCTGTTTATCCTGATTCGCGGATGGTTGGAAACCACCCGAAAATTTACGATACGAAGCTTTGTTTTCCCCTCACCAGTGCGTCTTTTCAACTCAATGATGGCAGACTTGAGCCGCTCCCTGTCTACTGGGTCCAAGTCGGGACGAACATGGATCTTCAAACATTCAGTTTAGTTAGGCGAGACATGATCAGTCTTGGACTGGCTTCGTCCACAAAAGTGATTCTCATAGGCCGATTATGTTGATCACCTTGCTTTCCAAGACGGGTAATCTGCCTCGCTTTTACCGAGTCCTCCCCAGCGTCGAGGAGTCTATCAATTAGACCCTGTAAAAACTCGGCATCGTGATCATAGCGCACTTGGGGTGATCACTGGACTCCGGTGCGTGAAAGATCACGAGATTATAACGTCTCTGGTCGGACGAGGTTGGCCTTGCAGGGCGAAGTATACTACCAGCCTCACGTGGTTTGGCTAACTGTTGACTTACAGAACGTAAACACCCAACGTTCCTTCGTAATTTCGTCCTCTGATCTTTCCACTGGTCTTCAGCACTCAGGCTTTCACCTGCTGGGACATCAGTGTCCGGTGGACACAACAAAGGTAAACAATTTAGGCCAGGTGCAACTGGGCTTCTCACAACGGTTGGACTTGGTGTCGGTGAGTTTGCACGCGTAGAGGAGGACGACTGAGCCGAAACCTGAAGGCTCTTCGCGCTAGGTTGTTGGGCCAAACACACGGAGCTGTTCGCAACAAAACGCTGAGACCTACACGTCGGCTTTACTCTTTCTGGCTGTATCTTATTTCGGCAATTTTCACATATAGTTTGGATGAAATCGTGTTGGATCTCGCGAAGACGATGAAAATGCTCAACTGATAATCCAACACATGAAATGTGGTATTTAACTTGGCAAAAACACACTTGAAGGCATTTGCAAGGGATCCGATTAGCTTGGAGCAAGTACCACAGGATGACTGCTTCGGCATTGTGAATAGTCCGAAAACAAGATGGCGGCCAATTGACGAAGAAAATGGCGATAGCAAGATATATATATATATATATATATATATATATTGTGTACACTTCCAGACTGTCGGAATGCGTTCGCTTTTGTCGAAAATCTTTTTGCACAGAAATTGTCATCAGCACTTGTTTGGTGTGTATGTGTTCAACGTACATCACTGTTGCAATGTTTTGAAAACTACGTATGCTTGTTTTGTCAGATGACTTTCAAACAAAATTCCATTTGCAGCCGTAGATTATTTATACACGGAAGTTATTATATTTGGTGTGTAGAAAACGCTTTATGTATATACACACACAATATACACGTTAGCTGGAGGTGGTAAACCTCTCAGCTACGGTGCCGCAATACCTAAAAGAAATAGGGGAATATAATACTACAGGTGCGATTCAGCTGAGCTACCGGTAACGGATAGGCATCGTTCCGGTAAGCTATCTGCCTGCTGTTATGCAGAAAAACAATTTACGTTTCAAAATTATAAAACGCTAAATAGTGTGATCGTGGTTGGTGTGGGAGGCTAAGAGGGATGGGGTGGGACAAAGAAACTCACAGTACGAAGTCCACTGAGGTCGGCTCCAAGCTATATCCGAAAGTGCATTTCAACCAGACGTGTTTATCGTCTTTCGGACCCTAAGCTGGGAGTCGAGACGCCGCAACCGAAGCCAACTGAGAAGTGAGGGCCTTCATTCCTCTCTCTAACCCCCTCTTCTTCCATCCACACCCCCGGCGCGCAAACAACGCACGTGGTGGGAGTCGCTGGGCTGGCATGCGTAACGCGTGGCTGAGCCATCGGAGCCTGGTGCGTGAAATAACTGTGCTGAGGGATTCATTTCATTTTACTGTGCCGTAAACAAGGCGTCGAACACGCCCGTTGCTCACGCAGTGTTCCCACCTGATGTGAGTTAAATTGTGAAGGCACCGGTGGTCGAAAGTTACTAGCCTATATATATATATATATGTATATATATATGTATATATATATATATATGTATATATATATGTATATATATATGTGTGTTTGGCGGTATCCGGTTTCGGATTTGCTTGTCACTGTAGCCTGCCACATGACGCCTGCGTCTACAGAGGTACCATGGGTGGCTTGCGCTGTACCGCCCACATCTCCAACCATACACCCCTTATCCAGTGTAAACATGAAGGAATAAGGCCTGGAGACATGTGGATGGGTGGATATGTAGATATATATGAATATACGCAAATAGTATTCCCTGACATATTATTCTTTAGTTGCTCTCGTTAACGCTAGAGACTTTCCTATTAGTCGTAGATAGTAGGGTTAGGTAATAACTTCAAACAGAAATACTGGAAGACCAACTTGCATTCCTATTTGCTATTAGCTTCTACATCCGTCCTAAACTTACCACGTTCCAATGTACAAAATACCTGTTTTGATTATGGTAATCGATGCTATTTTTATGACTTTTATGTCAAAGCGCTCTTTCCATTGACGCACTCCCTTTGTAAATGAATGATGGATAGACTTTCTCGTAATTAATATAGGAATATTGTGAACATTGGAATGTCACCCTTCCATTTTTGCGGCATAGACCAGATTACACGGAAATGCAGTGAGTGCCGTATGCTATAGACATCTAAATATTGCTTGCAACATTCCGCAGCTCCTTTGTGAACCAAGTAAAATTGTAGCCATCGTATCCACAAGAGAATTTTATAGTAAATATGGTATTAAATTGTACGGACATGCCACAGAACAACGTTTTCTCACACAAGTGTATACCACTGATTGGTGCGATGACTCCAAAATCCTGTTCTATTATTGAAACGTGAAATTGACTATTCATGCGCAACACAGTTGACTGCGATACTAATGGTATACGAACAACGCTATTTAACATAAACCACGTGCTTTCAGTGGACCATACTCCACATTAACTTTAATGACATTTAAATTATTCGTCTGCGATAAGATAAAATCAGTATGAAGAGTCGTGAAAAAACATAGAGTTATACGCTCCAGAATAGTATCACGATTAGATTTTTCCATGTCTGGTGTAAAGTAAGTATTGTCTTAACTGATGACCTTTCCAAAAAGTGTCATAAACCATCCATATTCTGATATCCTGCTTTATTTAGTGGCAATAGAATTTATGCTCCACAGTTATCAATTACACTGTGCATGATCATTTTTATAACAGAGAAGAGTTAGAGATTTTATTATATTACCAAGTGAGCTGATAAAGTATATGCAAACCAATTGTTTCTATCACATACGGTAATTTAATTTCAATCTTGCATTTTGGATAAGCATTGGGCTCCGAGCATGGGATCCTCACCTGTGATCGGTTCAATGGCTCGCTGTAAAAGTATAAAAGATGTCATCGTGGCCAAGGTATCCACTTAATACTGAAAGTCGTAGGAGAGCTGTGAACACATACTTGATATCTTAGTCATTGCCGAAAGGCGCGGCTGACAAAGAGCAAAATCATTTGTGCTGCGCCTGTGAATCCTTCACTAAAATTCGCAATGCAGGGATATTTCCTCACGAACGAAGTCTCCTTACCACCCGCATTTCGAGATGAAGTTTTACGATGGAGGGACGCCTGATAAGATCGTCACTGGCACGGTTGGATCACACCTACGGTAACGGCGTGGAACGCTAGCAGATCGAAAGGATTCGCGATGACCTGATGGCGTTAGCTTAGCCAGTATTACGCGCTGGTAATACGGAAATTGAGTGAGCGTGAGAACGATCCTAGCCGCATGTATTCGAGTAGACACTGAGCCCTCCGAACGGACGCACACGATGGGGTTTACGGTAGACGCGCACTAGTGACTTGGACGCGAATGCTGCCCGGGTATCGACGCACACAAACTCACATGATCCGACGGACTCCCAACTAACGGCGAAGAGAAAGAAAGGCAAGTGGTCCTCTGAAGGCTCTTTTACGAAAAACAAAGGGCAAACCACAGCCAATGTAATGGGTCATTACGTTAGGGAAAATAGCTACCACGTCTGGGTAGTATTTTGTGAAAGAACATTGTCAACAGGTGCGCAGTTGTACCGCGTCTTGGAGTGTTTGAAAGCTGCTACGTTGTGGGGAGGAATTGGACCCCGCTTTCCAAAACTATTACGCCGCAGTTTGTGGCGCGTTTTTCTTGGATATTTGATGGTCCCACAACAGATGCTGAGAGATCTGGATGAGAATTGGGCGCCAACTTGTTCTGTGTGCTGTGCAATCTTCATCTGGTTCGGTGGCTCAACGGCAAATACAACATTCCCTTTGCGATCCCAATGGCGTAGAGGGAGCTGAAGCATCACACGATATGTTGCTTCGTCTGCTTATCAAGTTTCATTGGATTCTCTAACAGAAACAATGATAATATTCATTTATACATTCTCCCACCAGCTATTCGACCTGTTCCTCTTGATTGTACCTTAACCATTCCATTGCTTCCCTTGAACATGTCACTGATGTTGAGTAGTGATTATACATACAACGTCGACTTCGACTGTTTTTGAAATCTGTGCAAAACTTTTAAGCTGTTGTTGTCAACTCACATCTTATTGCACACTCAGAGCTGAATGACTTGGAAAGTGACCTGGGCTTGCCTAAACACAATGCCGAGTTTTGGCATATCGGCAGCAGTAGTGCTACTTACTTGCTGCAAACCCTAAGGTTAGTGTATACTTAAAGAGAGATATTGGATTGTCTGGTTTCTATTGCATAAGAGATAATTTTTGTTAGTGTTCCGACATGGAAGGACTGACGGAGGAACGTATCGTGCGACATATCAATGATGAATGGTTTTTGTTCATTGACTCGTCCAAAATAGACTTTAGACCATGCTGCTTCACAATAGAAATGGGTACCATATTGTGCCTCTGTTAAATGCAATCAATCCGATGGTGACTTACGAAAGTATGCAAGAGAGACTCGCTGCACTGAACTACAATAATTACTGTTGGATAATCAGTACTGACATTAAAGTCCTTGTACTTCTGGTGCATATGCAAGGAGGCTTCACAAAATATTGTGGTTTGTTTTGCTAATTGGAAGGTAAAGTAACTCGGCATCACTGCAAATCATAAAAGTGGCGATTAAAGAATGGAGTATGCTGCAAAGCAGTGAATTTTAAGCAACCACCTCTTGTACAACGTGGTGATGTCTAGCTACCATCCCTGTATGTCAAGGTTGGTTATAATACATTCTTCGTATAAACCAACAAGCAAGGGGATTTGCATTTCACTACCGGAAACAAATGTTTCCGACGCTCAGCGACATGAAGCTCAAACAGAAGATACTTATTGGGCCGAAAAGTTGCTGGATAATGACAGACAGTGCTTTCGAATGCCACTTGAATTAATTTGAGTAACAGGCGCAGACTGTATATAATTTTTGGGCAGTACAATGGCAGAGAACTGAAAAGACTTGACAAAAATTATTGCGGACTATCGGACTGTGGGTGCTCGAATGTCACTCATTATGTACTTAAAGCATACTTAACTTAACTGTTTTCCTGAGAACTTTGGATCTGTTGGTAATGAGCATAGCGATTGCTTTTAACAAGACATTCAGAAATGTAGCAGGGCTACAGTGGCAAGTACACGTCTTGTATAATGATTGCGTTTTGCTAGTTTCTGCAGCGTGTTGTCGCTGGATCATACAAGCAACGATCTCTGCGAAGTCATCATTTCCCAGTGCCAAGCTGCAGTCAGTAGTTTGCGGCGTGTTGCCGTGATGTTTCAAACATATTTACCACGCTGATGCATTCTCTATAGGTTGTGATTCAGTAAATTTACATATAATTCGTACCTCGTAGTCTTGACATAACTGAAAGTATGCATTTGCTTATAACAATATAACCTAACATGCTAGGTAAAATCGGAATAATTTTCTACAATAAGTGGTGCTTATTCTATACGGTGGGGACATTGTAATTTTAAGTATAGATAATAAATCTTTTTGTTTTACAGTATATTTTAATGCTATGCGACTGGATATTTCGTTACATTAACCCTTCGGTATTTCTAAGCAATCGGCATTGGAAACTTATTACTCATCCAAAGCACCTTTGCGACAGCTCAAGCTATTGACATGGAATATTAGCCGTTCTTTCGTCACAATGGCAAATGTTCTTATCATGCTTGATGTCGAGTATGCTGCTGTTACATAGTAGATTCTACTAGCGACACATCTCGTCGCCGGCTAACCAGAATTCGTCTATATCCTTTCATTATTCTTGGTTTTTCAATAAGTATAAAGTTATTTCCACCATCACTTGTCACCAGTGAAATGGTAACAATTTTCATAATTATGTATGCTTTCTTAACGTGCGCCTATAGTAGCAAAAAGTGATAAGTTTACTTTGAAGCGAAAAGTTTTCACGTCTTACTGATCCGTTGTTGCCGGCTTGTGTGACAATGAAACGCACAGCGCCTATCCACTAGGCTGGTTCGCATATCCAATCACTGATGGCATGCCAGACAATTACCGGCCAATCAGCGGAATGGACAGATTAAGCTGTAATAGGTTCAAATATATGCCGACCATAGCCACTCTTACTTTCACATAGCAGGTTGTTGTCATGTTGCGACTATGCACAATAGAAAACTGAGTTATAATGCAAATCTTAAACCGGCAGAGGTCTCACTGGTGTGGATATTATGTGCGGTCGGACCGGATGAAGCAAACAATTGGCACTTTACCTCATACACCCTTCTCCTCCCAACCAACGGAAGAAAGTGTCCGACAATCATCTGACTTGAAAAGTTCAGGGTATTTGTTGAACATCGAACTACCCGCAAATGACGTTAATGGGAGACTGCGTAGTGAAGTTTTGATAACACAAATGGTGCAGCCCATTTTCGTGAACCAGTCGACCACCTTGATACCAACATGGCGCTCCACGCTCGACGTAGTGGTGGTTGCACTACTGGCCATACTAGCCATGGTAGCCAATCTTGGTTTACTCTACCTGGCCAAGTTAACTAGACCATCCGTAATTGGATTTAATTTAACATTTCCTCACACAAAAATATCGGAACAGACAAGCTCCGCCAAATTAAATGATTTGAAACTTCGGCTAAGAAAATACTCCTGTGCTTTCTATGAGCAGTCCAAGAGACAGGTACCTTACGGGACACGCGCATCAATTGCTACGATGGAACACAATGACGACGCACATTTGCGAAAATCTGTTTCCACAATCAGCGTTTCAAGAGCTGCAAACGGATTAAGCGGAACTACAAATATTTCAACGCAGAATCGTCCAACGCCCCGCACACGAAGACATCGCCGTTATCTCCGTGGACTTTTGGGATTATCTTTCAGCAACATTACAATTTCTCTAAGTTTACTATCCTGGAGTGCAGTCCAAATAGCACAGAGAACTGTAGCCGTTCCATGGTTGGCTATGCTCTGCGTAGCGAATACGGCTATCGCGGATATGGCGCAAGCCCTGGAGGTAGGTGCCGTACTGTGGATAGCTCTGGAACGCACATTGGGCATACATTGGCCCCGTGAAAAAAAGACTTCCACAGCCAACGTGGAAAATTTCAACAACCAAACCCCCTGCATGAAAAGAAATTTATTGTGTTGTTTGAAAGTTAACTCGGTAGCTGGTAAAGTGAGTCGCTGCAGTTTCAATCATCTTGAGTTTCACCATTCGGCCAGGTATTCCCGTCAACATAACCTTTCAAAAGTAAAAGAAAGATATGTTTGGAAACCCAAATGTGCAAAACGCATTTGGGCGTCGTCACGCGTTTTCCTCAGCTTTCTGCCATTTCTATTGTTTTTCATTGCATCAATTTCGGAATTTGTTTCATTTCTCCGACATGCCCATTCGGAATATGCTTCAAGTGACAGATTTCCACTGTTTTTATGGACAGATTTGTCCCTTTACGAAACAAATGGAGTGGTTAATTTTTCCAAAATTTGGAATGAATCGGTAAATGGTACGCGATTCGTAGCTGTGATATACTACACAAACAACATTGTATTAGCTCTAATTGTGGGACAGTTTCTCGTTCCGTTGGCCATACTTGTAACGACGAACCTGCTTATATATAAAAAGGTAAGTACTTTATTAATAACACTGACGTCACTTACGTATAGAAGTTTCTAATTTGCGTTTAATTGCCTTGAGATTATGAGGCTTTTTACGAGCTAAGGCGAAATATGAAGACAATTTATTAAATATGTTCTATATTTCGAAGACTAGACAGTTAAGCTACCAGTTAAACTACCGTTTGCCGACATATTTCGTACTAAATTTACTGTATCTCAATGCACATGGGTTAGTAGTTTTATCCCTATTCGTAGTGTCCTTAAAGTCCCACTACAGAAACTGACTACTTCGTCGATCCGGTTTGCACTTCTTGCGTATGGAAGCAAAAATATGTTAGAATTTACTTGCTTTAAATATTAGTGGCTACTCAGTTTACATAAATGTGGCGGATTATTGTAAATTTAACATTTTCGTCAAAAGGAGTAATTAGATTGTAGACAATTTGACGCCATTTTATGTGGATATCCTTTGAGCCTACTGGTACTAATGGCTTCCGGAATACTAGCAATTGCTAATCTTGCTAGCAAATGCAGCGTGGAAAAATTTTGTTCTCCTTATTTATTACCTCGATTTTAACAGGAATAACTGTCAGCTATTTTCTGAGCAATAGGTTTGTGGTGTACACTGACTCCTGTTATGAATGTGTCGGAGTTGTATTGTTTACCTTTCCTGCGGTGCAATACTCACACACTTCTCTAGAGGATAACGGGCTGCATTACTCTTGCATTTTCGCGAAACATAATTCTTGCATTTTAAAGATGTTGCTATCATTAGTGTTGAACACTGAAGGTGCAACCCCGATTGTTTGACATCAAATTACCTGAATTGGCGAAATAATTAAATGCATTACGTCCAGGTTTTGCGTATCTCAATATATGCAGGTCTTTTTCGCATTAGCCGGGGTTCAGTTACCATGATTAAAAAAGGTTAACAAGCATTGCTGTCGAATGAGTAAATGTGGCAAAACTTGATAAACATTCCCAAACTGCCTTCGATTGCCAGATTCATTCAAGTTTCTACAAGCAGTATTACTGGTAGTGTGATGTTGACCCATGACACATGAAGTGGCTTCTTTACTGTCATATGCGTTAGCACTTTACGATGTTAGTCAAGAACCACCTTATTAGTTCGGATTTGAATAGCCAGTTAATAAATGGATGGCTATGGCCAGTCGAACAGTAACCAAGTGGCCGTCGTAAATTTAAGATGATGCCATACGTAACAAGAGCTGAAGAAAGAATTTTACTCATCATATGTAAGACAACATATAATAGCACGGGTCTGTGTTTCTTCAATTAAGTTCACTCACGATAGGTGTTAATTGGATGTTGGGAGCAAGAGATATGTACAACAGTAAGTTAATCCCTGAGAAGTACACATCGGTGGTTAATTTGACCAGGTGTGGCAACTTGGTATTTCTTTTTTTGCATACTACGGTATCTTATATAAAAATAGTAATGTTTTGCTTTCAATCCGTGTACTCTTATGTGCTTTTCAACATGGGTAATTTATTTGTTTCTTCGTGGCATCCTTGTCATTACTTTACTTTAGGTGGCTTCAAGGGACAAACAATTTTTTTCCAGGCAATCCAGTAACACAAGCAAGTCATCTTGTGTCTCATCTATGTCTTTTGGAATGAGCACGTTCAATAAAATTCAAAACAGGCAGAAACACTGCGGTCCAAAGTTGGTTGGTGTGATTCCACTTTTGCGTGTTTTAGAAAGCAGTAGTCACGATGTCCGTGAAAGTGGCACGGGATCACCTACTTCTACTCCTGCAGCTGCAAACGGATGTTTTGCTAAAGAACCAAATATCCCTCTGGAATCCAATGTTAAAGAATCTTCTAAAAATTTATTGTCTGTACCAAATTTTGTGCCGGCCAATGGACCAATAGTACGCACGCCGAAAGATCTAACGATAGAAAACGCAACGCAACGTAGACGAAGTACTTCAGCTCTCTACCTCGACGAGGACCGTGAATTCCCTCGGTTAAAGGCAAACAACGGTGACCTATTGAACTGCGCAAACAATAACACTGTACAATTGCGTGTTCGCCGAAAAAGTAGCAGTGACATTTTTTCTGCGCTATTTCAAAACCGAAATTCAGACGCTGCAGGTGGCGCAAAGCCTGTTGAACAGCCACTCTTGATGCAAATGCTACGCAGGCAGCACAGGCGCACACTACGCATTCTCATAATCATTTTAGTAGTATTCGTGGTATGTCGAGCGCCCCGAGCAATAATCCTCATTCTTGGTTGGCTTCAAACATCCTCATTTTGTAATTTCCCACAATATGCTCATTATTGGCTTCTTTACGCAAGTCTTTGGACACATACCAGTGCAATATTTGATACTATAGTGTACGGCTTTTGGGGAAACCGAACATATCGTATGCATTTAGGACGTTGGTATGCTAAGAATAGATTTTGCTGCCAATAATCACTTTCACACTTACATGAAACAACCAGACAATCTTTTGTACCCAAACACCATCACGGTGTCTGAGTTACACCGCATTTTCGCTAAAACTTTAAATCTATGCTTCCATATGTTGAGCCCAGGTTTTTCATTATCTTTCAAAATCCCGGAATTTTTCTACTGGTAGTTATACCTCGAATTTAATGTATCGAAAGATAGTAAGATAATTATAAAATGTGCAAAATTATCCTGATCTTATAAGTTGGATTGCTTCCTTTTATCAAATTAAAGGTTACCTTAGAAGAATGGTTAAAAGTTTTGGTTGGTTTAACTTATCGACATGTGCAACCACGAGTAGCTAATGACTCACAAGGCGCGTCAAGCAGTTTAAATTAAATTTCGTATATCCTATTAAGCACACCGGTCACTGTGGTGCCAGTCGCAAGCATGAAATGTAAACTAAATTAAATTGTGATGGCAATAATTGACCTGACAGAATTATCGTTACCAAAATCAATGTGTATCACACATGTCTAGTTCCTTCCGACTAACGCTACGAGAACCAGTATATATATGGAGTTTCATCGGAGTTAAGAAACGACACGCTTCACACGCCCAATGGTTAAAGACGTTCGCCGTATGTTCCTATATTATGTTGTGGACAGTTTAATGGAAATCAGACTCCGTCGCACCACACCGAAATTCAGGACCATGATTAGGCGGCCGTATCTTTGGCATCGCGTCACTACCAGATTCTGTTGTGTGTGAACCCATGGTCTTACTTTTGTAAGGGGTAGCACAGAACCGCTAAGAAAAGGTAAATTTATAAGCAGCACACATTGCACGTTGTAATAGGAATCAACCAAATAAAGTTGCAATGAAAATACAGGCTAATTATCCTTATGCATGTTAAAGATGATTAGGCGATATGTTGCGAAACTAATAATTCTCAGCAGACTGGAAAAATTATAGGATAATGGAATGGTTTGCAAAATGAAAACTGTGTGATTAAGCTATGCTTGTAAAACGGACAAATTTCCTGCTTCATATTATTAGCATTGCTTGATCGAGATATGTACGTACTCATGGGCTGCATTAAAAACATGTGCAAATGCTAAGCAGCGTAATGCTATATAAAACGTATTTAAGCATATTTTGCAACGTATGTTAAATATGTGACAGATACCATCAGCTTACCTTCCATCTTATACATTGTTGCGATTAGCTGCCCTAGGCTTCTCCTGATTGGTTGAACTTCGCTCAAAGCTGGTTGACCGATTAATGACTTTTACATTCATTTTCGTCTGGTTCTGAGCCGTTGTACATTCAAACCAGCACTTAATCAATAAGCACTTGGACATTGAAGTCGCTTACGAGGCACTGCGCACCAGGCCCCTCAAGCCGCTCTGATGATGTTGCCGAGTCAGGCAACGAAACGTCTGCACATTAATTACTCAGCTCGGAGAACAGCTGAAAACCCGCATTATTACCATACACTTCTGTTACTCTGCATCTTTCTGATACAACACACAACTACACCTTTTCTCAATTCGTTTCATCGTTCCTGCAAATGTTTGCATCGGTCTCGCTTGAAGCTGCGTCGCCTGCATCATGTGGCACTCATGTGGCATCATGTGCACTCGTTTGAGCCATAATCAATGTGTATAAACAAACTAGAGGCAACTGTGTGCATGAATTCGTACAAAATATTTGTTGCATATTACGCATCACTTGTCTATTATTGGTGCCGTCTCAAGTAACCTGTAATTCACACTCAACCAGACATCACTAAATGAAACTAAGCATCAACAGTGCACCGGTACGCCATAAGTACAGTTCGCCGCCACGCATGCACTACCAACTGCGCCAGGGATACAGACACTGATAGGATTGGCAGGTTCCCTACGCAGCCTAATACCAGGGACTTTCGGTTACGAGGCAGACGCCTTGTCCTTTCTACCACAGGCCGACAGACATCATTAGGTTTCTCCAAGCTGCCAATAAGAGAACAGACAAAACAAAGCCATCGCGAATGTTCTCCAAGGGGACACTAAATCATTAAAACAATGAACTAGGTAAGCCTGCTGAAGGTTTGTAATTACTCCGTTATTGATTCCATTGGGGGGAGGGTTGGTGCGATGTTATGATCTTTTACCAGGTTACTCAAATAATGGAGTTGAACTGCAATTTCCGTTAGCCTTATCCTTATATTTACTATCTTAATCACATCTTTTTATCATTTACTCTTTTACTCTTTCATTTTCCTATATTTTAAACACTATTTGAACGGCGTAAAAAAGTACGGTACCAATAGTGAAGTTCATGGTTTTAACCGTCAATTCCTGATCTTGTTTATATTCAGTAAACAGCTTTATGCTCCCGGAGGGGTGAATATTTAGCTGTTACAAACACGCTTACAAGAGAGCAAAATGAACTGAAGCTTAAACATTGAATACACAGGAGGCTTAATAGATGGCATTTACAGCATTATGATTGAGATGCAAACGTCCTTGTAAGCTCCCTAACATCCAAGTCCTGGTCCCGCAAAATACCCACCGAATATGTAATTAGGGATGAGTGCTAAGCATCTGTTGGAACATAAATGCATCTGTACCTAGGTTGTTGCTTAGCTTTTCTTACAGACAAATATTGCACCAGAAAGAGCGTGGCTTGCATTGGTGTGTATTTTTAAGGAAGCATTTCGCATTAATTGGCACAAGTAGACACAATAATCTCAAGTATGATTAGCATTGTAACGCCCCTACATCAAGACAGTTGCGTTAATGGCCTGTCTGGAATTGTTGCACGCTTCCTTTGGATCCCAGGAAATGGCACTGGTGTGCAACTGGACTAGTTGCGGAAGACACAACTGGTAATAATTCACAGTATTAAGCGTCGGGAGACAGAGTGTGATTGTAAACGGGCAGCGTTGAAAGCAAATATCACTTTTTTTCAAAATTAATTCACATGGAGCAACAAAGAACTTTAATGGATGAATGTGACATTATGACACTACTCTGAGACGGTGGAGAAACACACCTCACCATATATGTGCTTTCAGTAAATTGCGAGAGCCATTGCTACATATGGAAGAAAAAATAATATATTTTAATGCATTCAGCCATAAAGTGTGAAATCTGGAACAGAATACTAATTTGTTCACCTAGGCTTGTCACTTGGTTAATGAAAATACTGTCAGATGGTTATACCCAAGATCACTTCGCCTGCCTAATTCTGCAATCTCACTTCAGAAGAGACAGGAAATAAACTAATTGGGCACGAGGTATGGGGACATTATGGCTGCTTGAAGAGTCCCGGTGGCTGTAGTGACCAGAGAGGATTTATTACCGAATAAACGGATTACATCTAACGACGTAGTCCCTCAGTAAGTGGTCGGCACTAAATTACATTTTGACATAATATGTGTCTCACAAAATAACTCACAATTTACACAGATGAAAGCAATAGCCAATCCGCGAAAGCATATTGATATTCTTGTCTAGGGATACCAACAATTAATGTACAAATTATGGATTTGTGTCCTCAATATACCTCAAAGTACTGTAAAAAATAGTAGGGCAGACCAAATAAATTCAGCTACTCCGGCATCTTTTCCTGAGTAATATTTTTACCGATCTGGCTTGCTTATTGATATCATCAACGATCCAGGTACGCAGATTGTCTTGTTTCTCTGGTGCCGCTTGCACATGAAAAGTAGTGATGTGTGCTTACTTACAATAGTATACTACGCTCCTAGATTTTGAAATGAATCACCGCCTGCAGTCTACTATAAAACGAATCCTGCAAAGGTCCTGCAGCCACGTTCCTTTGGTAGAGGACTTGACATAGTCTATTTCTATCGAAAAACGATGTAATGCAGTGCGTTCGTCAACCCTATACGCTACGTAGCAATGACCAAACCATCGTGTGTGTATGTGAATAACGCCGTCATCTCAAAGTAGAATTTTCCCTTTTTCCCATCAATTTATACTACTGTTTTATAATCCCACTCCAGTCATCCTGCGGTACCTGTCACGCAATAGCATTTTTGCCCGTTATAAATGTATGTTCATTGTTCAAGACTTCACGCTTACTGGTTTGCTGACGTGTGGACTTTAGAGCTTAGAAGACATTTTATTGTCTCCGATATAATTCTAGAACTTCTCTAACAAAGGAAAGTGAGCAAAGAAACATGAGGAGAAATATTTGATTCTTGGCAAAAAAGTAGTCACTTGGCAATTCCTATAGGGTGGCATGGATAAAACTAGTATATCAAGATATGTGAGATCTCCGTTTAAGCGCGTATCGGTTAAATGCGCCGCTAAACAAAAATAATGTCAAATTAGAATTGAATGCAAAAAACAAGAAGGCACGGGATAGTTTTAGCGGATATACACCGTGTGGAAATTAAAAACAAGAATACGCACTCATGTATCGCTTCCTTTGGTCTCTGTGACACGTAAATTCAGTTTGAAGACATGAATAAAATAATACATATCAGCACAGATTTGACAACAAAGCGTTGGGGGCAATGGCAACATTCAATCGCTTTTAGAAAACATTCTAAGAAGGGCAGGAAACAAATGATTTGCGGAGGGTGTACCATGGTTGGCAAACCCGAAGATGAGGACAGTGGGGATAGTCTGCATGGGCGTTTGAATTGTTCAGCTGCAAAAGCATATCTGCCAGTATCAGATACAGAGCTTATGGGCCTGTCCAAACGGAGGGAACTTGGCACTAAAGCAACAAATGTGTGGCAAAACTGTTCAGAGTCCTTGTCTAGAATCGACACCCAGTGAGAGACTCCAAAAATTTGCTTCAACCTCTACCAGACCCTACAACAACTTTGATTTAGGAATGTATGGCTTAAACCTATAGGTTGTTTTGTTCGTGCAACCTTTCTTTCGTATGTGCAGAAAACGATTTCACTGCGGTCTCGTGCTTAGTTGTGAATGTTTTCTCTCTGATTCTATGTACGCGTTTCATGTATGGAGCTGAGAACCGATCCGCACGGATGAACACGATATTCAGTGGACAGCAGGTATCAAAAGAAATTTTGACCTAGCTCGTTAACTGAACACAGTTTATAGATACATCAACATTATACTAAAGTCTCCGCATCCAAAAACATTTCTCTTAGTCGATATATGCGTTGAGCTGAACCGTGTCCTCTTTTAGGCGTGCGGTGTTTACAAAAAGTGAACTCCATATGACTTGCTTTAATATAGATGCCAGTGACAGCCTGAGTTTCTGATGTCTAGAACTATCGATCGGTGCCTAATGCTACAAATAATAGCTTCACATCGTTAAGACATTGACGTAAAGGATTGCCTCATTTGGTGAGGAGGCTTACAACATTTCTCAGCCAGGGGCTTCTGAGATAATGGGTGTTGAAGTCACCAGCAAAGACGTACGTAAACTAATAAGGGCAGTCGATAACTGCTGCAGTGAATTGATCAAATATTTCTTCTGCTTTAGATAACAGTAAACACTGACTGCATACGCTCTAAGAAACACTGCTTGCAATGCTCCTTTAGCTGGTTTGGTATGTTTATAAAACTAGTTAATAAAACTTGTATCAAAATAAGTACCGATCGTTTGTAATGTTGTAGTTTTGCAATGTGCCTAATTTAATCGCACAAACGAATGACAGCTAATAAATGCGCGATCACTTCTGGATTTAGAAAGGTGAGCTATAATACTTGGTTGTAATGTTTAACAAAGAGGTATCAACCGCTGAAAGTCTACGGCGTATAGGACCTTTGTGCTGTTACTCACAGTCAGGTAATAATTGGGAAAAATCAGCGAAACTGTCCAATGGCACGAACAGAGAAGGCGAACGCTGATCCGTATATGGAGATCTAACGATCAATGGAGAGCACACACGCAACGGTCCAAAGTGGCACAGCGTCACCAAAACCAGAAGATGAACGAAATCCGACGAAACGTCTATCTGGATGTGTGAACAAATTGCAATAACTAACGGAAAATGTAGTAGAAATTTCCAGTAAAAAGTGTAAGATATATAAACAGTACAAGGCAACAAAATGTTATTAAGGGGTGAGTCATCCAACCTTTTTTATATACAGCTAGTGTCATTGCATAAATGACAGGTTCGGGAAGAGCATTTCACTGGTGATACACGGATAGATAAAAGGTTTCTGCGTCACGCCAGGCTAATAAACATAAGAGAGCGACCAGTGTTTAACGTCTCTTCATAGCTATAATAGCTGAAATCAGAAGGTTAAACGCTTCTTACATCCAGGGAATTTTAGGCAACCACAGTTGCCGTGAACTGTGGAGACAACTAGGACAACTCCCACGAAAGAATTATTTCAGTACATGCATCACCGAGGATGTAGTAAACTGAAGATTGAGTTCTGTTACTCATTACCTCACACAGTCACCCTGCCTTCTTTCACCACTACTGAACCTCCTACGTTTTTGATTCCACAAGTATTTAAGGGGAGCTAACAAGGCTAAAGACAAGCAAGGCTAGTGTATTGGATGCTCTATCAGCAGGCGCTCTGAAAGAATGCGAATATGTTATAACGGCAGTTCTGACAGTGATCTTGAATCGATAGATAATGAGTGGTAAGATTCTCGACATTTGGAAAGTAGCCTGATTAACACCTGTTTCTAAAATAGGATTTCGAAAATTTCGGCTGATAGCGTGCACGTCCTTGCTGCTAAAGCTATTGGAAAAGCTACTGACACCCCGCATTTTCAAAGGCAATGATACTGAAGATGTCAAATAGTTTGCCTATAAACCAAAGCGCTCTACATAGGATGTTTTTTCTTATCTGGTGCATTACATTGCGTTCGCACTGGATAATAGAAACAAAAGCGAACGACTCCTATGTCTCGATTACAGCAATACATTTGGTGGTTTTGACAGATCATTACTGCTCGACCCCTTGTCTAAATACGGTGTCCCTCCATATATGTGTAGTGTGTAGCCTGATAACGTCACAAATTGCACCCACTTCACTTAGCTGTGCGTCAGAATGTCTTCGGTACTCCCAGCCAATTTTGGTGTTTTGTGGGAGCCATCCTATTCATCCTATCTATTCTCCGCCTACGTCAAATGTCTCCCATTTCCTTCCATATTAATAGACTGTAAATAGGCTGATGACGTCTTCCTGGGTAGCACTAACCTAATCATAAAGGACTCTTTGAAATTCTAATATAGGTGAGACGAAGCATTAGCTTAGTCCAGCTACCAGTCACACATTCTCAACTATCCAAAATGTTGTGAGGTAAACTACTATTTTCAACATCCCAATGGACTGCATCGCTTGTACATATCTCCCTTCCCATTAGTGTAGATGATAAAACCGTACCTCGTTTCTCTACCGTAAAACATCTCAGAGTTTTTCTGTCTCTCAATTTATCTTTGTCTACACATGTTCTCGAAACATTTAAAAGAGTAGGCGCTCTTCTTACATTATTAGTCCAAAAATGCTTTCCGTTCCCCGTCCTTCGATTCTAAGGTTTTTAAGTGCATGTATTCACCCACATTGGTTATACAGTTCCGCGGTTATTTTCCCAGGGTTGCTTTTCCGTATGCTGAAGTTATTCCTTGCTGCTCTTGTTTAAGGAAGGCAGCCCTCATAGATTTCAGTGTTAATAAAAACTTTGCTGCATGCAAAAAGTTTCCAGCTAGGAAATTAAATGACTCCTCTCACCCTCTATCCGCTATCCTAGTTAGCACTATACTCCTTCTACCCGGTCGAAATTAAAATTTTGTATTCTCGTATTTTGTTCTATCGAAACTCTATACTGTTCTTTATACCCCGAATACAAATCGACTCCATATGAATGAAACACCGCTTTCGTGACCGTAGGTTAGATTGAATATGCAAGATTTATTTCACTGATGTCAATTGTCATTTCTTATTTATGCTATTTTGTATTACTGTCAGCAGTGGTGGGAAAATGTTAAGCATGCACCCATACGTGTGGATAAGCTTATTTTGACTTGGCTGTACTGCTCCGTTTGTATCAAACAGTGGCCTCTGAAAGTTGTGTTACTGAAAACTTGTTGTAAGGAGCGGCACGGGTAGTGTGGGCCCTGCAGAACCAGGTAGGTTCTGAATACTGCTAAACGTTTCATCCTTCTCTCGTATGGGAGATTGCGCATTTCGTTGAAGTGCATGGAAGCCGAACGTTGAAGTCGATTCAGTGCAGTGAAATCGTGTGTTAGCCATGGATACTGGGCTGGGGTTACGTATTTCACATACTGGCAAATAAATGCAATGAGCGTCTGCCTGAACTAAGAGAGGCCTAGTTTCCGAACGACCGAAGCAACAACCCGCCACGTTTGTTACAAGCTTTCGATGACTTTTCGATTGACACTATGACTGAAACTTTCAGCTCACCGCACTTGAATTATATAAGCTCAACAAAGGAGCTACGGTATCCGAACACAAATTGCAGTTAAAGGATAAAGTTGGCTATCCCGTTTAAGAACGGGCACTCATATTGTAATACAGGAGCTTGGAAAGGGGTACCTGATGATACAGGCGATCGATCGCCCTCGCAAAATGAAGGTACATTACATTAATATGTTCTACAGTGTGAGCTGACTCAGTCTAACTACTACGGGCGATTAGTAAATTGATTGTGCATCGTTGTCTACGGAAGCCATGCTGCTCGAAATTAAAAGTTGGACCTTTTCTTGATGGAGCTGCAGCGTTTCGATACTAATGGGTTTTATGAAGATGGACAGTCCATGGATATGGATACTGTCTGGAAGTTTAATGCTGGGTCCCGCTAACCCCTTTATAAATCATAGTTATAACTCCAAGCTTCCACATGACAGGAACATAGGTTCTGGTCCTGGCAGCACTGGACGAACCGAGTCAATGTTCCTGTCAGTTGCTGTGCTGCTCCCAAAGCCTCTAGGCACATGGTATAGACACCCGGAGAACTGTGTTAGCGCAAAGACGTCATCTGATGAAATACAACGTCAGGGAGAAAAGAAAAGGCCTAGGTACATATGACGGCGTGATGACAAATGCTGGAATATTGATTGTTGGCACGAATCTCTGAAATGTGATGGAATATTGCGTACGCAACTCGTAAGATGCATCTGTAGCCATTTTTGTTATCTACCGGCCAAACGCCGAAGAAAAAAGCTACCTCAACTAAAGAAGGCTACTGATATGCTTGTAGAAAATTTTATGATTAGAACTGATGGGTTTCGCGCTCTTCTGATGACATGCGACGTCGTCTTACCTGGAAAATTGGGTGCACTTTTAATTCGGGACTACCTATTTGTCACATATTCCTGTCGTTGGAGCCAATATATACGCTTGCAATGCTGCGCTGCATACTGTCATTCAGGTTCGAGTTCTGCCCCGTACGAACGAAAGTGTTTAGCGTGGTTTCCAAAAATTGTTTTACTGCATTTGCAACTGATCGATTGCATGAATTTATTATTTCGAGCCAAGCGGCGTCAGGAGGGTTTTTTGTAGAGGAGCGACCAAAGCGTGATACTGACAAGCTAAGTTAAGCAATGGTGATGTGTGGTGATGCGCACCACCTTACGATTTTCATTCTAATATTTCGCAGAGCAAATGGAGTGGAAACTAATGGCTGCCTGATCATTCGGGCGCAAGGGATGCCACGACAAACAAATCAATCCAATTTTTCTCGTTGGCAATCACAAGATCAAGCGCAGGTGGCCTGTATCCTGCTCTGAATCCGGTGGGCAAAATGATGTGATCTATATGGGAACATTGGTTACGAGCTCTTGCAGATCAGCATTCACTTGTGTCCGATCGCAGCAAGCCTTTTTAAACAAGGTACCTTGAAAGCACTTATAAACAAGATCTGAGCGGATTTTCCATATAGACTGCATCATAAAACAGTCGCGAATTGGCAGTCCATATTTTGTGCAGATTTAGGGGGTGGTCCACCAAGGCTGTAACTCACTACCTTTTAAACGAATGTGGCGCCAAAGCGAATGGGAGCAATTTGAGCTTGAATCGTTTATGTCCACGCGCTGTAAGTCACTTCGATAATACATATTTACCCATTCTACTATTGTGTCTCTATTTTTCAGCTGAGCGAAAATTCAGCACCCGTCGTTGCAGCTTGTAGTTTTGTCTATGTAATGCTAATAATATTGCGTGGCTTGAGAGCGATCTTTTATCTCGGCTATCATATTGAAAAGAACTTGAGCATTGCTACACAAGCAGGCTAGCTTCTTAGTCTCTCATGGCCTGTAGGGGGGGTAAGAATTCATGTGTGGGATAACGGCGACTGATGTGGTGACGGAGATTATTCATTAATAATGAGACACTGACGCCACTTTTTTAACTTGATTTGACCAAGGTATATCCCATGTCCCGTTAAACATGCAACCGACTCAGATGAACAAGCCGTCGAGTGAAGCTCCTGTATCAGCTGGGGAAAATGTAGACTTTTGTCAGCAACATCGTTCGGATGCCACTTACACAGCTTAGTTTATATTTCATACTAAGGCGGGTAATACGTTACAAAGAAAAACAAAACATACTCTATGTTGCCGTGTATCAAGAGGAGCTGATATATCTACTAGCATACCCGCCAAGGTTGTGGTGTGCACACGATCAGTCGACTTGATGTTAAATTTGTCATTAAATTGCCACAAACTGGGCTCCAGCAACATAGTAAAGAGAGATGTATAGTAATTTTGTACAATCACCAAACTGGTATCAGCATTTGTATTGAGACAATGCATGAAGCCTATGTGGACCCATCTGAAAAATTATTTATATGCGTTTTGCACAAAAAATGTCGACCATATGAGGACACAACATAATACGCGCTGTTGCTTTATTTGTTTGGGCAACCCATCTGATGTAAATTGAGTTTTGTCTAAAGCTTTTGCGCCCAAATTCTCCTCAATTACTCACATGTGTAAGAAACGGAGAAGTCGATAAACGGCAAACGTCATTTGGCTTCAATTTGTTATAACACACATTTGCCGTGATCTTTCATTGTAGGAATAGGTGGAGTGAACTTGTGTTGAATCACCACCATCTCCTCGTTGTCGACATATGCTGACCACTGTCCCAAACATATCATCTTGGCTACTCTCACGACGAGAGTACGCAATGAAATATATTCCTTCGAATTTCAAAATGAGAGGTGCAGCAAAATTTGTTGGGACGTAACACCTTGAAACGTGAAAAAGATCACTAACAAACTTGAGCGTCACATGAATGAGGAGAGTATTTTCCTTTAGCTTAGACAAAAGTGAGTGATGAGTATTAAAAAACACCGGGATCGTTGGTGTTTTGCTCACATTGTCACACAATAAATACCCCTACCCATCTTACTTACTCACTTACTTGCAAAAATAAAAGTTTTGTGCCACAACTAGAGCACGTCAGACACCAGTAGACCTCGTTGAAAGCATCCACAATCCTGGTAAAATGAGCGATCGAAAACAGTTAATTTATTCCTTCGGCCCTGAACACATTGGTTGACATACTGAACGTTGGTTGAACATTATGCTCTTTACTACCATAGAGCGTCAAGGTAAACCTTAGAGACTACAGCAGGTAACCCATGGGCAATTAAAGCTAAAGATAGTTACCGAATGAAATGATGTTTGTTAATATAATAGTGAAACATTAGTAATAACGAACAAATGTTGTAACACGGGCGTCACACCGACAAAAGTAGAGGAAAACCGAGTACTCGATAGGAGTAAAAGAACGAAGTTCAAAAAATAGATGTGCATTTTATAGAGCTTTGCTAATTATAAATATGGATCCATGGTATAATGCAGATAAAATCCGATGCTTGAATTGTCCCATGGGATGGCCTGCGTGAATTATATAAAGTTCGGAATGGAAATTACATCAAAGTGAAACGCGTCTATGGAACTATCACAATATCCAAGTTAACACACATGTATATCCTTTTACTCCGATTTCGTGAGGGTTGGTGCGCACTATGCTTTTCTGTGTCTTGTCGGAACTTGATGAAAAGAATTTAAATCAAATAATATGTATAGTTCAGTCGCATTTTCTAATGGTTAGCGTGGTCACAGAAATGACAGACGCTGCAAGAGCGTCCGACATGTACAAATGCTATGGGAAACTTTCTTCTAGCTACATCCCAGCCGGCTGCATTAGGTGTCCAACCTCAACTGGTGACTGCTTACTTTGTGTTGCGACTGGAAATTTCCGGGAAATTTCCAGGAGATTGTAGCAGGCATAACCGAGGTGCTTCAATACTGACATGCCAGAATGAGGTGGCAGGTAGACGGGGATAACCGGTTGTACACTCCAAACATTTTCACTTGCAGACGGTATGGCAGTTGGAACGATCCCATTGAATTTTCGCTTCCTTCACTGTACGATTTCCAGTGTAGTTAGAACGAGTTTTAGCCGGAGTTACGAGGATTGCATTGTGTACTCTACATGGGGCCTCACTAACGCATTGAACATTTGATCAAAGATGAAAAGGTCAAACTGCTTGAACTCCCTCCGTAGGAGACCAACATGTGGATAGCTGTTTTTCACGCCTTCAAGAATCACACCGAAAAGCGGTCGTCTTGTGTCACTACCAAAAAGTTGCGCTCTTATGAGACAATCTTTTATATATGGCTTTCAAGCTTATATGCGCTAGTGGTCTTGTGACTACAAGTACAGTTTTGTACTTGACCGTGACCAACGGGTGTCGGTTTTACTTTGACCATTCAAAAGCACGGTCTAAGTCTCGTTGCAGCATTTCATGATCTTCCTGATTTCAGATCATACGCCATATATTGATGTCATCGGTAGAAACAGGAACATTGATGACATGTGCGCGGCCAATGATAAAGACCTAGGATAAAAAATTGTGGTAACATTTTCCTAATTGCCTATCAAACAAGATCACTGAGTAAAGAATACTATTTTGAAAAAGTCGCGTGAGCTGAATGCCTGATGTGTCAAGTGATGATGGCATAACACCCCGGTAACAGGGAGACAAAGCAATTTCTTCACACTACTGATAATCCCTTGATAAAATACTATAAAGTACTCTGTGATCAGCAAACATACGAAGGTATAAATTTATGGGTTAAACCAAGTAACGCAACCTAACCGCCTTACTCATCACAAATACAAATTGCTTTTTGCCATTGTACAATAACAAAAGAACGTGCAAAACTTACGATCAGATTCCAGCTGCCGTTAATTATTTACATTGAATAAGCAACTAGTAAACGCGATGATGAATAATCCGCAGTTCTTTCAAATTATCACTAGTTTGTCTACGTGACCGCGGTTCCAATTTTACCCGTTTATTGATTTCTGGTCTCTAAGCAACCAACTCATCTTATGCATTTTTATTGGTTTAAATATAAATTAAACACATAAACTGGTTTATGTGTATAGTGAAGTTAATAAAAAGGTACAGCGCTTTGCCAGCCTCTACTACCGGAGTTGACGATCACAAGCAAATAGCGAGCGCATTAACCTTGAAATAGACATACTAATTTTATTATCTCCTACAACACATGTATTGCATTACATAGTCCCTTAAGTTTGATTGGCACAATTCAGCAGTTGAATACGCGAGGAAAATTGGATGGAAATACCCATGTCCATATTTATTATGTTGTTTATACGCTACGTTTTATGGGTTATAGTCGACATTTTTGGCTCTTCAGAATGTTTGAACACACGACGTTATAGTTAGTTATCTTTTACTTCTAGACATCATGAAGTACATGCAGTCACATGTTAAGTTATGTAGACCAGGAATGGCAACAGTCGACGCGCTAATTGATTTTGCACTGGCTTTTGCAACGTTTTCTCAATTAACCTGCAGAAACCTGGTCGTACATTACGAAGGAAGAGGAAATGCAAGCAGCACAAGGCGACTGTAACTTGTTGGTTTTTCTTATACCATTGTCCAAACTTTTGTAGTTGTTATGTGTAGCGTAATACACTTTCTGTCTATATCTGGAGCACTCCATAGCTTGAATGTTCTAACCTGGAGAACTTGCCACGACGCACAGAGTGCAGAATCCACAGTACCAACAGAGAAATGACATGCGCAGAACAGCTATGGTGAATCACTAAATGTGTTCGCCGTTTTGCGCTATTTGACTATCGCTCTAAAAGGCTGGCAACCACTTCACTCACAACATCAGTTACACCCACGATTCCTGTGCCCTAAATATATTGTTTCGGTATGTCGTACGCAAGGGGGAACATGTTCGGTTGTTGGCACAGCAGTTTCCTCTATCCCAAAATGGAAGTAACATCTGGAGATTGTTAGGAGTACAGGTATTTTATACGACAACACACAGTAACATCCTTATTCAAGCAGTGATCGCAAAAACGTTTAAAATTTTGCAACGCCTCCTTAATTGTCTCTATCTCAACACAGCTCAGCCGTCAGTTTCTTGTTCGACATCAACACTCTGATGAAGATATTGGCGCTTATGTTCGTGCTCTGTCAAGAACAGTCAACAACAGCAGTACATCAGTCATTTGAACTGACGCTTCGCTGCCATTCATCCTTGATGACCTATGAAATAAATAATAATACAAAGAGGGACGTACCGAAAATCCTTAATGCCCTAAGCAAATATTTTTGGTCAAGGGGGCTACACTTGGTATAGACAACATACCGTCACAAACAGCTGGTTATCAGGCTCTATGGAAACTAGCGGATGGGGCCTACGAGGGGGAGATGCAAGAACAGAGCGAACACGTGTGCTTGCACAACCTAGTGTGGGTTAACAGACACCTACTGTCAGGGTAAAGTTTCGATCGCAGCTTCCTGAGAAGCGAGACTTGGTGTTTCAGAAGAAGGAAAACTGAAGCGGATCAACGCCACTATGGCAGCTGCATCAGGCTGTCTCACGTTGAGTGAGCCCAGTTTATTTGCGTCTGCTCTGTATGGAATGAACCCCGGCACTACTAATCGCCGTCCGCCGTTCCGTCCGTGGAGGCGGGACGGGAGGCGGGACCAACCGATTTTTCGGCGACGCTACTCTGCGTACCAGTAATCCTTGCATTCTAGACCATTGCGATGAAACAGAGGCACGCGATGAGAATATAACTTAAAATCAGATGTGATGCTATATTTTGCCTTCAAATCGACCGTAGTGCTGAAGCTCCAACCTTAACGGGAATTTGAATATTTTGCCTTTTGGACACTGGTGCATCTAAGAGGCTACACAGAGTCGGCGTGAGTAAGGTTCTTCTAAACTGTGTTGCAGCACCTGGCCATAATTCTAGCTTGAAGAAGAGTAACGGACTGCCAGTTATTGTTGGGAAATCCATCGTCTCCTTCAACACTTTTGAACATGAATCTATCGTTGCTGACCGGATATCATTCGGCATGATTATTAGAATAAATTTGATGCGTCTATTAAAACGTCGACGTGACCTAGAAAATTCCCAATTAATTACCGATGTGTGTACAACTCTACTGAGACCATGCAACAACAGTTGTTTTGCAGGTGTTGCGCGAACTTTGGGCTGCATCGATTACCAAAGATATGTAGAGCAATTTGTTCGTTCGCTTGAGTATTCTGCTGATGTACCAACAACGAAATGATTAGCGGAAATTCTGGGAAATTACCCAGATGCCTCCGCATGGAAAGTTGGCGATTTAATACGTACCAGGCTGGTGAAACCCGCGATCTACAGCCTTGCGACTATACCAGTGTAAATGCACCAGAGACCAATCCCAATTTACTTGCAGGGTGAGGTGCGGAAGCTTATGTATGGGATGCTATAGCGTACTGTGTTTTAGCCTTCTAATTCTCCTTGGACATCAGCAGTTGTCCTGATAAGCAAAATGAACAGTGGCTTTCCTTTGTGTCTACTAACGTAGATTAAACTAAGTTATTCGTAAGGTCACCAAGGATCGATGAGCTGTTCGACACACTCTCAGGATCTTCCGATTTCAGCACGCTTGATCTAGTCCCTGGATAATGGCAAGTACAAGTAGAGGAGAGCCACTGGGAAAACCAGTCTTTCTTGCACCCTCTGGTTTGTACGAAATCAAACCATAAAAATTGATCAATCTATTGTTTCAGTTACCTTCCAGCAGCTGGTGCAGAAAGCATTATATGGTTGCATATGGCTTGCATATTTAAATGATATCAATGTATATGGAAATAAAAAATTGAGTATTTGTATTGTCTGGCAAGCATTTTGGAATGCATGGTGAGAATAGGGTTACAATAAAAACCCGAAAAATATCAATTTTTAAAGATAGAACTAGTGGACTTAGGGCACATAATCTATGGAGCTGATAACCGAACGTATCCCGAAAGGAGTGAAAAGGTCAGATCAGAGCCAGCGCCAACCAATACGAGGAGATACAGATTTTTCTCGAGTTAGCTTCATACTGTCGAAGATTTATTAAAAATTGTCATATTGCAGTCTCAATACATTCATTGTTTGCAAATGATCCAATTTTAAACGGTCCAAGGATGCAGAGAAGGTTTCAGTCAATTGCGGGAATCTCTCTACGTAGTCGCTATAATAATATGTCGTAGGTTTTCCCATCCGGCGGCCAGCTTCTCTTGGACACCGCTGTGAGTGACAACGCGATTTGAGCTGTATTCTCACAAGTTGGATCCGATGGCTTGGAATGAGTCGTGGCATATTGTAGTCGGAGTTTTATCTTCAGGGAACGGAATTAATGCCCGACCGAGAAAGAGATTGTAGCGTTTGGGTGTTTCTTCCAGCAAAGCCGGCGCAATGCATTTGGGCGAACGTTTTAGTCCGCACGGATCACCATTGGCTCCAATGGCTGTAAAATTTCAGGGATCCGGTATTTGAACTCTTGATTGGTTCTCTGAGATGCGCAATTGGATTGCAATTGCAATGCCATCCAAGTGCTCAACTCGGAGAGCCAATAAAGACTTCAGCCGCACACCTGAGCTACCGGTATTTAGACTTGTTGATCCAGCAGTCTAAATTGCGAATTGGAAACAGAAATTACAATAAAACGACTTTGCTTGTAAACATCGCCCCGGTAAGTAACACGTTAATGTGCATGCATTATCACTGATTCTCCCCCTCAACTATTCAGGTGCCCTTCCTGTAATACGCATGCAGCAATCGTCAACATTCAAAGGTCGGTGTATGTTTGGTGATAAACAACGCTGGCGAATGACCGCGATTCCGGATTATTCCACGTGAGGTGTCTCCATGATTTCTACAAGCCGATGGGCAGTGACGTTGGGTGGGAAAGTTTACAATGCTAGGTACATTTAAGATATGTGGGATTAAGTGACCACTGAAGAAGGGGTTTATTTTTCAAATTCGGACCGAGGCACACCAGCAGAACTATCGTCCCGCATTCAATGGATAAGGAAATACTGAGCGATTCTCACAGGTAAATAGGAAACGTAAAGATTAACCGAATAGACGAAACGTCGCGATGAAATTGCTGGTGGCTCCCAGAACGAAGAGAGTAACCAACTATTGTCAGGAATATGTTTAGTACGGCACCCTTAATAAACTCCAAATCGCTGAACCAGCTCCTTGGAAACTTATGGTGTCTGGTTTTTCCAATGAGATAGCAAACGTGCATCTCGTAGGCCCTTTAGCTGGGTCGCCACATGAATGCGCTAAATCCATAGATCACCAATGACTGATTCACTGAGTGGTGCGAAGTTGTAGTGCTAAGACATGCTGATACAACTACTGTGGTGAATGATGGGTGAATAATTCGATTTATCGGTGGCAGATCACTACGGTTTTGTCATACGAAAGCTGGTTGGTAATTGAATTTTACCGGGTAATTAAGATATACAAGCTTAGAATGACGGCGTATCATCCACAAGTCAACGTTCAGATGGAAATAACTAATCGCTCTCTCAAATCGCTACTGAGGATATTTGCATAACGGTGCGTTACCCAAATGTTCTCTCGCATACAGGACCACAGTTAGTTCATTAAGGGGACAAATACCATTCCTTAGTTGGACAGATAGAGGCGCTAGTACAACGCAAACACAGCAAGTACAACCTTTGTCTATGGAATGCGAAAGTAAGCTGTTTGATTCTAGTTGGTAGGCAGGTTCTTTAAAAAGATTGCCTTAAGGAAATGTCCACCAACATCATAACGAGTAGTACGATGAATAAGGTCTTATGTGTACCAATGACTGACTGCACCAGTCTGAAACAACAGCAGTGCCTGCAAAGTTTCGCTGAAAGTGGAGGGCCCCATGTACATTAGAAGGAATGCTACCTAAATCTAGTGTGTTATTTAGAATACGCATTTGACCATGTGCCACACAAACGGTTGTTGGTAAGGTTAAATCCTTTGGAATCCGGAATTCGCTTTACCTGTCCTCCTACATAGCAAACGGTTTCAAATAGTCAATTTTGGTGATCACCGCTCTATCCGATTACGATCGGAGTCACAAAAGGGAATTATATCGTCTTTCGCTTTTTCTCCTCTAAATCTATGATATTCGTATGTCATTCAAAAATGGCCAGTTTCTACATTTACTGATCACATCTAGATTGTCTGTAAACCATGACGTGAAGTGTTCCAGATCACAGATTTTAATTCAATAAGATCCCTATTACTTTGAAAAGGACCTGAGATGTGGATGATAAAATTCTTGACCGATAAACCAGACGCTACCTCATGTGGTTTCTGGGTCCCCGATGGGTCAAGAAAGCTTAACAACAAAACTATCTCCATGCGGCTATCTAACCATGAACCTGGTATCCGACATTCTTCTTACTTTCGGATTGCTGACCAAGCCCAATAAAATAGCATGTGTCAGACAATCCATGGCTAACATATGCTACAAAGTCCATACAGCGCTGCAAAATTTGAATTATTTAAAACCTTCGCTAGTCCTATACTCGAATAATGCAACCGCATATGGAATTTAGACAGGCTAGCTATTGACATTTTACCGTCATTCAAACATTTTTTGTTTTGTAGCACATCCACTCTTAAATATTTCGAAGGTTGCATGTCAATCAAATCGAGCCCCACTGGTTGCGACATCTGAAGCAAAACTTGATGCTCCTTCATAAATTGTTGTGATACAAAACCTACCCTTAACTAGTTAACTTATATATAAGGCACAACCATTTCAGACTCCGCAAATTGTCTATCCCAGTGATATAAACGGACAGAAGAACAACGGGCTTCCTATTTATCCGTATCAGATATTCCGTCTTGTGGGATAGCCTGCGAACCGCAATCAGGACATGTGAAAACCCTATGTCATTCCACACCGAATCCGACAGATTCTTAGATCTAGATGTGTATCATACATGTTCTTATCTCCGTTATTCACCATAAGTCTTTGGTGAGTCCACCAAAATGCTTTTCACTTTATCATGCAACTGATTTTCGCAATAATTTCCATCTCTAGGGACTTGTTAAGCAATGCTGTCTTGCCCGTAACAAACCATTGTTCCATTGTTCCATAATGAAGTATTATAGGATGGTCTAAAGAAGATGTAAAAAAATTACAATTAACCTCTGCATGCACGCATGCGTGTGCATGCGTATTTCTGTACACACCAAATTGCTCCCATTTTAGGAACCGTTTCGTGCACTTTAATTATAAATATATATATAAGAAGAATTTCATCTCATCAGGTGGAGACAGCTGAGGCTGATATCGCATGCATGATGCTTCTTCACCGTAGTTGGGCTAAACCAACTTTCACTTAATCTAGGAAAAAATTCAGTACATTTTCTTTCTTTTGTTCTGCATACTTGCTGATCTTCTCCCAACTTACACACGTCGCTCATGCAAATTGTGGTAAACTTGCGTAATTTTATCGCGTGGTACTTTTTAAATAACTTTCGGACAGTTTGTACTTATCGAGTATTCACATTTGACCAATTCTTTCATATGCTCAGTTAGCGAGTATTTATTTCGTCACATGCGTTTACTTTATTCGATATCGCCATTTCGAATGATTGGCTGTTGTTTGATATCCCAGGTGTGGCTGTGCTTGATGTGCATGTTGACAAGGTGCGTATCTCTCTATTACCCACTACCTCGTCCATACTGGCTCCAGGAGACAGTTCGTCATTGCTGGAGGGGACGGGGTGCACGGTCCTTGTGGCCGTGCTAGGCTCGAAGAGTGGTTCCATGCACTCAGTGTGGAGCGAACTACGGTCCAGCCACCGACTTGTCTGCGCTTGATTCCCCAAATACAGCGTGCTTGTGTTTGCCTGTGAAGGAGTGTGGGCCGGCTCCGTTGATGAAACGTGGCTCACATCCGCATGCCTCCCGGTCTTATTCTTTCGGGTTAACACTGGATATGGGTATGCGGATGGAGCTGTGGGTGGTGCAGCACAAGCCATCCATGATAATGCATGATAATGCATCCAAGATAATGCATACCAAGAAGATCGCCTTTAACTGTTATTATTTTCTTCTTAAAACGGCATCCCATATTTTAACTGCTGCATGTTGCGCAAAATGCGTTCCCTTTCTATCTTTAGAGTTCCCCTAGCACACATGATATATTAATGCTCGGTGTGCTTAACCATAGTTTGCCCTGTTACTGGTATGTAAGAGCTCAGTTGCCAGCGAAATATTTGAATTATGTTGCTCACTGGTTCATGCAGTTTACCCAAATGAATTGCTCTGCTTTTGATAAATTTCGAAAAGGGCAACTAATTGTCAAGTTAGTAGTTATTTAGTAAGTTACTGCACCACCGATATCTTTTCCATATTTTGATAATGAACTAGACGTAGTCGTTTGATAGCGCTATGTTCTGTGCCTGCGTGGATATATTGCACTTGAACTGTGCTTTCTAGCTGTAATAAACATGTGAGATTAAACAAATATACTATACACTAATCGCTTACTAGTCTCTTCTAAGAATAGTCATAATTTACTTGAAGTCGCGAAATACCAGCCAGACGTTTTTTATGTCTTCCTCTTAAACCTGAGGATAAATATGAAGGCACTTGACAATCTGGTGTTGGCGCACATTATGGGAAAGCAGCTTTCGATACTTTGGCCTTTTATATACTGTATTTTTCGAGGTCTACGTGTCAGTAATATTATGTGTATTTTACCTAGTACAATTACATCTTAAGATTGTTCAAAATGTATGTGATTTAAACAAGTTGGAAAAGTAGAATATTAACAAATCTTGTGCTATGGAAACTATTTTGATTTCATTATGCGGAGGAGACGATAATTTTATTTACTCCATTACAAATACTGGTACAGGAGCTTCAGCACTCAGCATGTCGCGAGAGAGTACGCAGATTTTTGGAAACTGTGTTTGTGTGTAACACGTTTTGCATTGTGCTACATAAACGCCGCACTTATGGCTAATCTCGTAATGAAAACGAATGCAACCTTAATTTATGCAGCTGCCGGACCTTTCTGTTCATCTAACGTCTACATCGTGCAGTATTTTTACGTGCATAAAAACACGAACCCAAATAACCGCCGATTGCTACATAATGCATTCAGTATGCATTTGATGATTCCCAGCAAATTTTTGGCATCGGTGCTGACTTAACTGGGGTTAATTAGGGCACCATCTTTGCTATACACCACACACGTGCACATTCCCAGATGTGTGTGCTAAAGTCGTCTTTGTCCAAATGTGAGGATTAATGGTCGAGTGACTCACGTCTACATCTGCAATCTTTAGGAATCCTGTCGCCAATGTTTCCCATCCTTGTGGTTTGTGTACATTGTAAGCAACATGGAATGCACGTAAAAAACATGGCCGATTCGCCAAACAGGGTGGAGTGCGGCAGACTGTTGTCCTAGAAATATGACGAAATTATTATCACAAAATATGTGGCTGCGATTCAGAAACTCAAGATCGTTTGTGCATAAAGCATGGTAATAAAACGTAACTGAGTAGTTCCAAATAGATGTTACTTCCGCTAATTTTCATTACAAATTAAACCGCTTTATGTGTATTAACCATAAATTGTTCAGAGAGGGACCAATGGCCAAACTATCTATTTCGACAACCATACTAATGATCTGTCGAAACTACGTGTAGCAGGTGTACGAATGTGTCATAACTAAATATGTGACATATCTTTTAGTGTACGGCCACAATGATTGAAAGACTAAAAATTGATAGTTCAAATATATGATAATACCCACTATTGGTTCTTGAATTGTTTCGTCGTAGAAAAGCGTGTGCCTGCGCATTTCTATTTTAATTGCATGAGGGCTGTCGTCACATTTTCAGTCAGACGTTGCGTAATAAGCGTTACGCCAATTAAAGTTTTAATGAATGGGTTATTTAAAAGTAGATTGAACAGAATATAATGTAAACCATAGGTTTGTTGAACAATATACTGAGCTATACACTAGCTATTTTCATTGACTAAATAAGGTCGTTGTTGGCTTAAGTAGGCCAAGTAGCGCACTATATGTGGCGTGTCTATGCTTTACCGAAACTATTCGTTTATAGCTTTTACGAATCGCTTTCAAGTTGCAGTGAAAGACAAACCGTAAATATTTCCATGCAACTGATACGTTTCGCCTTTCACTGTAGTTACTAACGTTCGTCACAAACCTAAGACATAGGGCACGAAAGTTACTGTTCGAATTGAAGTATAAAGATTAGTATTGTTTGGCAAACTACATCATTCACCGAACGACTGAAAGCACATAGCAATAAGTAAATGCATATAAATATGGACATGAGGCATAGAATCAGATCAAGGCTTATAATAACCGAGTCAGGCCCTCATAGCAAAATGCTAGTTATGAATAAAGATCAAAATTATATTACATGGGTGCCAGTCACTTTCTGGTGCTTATCTAGACAACCATCTAAAACTTAGCGCGCAAGCTAAATATGTATCGTTGCTATAATGGCCTTTTTCATTTGCCTTTCAAAACCGTGCGCTTGTGTTGCTATTGAAGTGGAGCAAGAAGAGCGAGAAAACCGTTAACCGTAACGTTCTTTAGTCTTTTATACTCATATTTGTTTCTCCTTCACAGTGGCTAAATATTGTGTAATACAAGTTCCTGTTTCGCTCTTGGACGTCTACCAGCGTGTATGTTACAAACTGGTGACCATGCCAGGATCGAAAATGAGGAATGCAAGAAAATTTTAAAATCAAATATTGCACGGTGAAGGCGAAGATGGAAAACAACTTCGGCTGCGGATGCTTTTACCAATTTCCTTGAAAAGTTACAACATCCAATTTGCGCCCACGGATATGACACCTCAAATTTTATGCATCGGTATGTGGGAGAAGAAAGCACACCTTTGTACAACTCTTCTTCCCGTCACAATGTGGTAGAGTCCTCGAGTTTATTTGCAAATGAAACAATTTGATATCACTGCAGATAGTGGCGTTTTGGAACAGAATATTACAGCTTGTGCCAGTTATTCGATCATTCCAAGCCATTTTCGAAAATTTGCCGACAGTCTTACGCTTGATAATATCTTCCGGGAAAAAGCAGGACTTTTGTCCGTGAGTTAAAATAACTCGTACACCGTGCATATGAGGAAAGAACGGCTGGCAATCGTAAGCAGTGCGTTTTGCAACAAACACTGAAGGATAATCAAACATGATCTGTGAGGAAGCAGTTTATGCTACATCCCTTTGACAGAATACAGCGGTTCGGTAAGGATAAGAGCTGGAACGTATTTCTGAGGACTTGAGAAACACCAACACGACCGAAATAGTATTTTGCTGCTGTGCTCATAATAAGCACGAAAGGAATGATTTTACACCTTGTATTGAACCGGTTTGACAAGAGCAACGAGCTTCAAGTTACATGTTTCCGAAAGCTGATCCGCTTTGAAAAGATGTCCACAGTTGGAACACTAACCATCGGCTATTTCAATCATGGGGCAAGCCTTCATATAGAAGACAGCATTCAAATAATGTTTGCAGTTGGAAGCACCAGGTAAACGTTGTATGACCATCACGTGAACAAGTACATCAAACACCGCGTCCAAAACATGTCCGCAGATGAGAGCCCAAAACAGACTGTTTTCAACCGGCCTGTAAGTCATCACATGAGGCTACTTTCATATTACATACGGCGTCCAGCAACGTCAAGGAACATTTCTTGCAAACCCTACCAATGAATATTCTGGGGTTCTGCTTGTAGGATTAGAAAACACTGGGGTATGCAAAAGCCTAATAACTACTACTGTATGTAAGCTGCTAACTGGATACACCTCTAAATTCACATGCTGTTAGACGGCCGGTAACGGGGAAACACTAGTCACATGGGATTCTATACGGGTTCAATCGCCGTGGACAATAAGAAAATGTAACAAAATTTTGTCGCTGCCGACCCCATCACTTTCGCTGTTGGGATGAATTTACTAGGTAAACTGAGGTGCAGTTAGACATTGTGAGATCGCGATTACTCAAAATACCTTCACTGTTAGCTTTACTCCAATAAGATGCATTGGTTTTGAGTACCACTCGCTCCGTGAAGCATCGGGTTCAATCCTATAAATAGAAAGATGATGCAGACACAACATTCAAATAAGGTGACGCCAAGAAACGCTACCGATCGTCATGGACGCTCCGTAAATTGCCGCAGATTACACTCTCTCAGAAAACTCCAAGGAATTTCAACCGCAGTCTGGAGATCCAATCGGATGACACACGATGCAATATGCACCTAGTGAGTTGTCTGCGTACCGCAACTTACATAGCGCTTCACGCGACGAGGCGCAGACTATGAATACTCGAACGATCGACACATGCTGGTCCTTGATTGAGGACAGCATGTTTCACGGAAAACTGGATGCCTGTGGGCTCTGTACTGACTGATGTTTAGCTGTAGCACTGAAGTTACCGTTGCGTACAGCGTCTACTGTGGTTAAAAAAACGGACACCACGTTAGAGAACGAATGTAGGCGTGGTGCACGTCTGCTGCTATTTCATCGCAGCTATGTTCCCATTTAAGTGGATAGCCTGACGTACACTTGAGAAATACTTTTTCGATGTGCGGGTATTTGTATCAAAACTAATATTAAAACACAATTACGGTGGGAAAGGTGGTAGACTAAAAGCTAGCTTCCAAAGAAGCACTGCAGGAAAAAGGCACCACTTTCAACTGGATAATACACATTAGGAATAATAACGAGTTGGTAGTATTTTGCTTTCCTGTTAATTGAGTCAAGTTCTAACTGTAATTTCTTTGTTCTAAATAACCTTGGATGCTTAAAGGATACCCGGTTATTTCCGTTCAGTTTATTGCAGTTGATAAATAATAGTGGGGTCACCAAAGTGCTGTGGATGCGGTTGCCACGAATCGCGTCGTGGGAGTGACAAAATAAAGAATGAGAAGTAAATTCGGTTAGATATATATATAGTTTTGGCAGAATGGAAGCTCGAACAAGGTGCATGAATCTGCAATCAAGAGAACGAATCTAGGTGCAGCACTGACTCCGACAATGTTCCATGTACTAAAAATACACTAACCTGCTTGATCAAGTCTGTCGGTTGTTTTCTTCATATCCCCATGCCACGTCATCCATTGAACACTTCGTGGTTTTTTCCAGCTTGTTATAGTAATGGCGTATGATGCTCGCCGATAAAGGCGGTTAAATTGTGTAATGAGTACATGACCTAATCTTCTTTTGCTAACCCAACGCACGAACACAAACACATCAGGTTTACGGCAGAAGCCGTCATGCAAAAGCTTACGTCTCTGCTCAAACACAGCACACCTGTTGTCGAGATTACTCGCCCAGAAGCAATTAGAGCAGCCTTACGACAAATGGTAGAACATTTGGCACAGTTCTTTCATCAGTATCACTTCATTCTATACTGTCTAAAGTCATGGGGTTCATTGTTGCCGATGCATTGGTGTGCTATCCGGGAAACTGAAGCATCATTGCTCTCGAGCAACTTGGCTTTCGTCAACAGCGATCGTGCACAACAAATTTACTGATATTCCGAGGTAGATAAACCAAGTCTGCTGACGCAGAAGAGAACGTCCTTGTGGTCTTCTATGATTTAAGACATTCGACCGCCTGGATCAACGGATTCTTCTACCCAACATGTAGCATTTTGGCATCGGTGACCCCCTTTTCACCTGGGTTGCCAACGTTTCCATACAACGGCAGCTGGTGGTTAGATTTCTAAACTCGTTAACGGACCCATACATGTCGAATGTGATGTGCTTCAGGGCTCTGTTTTGTGCCACGATTGTTTTGATATTAATCAACGGCCTAGCTCAGGCGATGGGTTAAAGTCTTCTAATGTTTGCTGACGACGTCAAGATATAGCGCCCCATTCAGTCGGAGGTCGATCTGGATATCTTGCAGCATGACCTGGACATAGTAAAGCAGTGGCCAAACAAAAAGCTGCGGGGTTTCGACGTAAGCAAATCCAAGGTACTCTCCATGAAACACCAGAGTACCTACTGCTACATGCTTGGAAACCAAGTACTACAGCAATCTTCTGTCGAACGCGACCTAGGCTTGCTGGTTCATGATGACGTAAGTTGTTCCCAGCAAACGAAAAATGCAGCGAAAAATGGTAAACAACCGCGGTTGTATAGACTAGGCGCATTGATATGGATCGGTAAGCTGCGCGGTACCCAAACGAAGGCCCCTACTTTAAGCAAGAAGCTCGATGTGCAATAGCACCATAAACGATAACTAATTTGCCTATAAACGACATGTTGAAGACACCAAATAATCTCTTAGAAATATCTGCGGTGTGGATTGGAAAACATTTGCACCAACGGTTCAGACACGTAGGCTCTAATCTACGCATCAGATACCCCAAATTATCCCTGCGTTTGGACTAGCGCTGACTGCCGAAGAAGCAGGCAATGCTTATAGTATTAAGTCTGCGCGCAATAGATACTTGCTAAACATATTTACAAAAGCAGTGTTAGAGAACATAAACACCATGGAAGAATATTTCTAGTATCTACCTGCATTCTGATTACAGTACAAAATCGCTTGATGCAGTTAGCAAGTACTTCCTGCAACGTCACAGTGGTAATGGTGTGGTATTCATTCACAATATTATGCTGCAATTGCTCGAGGGAAATCGGCTTGCATCGGTAAACCCTTCGTTTCAAATATCTCCAGAGAAATAAGTCCAGCAGGTTTAAATCGGGTGAGCGTGGGGTCACTTGATAAGGCCTCCACGACCGAACCAATTTCAGCCGATTTCTTCGCAATATTCTCGCACCGATTTTGCATAATATGCTGCTGCACCATTATGCTGCAACCATATGATATTGCGAACTCCATCTGCCTCCTACTGTGGCAGTACGCAGTTCCGGAGCAATTCCTTGTAAAACGATGTTGGCAAAAGTAAGGGTTGAGTAGTATAAAACAACTTACCGGTCAGTTTCCTGGAAATGGAAAATGGTCCAACATTTTTCTGACCGGTAATTCCATCCCAGATCATCACGTTGGCGCTATGCTGAATATGTGATGCTGTGTATCCGCGTGGATTTGAACTAGCCCATAAATGTTGTTGGTCCATACTATGCAAATGGAAAACGGACTCATCAGTAAACATTACGGAATGAAGGCACATGTGATGTGAAAACCAACGGCAAAATGTATCCAGTCTATTCAGATCGTTTGGATTCAATACCTGAACCTTAAGTGTACGAAACTTACGAAGATTGCGTTCTTTCAATGGAAGGTAAATCCATGAGGTTGGACTGTGTACCAACTGGGCTCAGTGTGTTGAGTTCCGGTCTTTTAGCCGGGTAGATTCACTTATGCTGCATAAATGCTGCTTGTTCCACCGTTCACCTTTTGCCTCCCATTGTTAACACAAATTGCACTCTGGCTGGTGAATGCGTACCTTGTTGTGACGTTGGTACATGTCTGATCCAATGCTCTACAAACGGATAACAATTGTTCAGAGGAGTTGAAGTTGTGGGTGAGATAATGAAAATCTCTGGGCGGTATGCTGCTATCCCACAAAATTAGACAAAATGTTTCACGCAGATTATAGCATTCTGCACTAATCGCTTGGTTAGTGGGGTTGCGGATTCATACTCGGATCCCAGCTGCAAGGGGGTTAAACGTTGTGACCGCCGTTACAACCAAGGGAAGTCTACACATGATATAAGCCTGTGTTTTTAATAGAAAAAAACGAGAACAACCCGGTAACCTGTTAAACCTATTTCAGTGTAGAAACGATAAAATTTGACATAAAGTTAGGTAGACTGCGCGCTCTCAGATTGTTCACTATTACAGCACAAATGCATTGGGGTTAACTACTTTATTTTATTAGAACCTTTCTGGTGCCATTACTAGCTAGTATGATACTGAGGCCCTGATAAAACTGCAGTAAATTCCGCGTGCTTTACTCTGAAATTGACCGAAAGACTTAGAATAACAGGTACGTGTCATCTTTTCAGATAGGGGCCTCGAGCTGGTCCGAACCAATGGTTAGATACTTTATCGGATGCAGCGCATTGTCGAAGTAAGTGCTGCCCCTGGATACGTTCTCATGCTTGTATCTGTTCACACTTCAATTCGATTATCATTAGGAACCTCGTTGTCGCTTCTATTCGGCTTAAACGACATTTAGGTCTAACTGCATTTACTTATCATTCTTCATTTTGTTACTCTGCTGACGCGATTCGTGGCAACCGCATCCACAGCACTTTGGTGACCCCACTATTATTTATAAACTGCAATAAACTGAACTGAAATAACCGTGTAAACTTTAAGTATCCTAGGTTATTTAGAACAAAGAAATTACAGATAGAACTTGACTCAATGAACAGGAAAGCAAAATACTGCCAACTCGTTATTATTCCTAATGGGAAATATCTAGTTGAAAGTGGCGCCTTTTTCCTACAGTGCTTCTTTCGAAGCTAGCTTTCAGTCTACCACCTTTCCCACCGTAATTGTGTTTTAATATTAGTTTTGATACAAATACCCGCACATCGAAAAATTATCTCTCAATTGTACGTCTGACAGTCTACTTAAATGGGAACATAGCTGCGATGAAATGGCAGCAGACGTGCACCACGCCTACATTCGTTCTCTAACGTGGTGTCCGTTTTTTTAACCACAGTAGACCCTGTACGCAACGGTAACTTCAGTGCTACAGCTAAACATCAGTCAGTACAGAGCCCACAGGCATCCAGTTTTCCGTGAAACATGCTGTCCTCAATCAAGGACCAGCATTTGTCGATCGTTCAAGTATTCATAGTCTGCGCTTCGTCGCGTGAAGCGCTGTGTAAGTTACGTTACGCAGACGACGCACTAGGTGTATAGTGCATCGTGTGAGATCCGATTGGATCTCCAGACTGCGGTTGAAATTCCTTGGAGTTTTCTCAGATTGTGCAATGTGTGGTAATTTACGGTGAGTGCACGACAATTGATAGACACATCCGGGCCACAGTGTAGTGTTGATGTTACCCGACGGCGCATGGAGGAAATTTTGCAATGCCACATACAATCGTTCGCTTAGGAGACAAGGATTATTGGGCACACTGCTATTCTCTGGCATTCAGTCGATACAGGCGATGTTATACTTGCGAGTTTTCCACCGAGATGGTTTCAAGCTCCCTGGCAGAATGAGGTACGAAATATGTTCGTTAAAGTGCTTGAGAGAATTGTCATCCAACCCTCCACTTCTCCATAATCTTCACCCCTATTTCTTGTGAAGAAGGTTGCTGCTAATCTGGGGCTTTGTATGGAGTATCACGTGACCAAATAACACGGCGGTACCCTTTTCCTCTCCACAGAATCCAAGACATTTTTGATGCCCTTGGTATTTCAACGAGTTTCAGCACACAAGATCTTGTTTTTGCCTACTGAAAGTGAAAATAGCAGAGCACGAGCGAGCAAGATCTGATTTCATCCTGCTTTTGCTTCTAGGAAATTCAGCGTATGTCGTTGGGTTTAATAAATGCACCTGCGACAATTTAGCGGCTGATACAGACTGTATTGTGTGTACTGATCCCAAGAACGTGTTTCTTTTACTTCAACATTTACTTTTTGAATGGGAAAACGAAGCAGAACACTTAAACAACCTAGCCGAACTACTGAAACTTCTAAGCGAATTAGTTTGGAAACTCAAGCCAACGAAGTGCCACTTACCACGAGAAGAAGGGGTGTATCTCGTTCGCATCATATTTGGGTCGGGTATATGAAAAGATGTCCAAAATCGGGACAAGTAAAGTCGTGACCAACCCCTGCATGTACTGAGCAGTTAGCAGCTTCCTTGGGTTGGCCTCGTTTTACAGGTGATTCATCAAATGTTCTTTAACCATTACCACTTTATTGACTGTGTTGTTGCTAAAAGGCCGAACATTTGTTTGGTCAGCTGTACTACACCTGTTATGGTGTGACTTGACTCGTCACCTTCGTTCAGAGAATTGATTTTTTACACCGATGCGGGTGACCAAGCGTTTGGAGCTGTCTTATCACAGAAAGGTCCTGATGGAGTAAAAAGAGCAGTATTTTACAGTAGTAGAATCCTCAACCAGAGAGAGAACTTATTGCACTACAAGAAATAATATGTTAGCTCTGGTGTTTTCATAAAAGGAAATCAGCATTATATACTTGGAAGGTTTGTTGTACGGACTGACTATCAATCCCTTCGATGGTCGCGAAACTTCAGGGATCCAGAAGAACAAAGCGCCCAATGGCAAAACAGCTCTAGGATTATGATTACGGATGCAATCATCGGCTAGACGGACTGCACGCTAATGTAGACGCATTGTTTAGAATTCCGCTCCGGAACCATGGGGAATGTTTTTCGCGCCACACGCAACACGTAAGCATGGTTAAACTCCAGAGCGCGGAGCATAGATGCTGGTAACTGGCACAGGCGAACGATCCAGATATTGGGTTGAACAATGAACAATGATTTATCATGGGTAAAATCGAATAAGCTTGACAAACCCCGTAGGATAGTTGGAGAAAAAACTAAAATTTGAAGAATCCTCGAATAAGTAAATAGTTACTTCAAGCATCCACCGAGGTAAATGCACTACTGCATAACGAAAGCTTGATGTGGGAATGGGGTGTGCACAAGCAAAATAGTATAGAGCTGTTGAAGTTTAGTTAGTGCGAGAGAAATAAAAAAGGAAACGACAACGCTCACTCGTTTGTTTCTTTGTTTGCCAGATGTGGTATTGTAATCCAGTTTAGCTACATCCAAGTTAATCACATGAGCACTTGTTTAAGTATCTTCATCGACACGTTGCGGAGAGAGCCGTTAAGCACATCGTTAGGTTTGCGTTATTTCTTATTTCAAATGGAACGGACTACATCAAGTAATGCATGTTAGAAAATGTTTCGTCAGGACATTTTTTGAATAGCGTTAATGTAGATGCAAGGATAACGTGAGTCGGAAGGGCATTCCAGGCACGAGACACATGGGGAAAAAACGTTTTGTCGACACTCAAGTCGACTGCAGTGCGTAGCCACCTTGAGCTGATGGCTTCTCAGGTTGGTATTTTTGTTCCGCTGCAACAGATTGCAACATGCGTGAGTTGGGTTCATCAGTATTAAGTAAACCATAATAAAGTCTTCTCGCTAACGTCGATGTTAACCACCGTACAATCTCACGAACTGCAATTTTGCTAGTAGGAGAGATGAAACAATCCTCTAACGGATTTGGTTGCTATGCGTTGTGGAGCTTCAAGTGCATCGACGTCGCACTTGCGCCAATGACGCAAGGATTGGATCGCATATGCTGCGAGGCCTCACGTAGGCCTTCAACATTTGCGGAATGATTACTTGCTCAGAAATGCCGAAAGCCCTCCGCAAGAATCCAAGACGTTGAATGGCTCTTTTTGATGCCCTTTCAGCCTGTCTCGTGCAACCGAAATTGTACTACGTGATCACCACAAGGTCCTTTTCTTGGAGATCACGTTCTAACTACTGATCTCTAAGTCAATATTCATAATTAAGCTGATGGTGTATGCTTACGACTTTGCAGTTGGTCACGTAGAAATGGAGCCGGTTGTCGGATGACCAAGCATAAGCCCTGTCAAGATCGTTCTGCAAAGCCATTTGATCATCCTATTTCCTGATCTTATGCCAAATTTTGATATCATCTGCAAATTGTAAAATATCCGACTGCAGTACACTAGCAAGATAGTTAACAAATGTGAGGAATATACCTAGCCACAGTATCAATCCTTGAGGCACACCAAAAGATATGGAAATCTTCACGACTTTGCTTGTCATACTTGCGCACGGGCCATGCTTATCTTCTCTGTATGGTTCCAATTTTAGTATATGCACTTCCGAAAAAAGTAAAAAGGTGTCTTCATAGCGGTGATAGGCCAACGAGTAAGTAGAGGGAAGGAACAAGCTATAAGCCGCAGTGCCTGTGGGCCATGTGGGGCAAACTAGCTATCTAGTAAGTAGTGTTGGTGTTCGATTTTCGCTCGACCCATAATAGTGGAAATGTAGTCCCGCAGTCCATGGTCAAAGAGTTGCTAAGTGAACTTAACAAAGAGTTGGGACACGCTGGGGTTAACAAAACGGATGTAACAGCACGACGGCGTTTCTGGTTACAACACCAACTTTTGTTATTCTTTCAAGATAGGCCTTTCCTTTAAACATCCTTAATTCTCCAACCTCTCTCAGTTGCAACATATAAAGACCGGCTATCCTAACGAGATGGTGGGTGTTGACATTATGGGGCCGTTATCCGAAATATCACAAGTGCATTGCTTTAGTTTGCTCATGGTGGATTACTTTACAAATTAGTGCGAAGCTGCACCGAATGCACAGGCTGATATGGTTAGTGTGGCGACAGCACTTGTGAATCATTGGGTTTGTCGTTGTGAAGCACCAGGAAAGTTACACTTGAATAGAAATTTCGGTTTTGAGGGGGCATTGGTACCGTAATTTTGCCGGATTCCAGAAACAGACAAGACAACACGACTTCATGTCACCTTCATGGGAACGGGCAAGGTAAAATGACTAACCGTTCCCACAAAGCATTACTGAAAGCCTTTGTAGTCCAGAATATTAATGAGTGGGACGTTATGTTACCGAAGGGTTGAGTGGCCTACCAATGTACGTTTCATTTCAAAACTGGACAAACACCCTACTTTATGTGGGCTGGACGATAGTCGCGGTTGCTTTCGGATTTAAGCCTCCACATGACTAGGCAATTACAGCTATCAGTAATGGAGCATGACAATAATTTGCTGGGCTCACACCAACAAGCATCTGGAAAATACGCAAAGGCACAAAAAGAACTATTATGACCAGAAGATCTTTGGGGCCGCCAAAGAGTTGGTTAACTAGTTTGGCTATATCAGACTAAAGCTAAGGCATGCCTGCACAGTTCCACTGTCAGTGAGTCGGCACCTACGTATTGCGGTAAGGTGGTGTGCGATAATACGTTATAGTAAAAGGTCGAGATTGTGTCAATCGTCTGCCTATGACGATACACTTTAGTCGTCTCAAGCTGTTCCGACACGATGCCGACCAACTAAGTAGGGAATCGGCCAAACCACTGCCGGAAGTAGCAGCTGAACTAGTGGTGCCTGCACAAAGCTAATACGCTCAGGCGCCAGGGACGTTGCCCGATTAGTGGGGATGTAGTGTAGACAACGATCAATACATAGCACCGAAATGAATGTGTACCGTTGTTATAACAGCTTTTTCCGCTTGCCTTTCGAAGAGGCACGCGTGCGCTCTCCTGTAGAGGGGCAAGAAAAAAAAGACAATCAACCTTTAGGTTCTTAAGATTTTATTTATATTACATTTGTTTCCTTTTTACAGTGGATCCGTGTTGTGCAATACAAGTGCCTGGTTCGCTATTGGGCATCTTCTAGCGTCTAGGTTGCACTTATGCTGCAAAGTATTAGAAACAGTTATACTCTAAACAATTTAGCATTTTTATGTAGTGCGCACTTTTGCTCAAAAGGTAGTTACAGGAAACAAGAATTAGATCTACTTCCAGTAATTTGTGACAATGGATGTTATTTCTGTTTATATCTTCCGATCGTCTATTTTCTAACTGGTGGTAATTAGCGATCAAATGTTCTCTCCTTGTGTGCCAAACAGTTCAAAACGTTTTGTTTTTGGTTACCTACCCTCTATGCTTTTTACTCTTTGTCAATTCACGGTGGGTCCAGACGATCTAACTGTCTTCTCTACTTCCGTACACGGCACACATTTTTCGTTTCACCACTTGTCACTAATATCGGTGTATTAACCCCCATGGACTTCATTCATCCACAGTGGTTTCCTCCCGACATATTGCTCAATTCCTCTTAAATCACTCCTGTTCCAAATCGGAAAGAAGCAGACTGAATTCCTAAAACAAGCACTTGAACTAACATGCCTTAAGTACTATAATCTTCAAGCAATGTTTCTGAAAATATGTAATCATATATGTCAGATAGTTCAGAATCAAACAGTGAACGCTAAATCGTGAACGAAAATTTTGTTCTTGGGACAATATTTGTTTTTGTGCGTGTGTGAGAGGAAATGTGCTACCAAAATGTATAACATTTTCACCTTTAGGAGTTATGCAATATTTGTGAACGCACATGAAATATGCAAACAGCAAGTGTCAAATAAAATTATCATTTATTTTGTGAAGGAAAGCTAACTTTTCTGCCAGGAACGTTGTTAAAATCTTGGCAGTCCCATTCAAGTACATAATAATACTGCGTTTAGGTGCAATAGTTTTGTTTGTTTTGATGTGTGGCTACGAAACATATAACTTTAACTTCAAAACACGCGTAGATTTAGCACTGTGTCGGTGAAACTAACAATAAGAAATAGACATAAGCTTATTAATAAATTGGAGGGTTTTGCACGTGTGCGTTCATCATACATGGATATCTTAGATATCTAGCATTTGGAGGTTGCCGGAGTTAGCAACTTAACAAGAAGGCAGTCAGTAAGTTGCTGCGTTAGTAATAAGTAAGTAATGTTTTTCATAGATATGCCCCCAAGGAGAAAGGACACAGGTTTAACACAAAATTACTAAAGGTCAACAGTAATGTATTGTTTCAAAACCATCCCTTAGACAGCTTAAAACAAAAAACAATCTTCAATCCCATAACCATAATTTTTTCCAAAATCCAGCAATAGTTCAGCTTCATTACCTACATTATGTTATTAACCAATCGCCAACAAGCTGCAACTTTTATCTGCAGACATAAGATCTGTTTTCATTATACCAACATCTGTAATTTAACAAAGACTAACAGCTGTATTTTAAAATTAAATTTTATTAGAGGCATTTAACTTGTCAGAATAAAAAAGGGAATCTGATCAGTGACTCGCGAATTCCTCAGCACTCGCCAGCACAACCAGTCACTATGGCAGCGTCTTTCTGATTTTACGCCAACTACTCTCTTTACTCTCACTGCGTTACAGTGACTTGGTCGTAAATACCTCAGCAGCGAATGAGAATATAATATAAATAAGTATATGCAAATGATTGTGATACCAGTAAGCTATCCGCAATTGGCCGAAACTCGAAAATAATACTGACAGAAAATGTACACAATACGTTTATTTGCATATCAAACGATTATCACGCAATCGTCAACTTCGACGACAGTCTGGAATCAGCGAATATCTTGAAACCTGCCGGAATTCTGGTCATTTTATAGTGAATCAGTATGGTTTATACTCCTTTGTAGGTCCTGTGTGTTACTTGTATAGCTGAATGCCAAATCCTCGACCAAAGATTTGCTAGTTAAACTTTATTTAGGCTCTGTTAAACGCATTGAATCCTACAAGTAATCCTAAGACAGTAAATAATTCTTCTGAAAAATTGACTTTGTGCTCCTAGATATTACAAAAGAAACGAGAGCGGAAGCTTTTATTCTAGCTGCGGACGAAGGAACTGACAGTTAAATTGTCTATTTTAAAGAAAATATCAAAATTTTAGCCTCAACCTGGTAGCATAAAAGCGGACAACAATTTTACCATATGCTACTGAATGTGTTGCTGTGCGATTTGTTCAACCCAAATGACTAGATGATAAATTCACATAGAAAGTGCCCATAGATGAAGTACCGTCGCTAACTTTGTCTCTAAGATATTCACACAATCGTTGCCAAGAATATTTTTCCAGAATTCGCAAATCTGTTTGCTTGGTAACAACAAATTTTATTGGGCTATATATGGCCTACATGTATAGTTTCTGTCTAACGAATTTTTATGTAAAGTACCTTGAATTCTCTACTTTGTTTTATGTTTCAGAATAGTAACTCGCATCAAAACTCAATTGTTTGCCATGATGCTAAATATAAAGATTTTATGTTTCCAATAATTTTTCAGAAAAATATATTAAACTATTTATTACATTCATAGTAAGTTATTACTAAAGCAATGAAATGCTGTAAATGGTGAACATATGTGATACATTCGAGTGGCTAGCTTTTCCGTCGCTTACGTATAAACATGCAAAATTGACGTGGATTCACATATTATTGTTGTTGGGAAGATTATATTGTCGAAGAAAAATAATTAAGCCGCAGGTTTCAATTGAACATTGACGATGTTAACTAATGATTAATGGATTAAATTTTTAGACTTATAGAACAAAGAGATTCTATTCGTTTATTTAGTAAGCAACTGTCAGGATAAATTAAGTGGAAGTTATTTCAAACGGTATTTATAACTATGTAGGTGGTTAAATGTTATATGCATAGTTATATATAACAGGGCACTGGTTTTGGATTTTTCCCGAGTGAGGTTATGCATGAGCTTATTAATCCTCAACAAGTTTAGTGGGGATGAAATCCCTACAATAAACGGACCGTCGCATTGTCACAAAAGATTGGATTAAGGCTAAGACTTTGAGTGATCTTTTAAAAAATTCTAACACGGTAGCCTAAGCACCGTTTTCTGTTTTAAGCGAACGTACACGTTGCCTAGTATTTTCCTGTTCTCTTTATTAGTAAAGCCTGGATTACCGTCGGGGAAATTTAACAACTTTGTTACAGCTACTGTTTTCTCTACATTCTTTATTTGGCTTACAAAATAATAAAGTCATATCAAGACATATCTCCTTTGATAAAATTGGGTATTTATCTGTCAGTGAAACAGATTTAAAGAGATTCATTCCTTTCAAATGAAGAGTGACTCAGTTGGACACCTTTTCACATTTGCCACTGTGGGATTGAAAAACGTGGATACCTAAAACATATCCTCGTACGAGATTGATAATAGACAACTCACATGAATTTAACTGATGACGAAAAAGTGTTTAGTACCGACAGGTTAAAACGTTTTATGTCGCTTAGCTCGACTCAACAACTTACGGTATCGTAAGTGAAAAGGCAATTCTTACCAGTAGTTATATTGTAGTCTATAAAACATAAATAAATACAACCGAGCAGCTAAAGAAATATTTACATGACGCCACAGCAAAATTAATGCAATTTTTAATAACCCAAGGGATGATGAAATGTGGTTAAGCATTACATCGTTTATTTCGTTAACTAGACCTTAGGTTGATCATGTGTTTACTAAGGTATTAAGCTGAAACACATAATAGGAAATCTTCAAGATTAAGTAAAGGTAACTAACATAACCACGAAATGTACTCTTAGTTCATGACAAACATGAACATGGAGTATGAGCCGCATTATGTGGCAATTATAATTCAGTCATGGCGGTCCAGCACCGTCACACTTTGCCTAGTGGCATAAATCCCTAAATCATAAGCTCATTGTTACAGGGTTCGGAAACAACAGGATCCGGCAGATGCACCACATTGACGAGTTCTAACAAGACGACAAGGCCGTCTCACTCTGTGATTTGCACACGCTCTAAAAATGAACGGATACTTACAATGAACAATCATTTAACATGGGTAAAAAGGCATGTGCTTGCCAAGCTCCGTAGGATAGTTGGAATAAAAATTAAAACTGACAGGATCAAAGAATAAGTAAATTTTTATTTTAAGCGTTTACCGACTTCATACGTCGCTGCGTAACAATAGCCTGAAATGGGAATGGGATATGAACGCACAAAATAATACAGATCCCGACAAAGGTTTTTGGCATCTCTGTGGAAAGGAATGGCGAAAAATATATCACTATTTTAAGATCCAATATTAACTATTTGAACATCATAAACTAGATCATCTACTAAATTATTATTTTGTTTGTTGAACGAAGATAAATCGCGGTTGATGTTCGGCTGAGGATGTTTACATCCGTACCAAAGTTAAAAAACGGTCACGCAATACATAAATGATGGCTATAATGTAAAACAGTTCCAGACTGCAACATAGTGTTATTTATCGGTTAAAAATCACAAGTTAGCAAAGACGTAATCTGTGCATGAGACCAAAAAAGCAAAGAAAGTTTTATATTCTTCTTCTATATGGGAACAAACAATGGCTAATTATTCATGATCAAAATAAGTGACACTATACCATTCCAACAGCGGAGTTACCTGTGAAATATAAAGCGCTACTTTTCGTTTGTTTTAAATGACCCCTTCTTTAATCATTGAATGTGAGTGTAGCCAGGGTCAATCCCATTTATTAAAGCAAGTTAGGGAACAAAAACACAAAAGATTGACTTCGAACAACGGGGAAATTTGTAGATTTATCAATATGTAAAAAGTTTATCGTGCTTTGATTTTGTCTTCAAATGTTGTTATATATACTATTTTGTAAAAATTGAATTAATAAAAATATCTCAAGCAATGAAATTTATAGAACCTTGGATGTTGTAAGTAAAACCTAGGTTGAATCATGTAACAACATGGTCTTGTCACATTAAATATGACTTCTGCAACTTATATATGTAGTTCAGTGTTAACGAGTGTGGATCACAATAACCTATGGTTTGTCGGGTTGGTTAATGCACGTTTAACGGTTATAAGTATAAATCTGTTCCGTATTTCACATAGCAATTAAAAGTTTTCAGAAGCAGAAGCGGATTTTGCGTCCAATAATACCGACGACATATGTAAAATAATTGTTGCTGCGTTAAAAATTAGCAGACTGCAAAACTGACACAGGAATACATATTAAATAAGATTTAAAATAATATACAGCAAGAAGCTTTATTTAAATCTACAGAAAAGAGTTGTGCGAAACCTCGCGTTAAAATAACTCGATTTAGAACATTTCCAACTAGTCACTAAGTAGAAAAGCTACGGTAGGCGATATTTTAGTATGAATCGGATTGCATAGCAACAGTTCTGATTACACCTAAAGAAAATTTTGGTTGTCCCAAACACTGTCTTGTTTAACTTTTCCTTTCTTGCCATCAGGAGGATGGAATACTAGCAGCATAATGTTGCTTCTAGTTTTACTTTGGGAAGCACCAGGTAAACTGAGACGAATTGCCTAAGCTTGTCTATTCTATCTAATACCGTTTCAAAAAATAGAGTGCAAAACAGTTTCGGCAAAATTAAACCCGAAGAAGTATGTTCGAATTTACCTATATCCTTTTAAAATTATTGAGTGCCTCTCTATTTAATTAATACTCCGCAGACTTGTGTTACTAGAGTGTAAAATTCTGTATACGGCCCAGTTAGTTCCTCATGATGGAGGATGATTTGATCGAATGCTTTTCAAATTCAACTTCTTTACTGTCAAATTCACCGACAAAACATACTCAGGTCTAATTTGATTATCCGTTTTTTGGATTAATATATGGTAAGCTCATCTGTACATTTTGCCCAGAGTATTTTGCTAATAGCCACCTGCATCTGAACTCTGCCATAAGTAGATTCGTATGTCGGCTAAATTCAACAAGCAACGGATTACCGTTAAATGTAGGCATTGAGGGCCAAGTTATATATATATGTTTAGCGAAAGTTATCTAGATACAATATAGTTGACAACAACGTAGGAAGCGTTGTCTGAAGTACTGCAAAAGAATTAGTATCCGCAGCAATTGTAGTCATGATCGTTAAGTTATTTCGTGCCAGCGCGCTTTGAGTGTAGTAAGGTGCTCGCAAATGGGTAATATCTTCTGTACACTTCTTTGAAATCAATTTAATCTTAGAGCCGGGGAAAGTTTGTTTGGCTTGTAAGCCGACGAACGAAACTACAACTCTGAGTGGCCTGATCATTTGTTTATATCAAGTCAGTATAAAAAAGCTTTATTTACTGGGTGGAAAGATTTATACAACATACATGGACGCAAGGCAACATGAGACATACACAAATGTCTCCCTAACGATCGCTCCTGAAGAAAATTTATGAATTTCGTTGGGTCAACTATCAACTATGACATATAAGGGAATATTATATTGCCAAAAAATGAAGCAAATAATTTAACTTGCTCAAGTAGAGATAAGAGAATGCTTTTAAAAGAGCACTTTGCATTGACTGAAATCATTAATTTAGTGCCTTAAAAGATAAATAATTGCAGCTGCCAAGATGCGCATAAGTGATCAAATCAACCAGAGAATTTCTGGCTAAGCCGTTAAACTAGAGGTGTGTTTATCGACCCCAGCAGTAAGATATAATATTCCTTAAGAAGACTAGGGAAAACATATGTGTAACTTTACGACCAGTATGGAATAATCCATAAAGTCAAACAATTAGAATGTACAATATGGGGTAATCAGGTATGTTAGGACACGAGAGTAAAAAAGACTTCTGATTTGCAAACGCGTTTTACAAACATGTGTGCATTGATTCAAAACAAATGGTGCGTTAGCATCAAAGCCACTACTTTGCCTGACTGTTGCCCTTTCACTTCCTTTTGTACATCACTGAGCAAAATGCTTATATAGACTGAGCTAATGATGAGAATGCATTTGGTGTGGTGGCGGTAACTCAGCGATTAGTTGGTCTACACCCGCCAGAATATTCTGTATGCAGGTGCCTTTACCACATAGCTGCTGTTATCTCTTTACGAATCACGGTTTTTTGCATGCTTAACAATAATCCAGCTTCGAGGTTATGTTCATAAAACAAGTAAACTAAGTGGCATTTCTATGCACTACGTTCATACACGGTCTTAGCTTTATCACTGGTGATTAAATCATTATATCATTAGAAAGATCGCTTCAACCTGACAGCACATATCAAATAAACATTAATTCTTTCTGCATGATGGTCTTACTGCATCACAGGACCTGGACTTTCAAAACTAAAAGCAGTTAAGATGGATATCAAACTGTGCCTTTAGAAATACGTAGCAGTGCAGCTTCATCATTTGAACATTTGAAGAAGGGTCAACTAAACGTGAAAAGATGAGCACTATTTTATATGGTAAAACATAAACTTAAAGAAACGTGTTATTACTTACATTAACTAACATTTCTGTAGTTCATCAAGCGTATTACTTATTTTCTCAACCAATTTATCAGCCGCTATTTAATAAAATGTAATCCAATGTTCGGAAGTAAATTTCTATCGGTCACCGCAAGCTAAATTAACAAACCTTCTGACACTTCTGCGTCAGAGTTGAAACATTTTAAAGATTAATTTTCTCCGGTGCTACTGGTGAAACGTGATAGCTTTCTTCGCAAATTTTCTGATAACTTTAATAAATGGCGATTTATTTGGGTAGATAGTGTAACATTAGATGTCTTATCTCGTAGGAAACGTTGCTTAATTTTATTAAAGTAATCAGGAAAATTGCGAAGAAAACTATCACGTTTCAGCAGTAGCACCGAAAAAAATTAATCTTTAAAATGCTTCAACTCTGACGCAGAGGTGTCAGGAAGTTTGTTAAGTTAGCTTGCAATGATCGATATAAATTGACTTCCGAACATTGGATTACATTTTATTAAATAGCGGCTGATAAATTGGTTGCGAAAATAAATAAAACGCTTGATGAACTGCAGCAATGTTAGTTAATGAAGTGATAAAATGTTTACCATCAAACTAATTATTTCCAGAGTGATCAGTTTTGATGGGAAAATACTCTTCGATTTTGCCTATATTTCACAACAGCTTGAACTTAGTTACTAGTAGAGATGTGCTACTTGTAGTTTCATACACTGTTCGCTGCGTAATGACAATATGGCCAAAGGGATTAACAGAAAGCGAGCAAACATGACCGGAAAGTTTTGGTGAGACGCGCTCGGTTGAAAAGACAATGGATGATGCCATGTCGACAAATAGCATAACAATAATAATAATACTTATCCTTTTTTCCGTAAGCATACGTCATTACTCGTTTACAGGTGTTTCTGTTTTGTAATCAAGGTCGATAAAACCTGGATGTCGTGTTTTCACGAGATTCATAAATTGGGGTGAATAGATGGATCATGATAACACCGGCAAAGTAAAATATCTCATTGTTTAACACCAAACGGGAAATGCACAGTTGTTAGCGAAGTCTATTCTGACATAAACAACAAAAATCGAATTCAACAGAAGCTTGTGAATCACAATTGAACAATAGCTATACGTATATATATGTACAAAGGAAGAAATTGGTATATAGCATATTCGCATTTAGTGAAGCCTTATGCAACCGTATTAGAAGTATTTTACTTCATCTTGTCGTATTAAATGATTGACAGTTGCTTGATATCCTCGATGGGGCTTCGCTTGACATGCATATTGACAAAGTGCCTACTTGTATATTCCCACTTTCTCCTCCATACTGGTTCCAGGAGACAGTTGTTCGTTGCTGGAGGGGACGGAGTGCACGCTCCTTGTGGCCGTTTCGGGCTCAAAGAGTGTTTCCATGCAAACAGTGTGAAATGGACTAGGGTCCAGCCACCGCCTTGTATGCTGTTGATTCCCCAAATTCAGCGTGTTTATGTTTGCCTGTGAAGAAGTTTTGACAGGCTAGATTGAAGAAAAGTGGCTTCCATCCACATACCTCCCGGTCTTATTCCTTGGATTTTGCACTGGATGGAGCTGTGGGTGGTATAGCGCATGCCACCCATGGTCCCGCTGTAGTCACAAGCGTCCTGTGGAGGCCACATTGAGAGGGAAATCAAAAACCGGATACCACCAATCATGAATGTACTCGAATATAGCCAACATTAGCGTAAGCAACATGGTCAGCTAATAGCTTACTCAGGTAGGCAGAACAAACCAAATAAAGTGGAATGCAATTTATCCATCATAAACAGATCTAGATTAAGTGAAAGTTGGTTTAGCCCAACTGCGGTGAAGGAGCATCATTCCGAGCAACGTCTTAATTAAGTTCCGGACATTTTGTACTTAGCGCGTACTCGTTGCTAACCAACATAATTAATATGCTAATATAGAGAACAGTCATGTCTGCATAGACGCATACTTTACCGTATATATTTTATTTGATAATGTCATTTCAAGTGATTGGCAGCTATTTGACTTCCCAGGTGTGGCTGCGCTTGATGTGCGTGTTGACAAGGAGCCTAACTGTCTGTTACCCACTACCACGTCCATACTGGTTCCAGGAGACAGTTGGTCGTTACTGGAGTGGACGGAGCGCACGGTCCTTGTGACAGTGCTAGGCTGGAAGAGTGGTTCCATGCACTCACTGTGAAGCGGACTAGGTTCCAGCTACCGCCTTGTGTGCACTTGATTCCCCAAGTAATCGTGCTTATGTTTGCCTGTGAAGAAGTTTTGTCCGGCTCCATTGAAAAAAGTGGCTACCATCCACATGTCTCCCGGTCTTATTCCTTCGGGCTTGCATTGCATATAAGGTGTGGCGATGGAGCGATGGGTGGTGCAGCACAATCCATGCATGGTGCCTCTGTAGGGGCAGTCGTCCTGTAAAGGCCACAGGGACAGGCAAACCGCAACCGGGTGCCGCCATACGTATATATATATATATATATGGGTCAACTTTTTTTCGGTAAAAGCAACTTCGAAAGCTTTTATTGCCTCTGGTGGAATGTTAATGCTAGTATACCTAAAAACGTCAAAGATGTGAAATCAGCTGCCTTTTGAACACTGGTTTCAGATTTATTGTCTTATGTCATGTAATTATCATGGTCATACTTGTACTCAGTACAGTTATGATATAATGGATCTGTTTCACTAAATGTCTTACCGCCACCATCATATCGGTTCACGATCACCATTTGCAATTCGTAAACTGTATATTAAACTGCATGTTAAGCAATGCGGCAATTTTATTTCCTATTCGGAGGCTAGCAAACTAACTTAATATGCAGGTCTTCACAGATTTTATCTAACCATATGAACGGTGGACTAAGTTACTGCTTGCCACTAAGACTGAAGGCGAATTTAATAAACAAAAGGAAAAGGTTAGCGAACCAGCTGGTTTTCAGGGGTTCCTCATCAGGCTAATACGCCACAAAAGGATGGCATGAACTTAAACTTCAGATAAGGGTACAGGTTCAAAACACAGATGGCCAGAATGACCAAGATATATCAGAAGAACTACCAGCAGGCTGTCTTAGAGAGCCAGGGAACACTGTCCAAACCACGAAAAAGCAAACAAATTAATGAATTAAACAAAATAATGGGTGCGTGTCGGATTCGATGTTTCAGATTGCTCCCATAACATGCGTGGTATGCGGAAATCTTGGAGCCTCATGCTGAGGTTGATGTTGCATGCGTCATGTCTTTTCATCCTAGCTAGACTAAACCGACTTACTTTTAAACGACATATTCACAGCCCGGTTTAAATGTATTCATCTTTATGTCATTTGCTAAGTTTAGTTTACGTCTGCATATTCGGTGTCAATTTTACGCGTTTATTTTGCTCTAGATTACAAATTGGTTGGTTGATATACCTAGCCTAGCTGCGTTTGTTGACAAACTGTCTACTTGCCTAGCATCCTCCACATCATTTACTGGGAAAAGTGACCGTTACTCTTGGCTGGGTGGCGTGGTACACGGTCTAATTAACCTGCTAGTTTACATCCGGTACACTATTCCTAGGTTGGATAGAGCGGAATGCCGTTAATGTGCATGTTGGAGTGTGGGCCGACTCCGTTAAAGAAACGTGATTCACATCTTCATAGCTCCTTCAGGTTTGCACTGGAAATGGGTTGTGTGAGTGGAGCAATGGGTGGTGCAACGCAAGCACCCTATGATCTATCAATAAGTGCAGGCATCCTGTGGTTACCGCCGTGGTAAACGTAGTGAGAAGCATATCCGGATGCGAAGGACGTCAACCGTGTGGACACCTTCAAGAGAACAATGAAGATCCGTGCGAACAGACACAACAATGAACACGTTAAAGTACCTGCTGAAAAAGATTTCAGTTAAACGGTGTTGCAGAATGAAAGCGATATACCGAGTCCTGCTATTCAGAGCGACGTGCTGAAACTTTGCTTAATTAACAGAGTACTCTGAATTTTATTATTTTCCAAAAAAGCCGTGAACGGATAAAACAGTGTTCACCAAAATGAAGACAAAATGCAACCTTGCATTGCCCGATGTGACAATATTTACCCACCTGTCCTTTGACAACCACAGCAAAAGAAATGCCTGTTAGAACTCCAATCAGCTTGTCAAAGTTGATTCAGCAGCTCAGTCACGTAAATATTTTCATTTTAACAGTAGATTTAGACCTGTCTCTCTCCGTAGAACTAACACAGCAAAGTATTTTTTGTATGGAAAATGTTAACGGCCTAAATGAACGTTAACTCTTAGGTTAGCATTAAACAAAATTCGAGACGTTGGTAAATCTGTTTGAAAGTTCATAAGTGAGGAATCTTTATTTGAATATCAGTGACCTACATGGATAAATACATGCTTACTGCAATCAGGAAAATTGTACGGACGCGTTGGCGTGGTTGGTTAATGCAGAAATGTAAAGAATTTAGTGATGTTAATGTATCTGGTGAGAGGAAAATGTAGCAAATATCATGGCTACACTGAGATGAAGCTATGCTGAAAGTTAACGAATTTACAAAACAATCGCCAATGGTACGGACGAACACGTTTTATATAACTAAGCTTATTTAAATAATTAAAAAGTAAGTACTCTCATGCTTATGAAAAGTAAAGTTTGGAGTGATGATTTTGTACTACAATCCGCAGTTAATATATACTTTCGCTAATCAGTACTTTGCGCTCGCGATTATGGGTTTTGTATAACAATAATATTTATTCTTCTCAGTAATATATTAAGTTTCATTATAGGTTCATTTCCATAAGATTATATGATACTTTTAGTGAATATGTGATCTATTGTCCTGGCCATAATCAGATAATTTATCCACATAAGTCCTTGTGTCCTCCAAACCATTTAGACAATTAATGTGTAGCAAAAGTTGAGAATGCTATTATAGTTAACCTATAGGTGACTCCAGTCTTTCTAGATGTCTGTGCACTAATTCTCCATTTACTTGCGTCCAAAATAAGACATTATTTTTTGCACAAACAGCATCCACCAACTGGAATTTCAGAATGTCCCTGTTTATTTTATCTTAGATATATTACCAATAAACCTTCTTGCATTTTTCAGCTTTTGAGTATGGTCTTCTAGCATTTGTTTTATTTTTCACAAATTCCTTCTTGCAATCTAAGTACAAGCGGTGGACTGTTTTGGAAGATGCGAATATTTCTATGGCGAAAATGACATTGCACCTGCAGAGTAGAGTTGATGAATATTATTAGCTTACAATAATTTTGAGTTCAAAACAAGGTGATTAATCATTGACATTGCTTTACTCCCGGTTTAACACTCAGTACGAAAGAATGGACAATCCACTATAACCGTTGGAGTCACAATAGGCACTACGCAGAGCATCATCAAATCTTTGGAATATCACTAACTTCAGTCTGTCAAAGATGGGTTTTGTTAATGATTCCATTGGCTAGCAACAAATATAATATTTTAAAGCTGTTAAATAGCTAGTAGTTTCGTGCACATTTAAGTTTCTTTTACCTTGTTTTAACAAATAACCTCTAATATTACCCGGAGAAGTCTGGCCGTTTATAGGCGGATTTTGTCCGATTGAAAGTAATATTATCTAGGCGCTGATCAAATATTATCACGCAAACAACATGCTAAGTTCATCCAATATAAGCTAACAGGGCACAGTTCTGGAATATATTTGATAGCATTTTCGATTTGTTATTGAAAATGTACGTAGTTAATCAACTACATATTTTATCACCCAAATTGCCCATGGCGGTTTAATCCTGTTGAGTGCACCAGCACAATATAAATACTTTAGATTTCAAAGATATATTTTCTTTGATAAGATAGGTGTGGCAAATATCAGAAAATATTTAACTAAAAAATCTAAAAACATTCAGCAGATTTTGTTTTATTTGATCTCGCTCATCACAGTTACATTCGAAGCTGCGTAGACAAGTTTCTAATCCGGGAAAACACCAGACCATCGTGTCGTCGTATTGGGACTTAGCAATGTTGCGGACTACCTCGGAGCCCTTCGATGGATCAAAAGCATGACAACTAGTGGCTGGCGCAGCTGACCAGTAGCTATTGTCACAGAGCCATGGGAGACGAAAGCCGACCATTAGGGATAGAAAGCTATGGGATATAGCCCAGCGTATCCTCCACCGCCATGTAGGTTACTGTCAGTGCCGAGGGCAGTGGTTGGCAGTCTGGGTCAAAATTCCCTTGGCAGTGCTTCGAATCCACATAGCAGTTGAAAACCGATAGGATTAAATTATGCATTAAAATTTGTGACGACTATCCCGTAGATGTGTGAACTTCGGTTGAAGTTCGAGATCTTCATGGCCTTTGTGCACAATGCGTTACAGCATCGGAACCCGAAACCATCGCTCTGGTTTCCTACAGAATGCGATGTAAGGGTTTCACTGTTTTATGTTCCATTAGGCGGACATCACCTAGGAATAATGATAGGATAGCATGTTTACTGATATTGGAATCCTAATATGAGTGGCAACTGACGGGGTTTAGTAATTGTTTTCTCTCCAAGAACAAGGGGGACTATTGTCGGCAACGAATACTGAACAATATAAGGAAGCAGGAATAAGAAATATATTTGCGCTGATGCAATTAAAACCCCACAATAACAGAGCCTTACTAGATTGTCTAGACTTCTAGTTATTTAATGTCAGTGAACTTATTACACGGGACTATTTGCATTTCGATACCGCGTTTGCTTCCATAACATGCGGCGACAACTTGTTCAATATAATCGCTGCTTGACGTTCGAAGTAGGTTTGGTGATCGACTCGCTTCAAATAAAATACTACAAGCTTGTACCTTTGTCCTCGTATGCTGCTTTGTGTGCACATACGCATCAATAACCACAACATGGGGTAACCATCAAGATACCTTATACGGTGCATCACCATGTGGTTAACACGCAATCGACGATAAAAGAAGGTGTATTCTTCTAGCCTCTTGCACTGCTATTCGTATAACTTTCCGCGTAAATAGGGGATGAGCCTGGTGGCCACGTACTGCCCTGTCTCGATACATTGCACCTCACTCCATGTTATGGGACAGTAGACAGTTGAGCCGTAATCAAATATTGGTTTTATCAATGAAACGAAGAAGCGACAGGCAATATCTTTGGATCAAGGGCAGAAGCTGCGTCTGGGAGTTTAAGACATACTAATTCAGTTTTGGTAAACCCTGTTCTTTCTGAAAATGAAGTGACCTCACAGTACCTTCAAACTTTTGAAAACCCCAGTATTTCCTGTCTCCACCCCCAGAAGATTGCCTATTTCGTCAAACGGAGAAGATATCAGCTGCAAATAAACATACAATGCAGCTGGCTGGAAGATCGACGGGTTTCTCTTGTCAGTTTGTCAGCGATTTTACCCTTCGATGTCATGTTATTTCTGCATCTAAGTTATCGGCAGTTATCCGGTGGCTACATTATGCACTAGGCCAAATACGCTAAGTACGTATCCTGTGTTCACCGCGTGACGACAAATAGCAAACAAGCGTTTTGCTGATCTGCTTCCACAAAAGAAAACGTAGGTTTACAGCCGCGTTGAAGTTAGTACTTGGCTTAGCCCACAGTAACCAATAAGGCTCCTATTATGTTAGTAATTGAAACGGTCAAGATATGTAAGCAAATGCGAACTTTGGTAAATAGAATATTAGTGGAGGTCAAACTCCAATTGTTCAAAAGACAACATTTGCTACCTTTGATGATGTATACTGTAGTTTGGTAAGGATAAAATGAACTGCTGTTTTTATGGGCTACTAAAGTTTTGTGTTTTAGAATGATTTACTCATAGAAAGTATAATTTTGAAATATTTTTGTCATCACATCAGATGGGTCAAAAGTTAAGGATACTTAGCTATTTACATACTCGGCATTCGTGTGTAAGCGATATGTCCAAAAGTAACGGGTTGTAACAGTGCAAAAATTTATCCGCTGAACAAATTGCTAAGTTCACGGATATCAGTTCATTCGTAATGAAAGCTGTGGTAAGACAAGGAGTTCTAAAATTGTCCTACTCTTCTGCAAAACCATTTAAGGCGTCATTCTAAATTCATTACTATGCTATATTTTGTGGGTTTTCCCTTTAATTTGCAAGCTGAATAGTCGGCTATGTGTGTTTCAATTGCATGTAACACCGGCTTGTCTCTGGAGTTCTTCTGGGAGTTTACTACGAACTTGGAACAATTATTTTGAAACTGAGAACCAATAAAAGGTTTGTGTAACAAATTACGATCACTGAATTACAGGTATATTGCTTTGTGTGTTTGAAAATATACTAGGGACAATCTGGAACATAAAAACGTTTGTACTATTAGTCATCAACTTGGCAAACATTTCGTACGTTTGTCGACGCGATGTAAAGCATTGTACGAACCCAACTCCCATATTTGATAAACAACACATCATTCATAAGTACGCCACTCCTTTATGCCTTTAGCAAGCCAGTATCTTTTGCATAACATATGTGTTCAAAATATTTGCTTAGTCTCATTAAACTTAGTTTCTTTTCTGGGTTACTGGAAGTTGTTTTACTTTAGATGCTGTATTTTCTATTCAGATGTAGGGTTCAAGCGGGACTTTCAGGTTTCCTACCTACATGCGTTATCGGAAGGCATTATGAGCCTCGAGACTCTTTGCAAGTTTTCAAGCTAAAGGTCTATCTCCTAACCTACGCAAAATAAACTCGACATTTTACAAACTACACTATTTGCATAAATGCTGGACCGCGGATGTTTGTTAATATCTCAGTATCTTAACAGGCTAGGTAAATGATAGCCGAATGCAACAGACATTATCAATTTCTCGCGTATAAATTTTTCCTTACATTATAAATAGAATTATAGGCTTAGTAATATTTTATCGTATATTCAACGTCGGAATATTGCAACACACAGTAACGCAGATGTACTTAGCCTTAACGTTAGTGAGACCAAATAACATTTCGGAAGCAGGAATATTACGTCCTTCACCATCTCCTTAGAGGGAATGCTTACTAATTAAACCATGTACTCAGTGCGCATTATCAACTAAACCAACCTGCCAGAGTAGCGCGATGCAGACTTCAGATTTATCGCTTGTAAAAATCTTCACAATTCCCAATCCCCGACTTCTCTTCGCCAGACATATTTAACTCAAATGCACATACGTAGCGAATTTCGCTCACTTGATTATCCCGAACGGCGCCAGAACAGTGTCAGGCAGAAACCAGAGAGTGTAAACACCTCGTGTTTGGGAGTACAACTTCCCACGAAGCGCAGTTGCAAGTTCCGAAAAGTAGGGCATTCGCTGGATCTGCCTATGGTAGGAATGTGGTGTGCACACTAGAAATGCCACTAGCTGTTTTGCAAAATTTTATCTAGTAGCTGGGGCATGTATTGTGAATTTGAGTCGTTTTGTCTGGATTGGCAGTAATTTGCACAACTGAAAAAGTAAAGAACACAGAATGAGGAAATCCGGCGTCGCTTTGCACAGCATCCAAATAGTGTCGGTCTGTTAGGATATATAACAGTATTAACACTGAAAAAGGCCATGGTTTTTACAGTACATAATCTGACTTCAAATGTTTGCTTATTAAATAAGATGTTATTTGCTTTATTCTTCAGTTACAGTATTGTCTCGGTTCAGTTAGCTACAAGTTACTACAAAATTACTATCATTAAAAAGCGGCCGTGCAATCTGTCTGCGACATAGATTCATAAGCATCTGCGTTTCAGATTTAAATATTTTGAGTCAAATGGTAATAATTACAATTAACAGAGAAGTAGTAGGGGGAGTTGAATGGTATAGGTAGAAATTCGTCACTTATAGACTCACTCAGACAGCCATCACACGCCCGGAAATGCACTGTACGCGCGTTTCATCCTTCCGGGAATCGTCAGCAGTGCGCATTCAATCGGACCCACGGTAGGGCTCGAACCCGCATCTCGACTGTTGCCAGTCCGTGGTTAAGACCACTGAGCTACGGGGGACGGCAACGACCATCGTGAATAAGTTACTAGATGTGATATAGCGCCGCTCACTATCCAATGACTTGCACGTTACTACCGTGTGCAGCGCTATATCACATCTAGTAACTTATTCACGATGGTCGTTGCCGTCCCCCGTGGCTCAGTGGTCTTAACCACGGACTGGCAACAGTCGAGATGCGGGTTCGAGCTCTACCATGGGTCCGATTGGATGCGTACTGCTGACGATTCCCGAAAGGATGAAACGCGCGCACAGTGCTTTTCCGGGCGTGTGATGGCTGTCTGAGTGAGTCTATATGTGACGAATTTCTACCTAAACAGTTACAATTAAGTTAGCCTTATGCGTTTAGCTACGGGCTATCTTTTACTTGTGATGCCGATGAATAAAAAGCCACGTATCGATGTCTTTATTCATGAGAACATAAAAACCTATTTAGAATGCATTTTCAAGAGCAAAGTTACCTCCACCCACTTTATTTCATATTTTGATGTTGCTAGATTTTAACTATAATGCACAGAGTTAAAATTTTGCTTAATCAATTAACTAGATTAGAACTATCGCCTCTATTTCTTCGAGCCGAAAACGGAAAACCTGGTTTTCGAAATGAATTCGTGCGTGCTTTTTGAATGTTACGATGTGTAAACGGTAAATGGCTTTTGGCTAATTCAAGCGTTTTATTAAACGCGCAGAGTACAACTAATTTAAATAAATGGGCTCATATGCACGTCAACATTACACAGAAGACATTTGTTTACTGCTTTTATCAACAATTATATGAGTAAATGTACAGCCACAAAAAATTAGTTTCGGGCAAAGTACAGTTTACGCGAAGGAGTGCAGATGATGGGACGATAGATCCTGAAACTAAATTCTTAGATAACTGTAATGTGTATAAAAGGAGCGCTTGAACGTTAAAGGATGATTGTGCTTACACCTTCTTATTCAAAGGTTTTGTACTTTGAACCCACCGGCAAAATCTATCGAAATGGAAGTTTACATTACGCGATGGTCGTCGTGCGCTGCAATGCTTGTTTCCGCTGTTAGGAAAACGCATCTGATCTCGTCAACCGGAACTAAGAAACCTTTTCTCATTGTTAGTGCAGTAATATCTTGACTAGATGGATTTAGGGTGTTGCAGCACACGACCGCATTCGTACTCTTTGTACTTCAGCACGTAAAGCTAGCAGGTAGCCGAACTCGTGGCCTTCGGATCCTCACTCCAATGGCCAATCTGTAATCCCCCGAATAGCCACGGACAACTTGTCACAAACTTAGTGATTGATTACAAGGGATATTACGAGGCAATGATTTCGTTAATAGATTAGCTGCTGCCAGACACAACAGAAGTTCGGAACCGATGGTTGAGCACTTTTTTCGTGAGGGAAACACCCAAGATCCATTAGCTACACCCACTGTCCCATCGATCAAAATGGCAAGGGTTCACCTCAATGGGAGTCGCAGTACACATTGAAATAGCGCATCCTATTAGATTAATAGAGTCGGTGATACAAAATAAGTCGTGCAGACATCTTGACTGGATGCATTGCTGCTACATTTTTGTGCACGTACTTTCACATAATGATACCTCTAAGAGCAAATATGGTTAAAATATTGACTTGAGTTTTGCATAACCTTGCTGCCTTAAACCATAGTAAGGCAGTGCTTTGCTGTTGCTGTGTTGTTGTTGTTGTAGAAGGGAACTCAAAGGATTTGGATAAACGTTTGCATGAATACAAATCAACCATCATAATTATTCCATATACTATGCTTAACATCAACGCTAGTCTCTAGACTACTTTTGCAGTGTATTATTTAGCCTAGTGTAACCCGCGCTAACATTCGCCGTAATAACAAGTGATTCTGTTAGGTAAACCAAATTGCAAAAGCCTCGGTTTGAAATTGCTGCCGCTCTTGTTTTTCACTGTATATATCAAGGCTGAGGATGTTATGTCGATAAGCTAAAAGTCTGCGGTCCTGATCCATCTTACATTCTGGGTTCATCTCCACCAGATTCATAATGCCCTATCCTTCACTTTCCTTACTATATTTATTTGCGACTGGATTGCACAATTTAACTTGGTTATGCCGGCTTTCCTATAATTCGATAAGGTTTGAATGCAATCAAACTCCACATAGATCTCTTAAATTGTCCAGCTTATTATACGCAAGAAAGCCAGGATTCCTTACCTATAAGCGTATTAACTGTACGCCCACAGCATCCACAGTCTGTTATATCTACTTTATGATTCCTTTTAAAACAAAACATTTCACTTAAAGCAAGCTTAATCCTCTTACTTGGTAAAAAGTACTAGTATCTACCGAAGAAACAATTAATTTCACTGGTAATCCTTTTCAACTAGTTTACAAAATGGAAAACCTTCGCAAATGATTAATTGTGTATGAAAATTTGCTGTTGCTCTCCCGAAAACACGAAAAAAACCACGACGCGTTTAGAACTCATTTAATTTCATCATGTGAAGTTTGCAAACCTAAAAGTGTCTTTGCAGTCATTCACTAACCGTTGTGACAGACGTTAGTCATATTGATTCCGTAGCCAAACGAGTAGAGGATTGGAATAATAAACATATGGTCTTGGGTACGAAGCCTGCTATCACCAACAGATGCGGTCATATGAAGTCGAAACTCTTCGTTGTTTGCAGGTTTTTTCGGCGGGCAAGACCGAATTTCAACGTGCTTCAGCTACGCTCCTAGTGATCGAATGACCAAGGTGACCAGATCGGGATTTGCAGTCCACAATGAGATTGCGCAATGCAAATCACCACGATTAAAATGGCAATAACACAATTTTGCAAATAGTACTGTTTTCGACAAATCTCCTCAAACATTTACAATTATAATATGGAAGGGCAGAGCACAAATAGTTGTTTAAGCCAAAGTGGTGGGAATAGTGAAAGCAGGACAAACAGAAACGCAAAAGTGTTGACCAATAAAGTCGACCAAAATCACATGTGACAGAGCACGTGTTGGTTGATCAGTGGAATGCCAAGCGCATCATCCGATCGTTGTAGGCGCACGAAGTGTTAATGGCCTTGAAGTAATTACTACTCTAGCCAAGAAGGACTTGTACCTATCAGTTTCCTTTAAAGGCGATGCTGCCTTTGATCTGTTGACCAGAAGAATTTCCAGTGCAGTTGCTCGAACCTTCCCGGACGCAAGTCCACACGCCCTTGCGGAAACCGCTCACTTTATAACCTAAAGCGTTAAGGACAGATTTTCGGTTCAGTCCCAGTCTTACATCTTATATCAGTTTACCTGCGTCTGTGCTGCCAGGTATGTGGGACACAAAAATATAAAACAAAGACATAAAAACAGTAACACCTCATCACCACAAGAGTTAATTACCTACATTTCTATGCATATTGTCCTTTAGGTACTGCAGAACACGTGCACATTTGTAGCGTCACAAAAAGTTAATGGAGTTGAGATGGTGAATACACCGATATACTGCACACATACACACGTTCGTGTCAAATTTGCCATCCATCTACTGGCTTACTACGACAGTAAATCCAGTGTGCTTCCAGCACGCAGACAAGGGTCAAGCTGGGAGCTAGGATTGTCATCACTAATGTTTATTGTCGACTTAAACTCTGGAATATTGTGAACATCCCGGGGATCCTGAGGAAATTCAGAGTGCCTTGAATAGGCTCTGGCAAAGGTCTACCTTACGGCTGGTACCCATAAATATGACAAGTGTTCTGTTCTCCGAATCGAAGCTGCAAATATTCCTATCTGATACGCTGTCGGCGGTGGTGAAATCCCTCTTGTCACTCAGCGGGTTGATTTAGAGGTAGTACGCAAAAAGTGCTCTGTCGCGCCAAGTTTTGGAGCGCTGAAATTCGCTTCCAAATCATATGGTTAGGGAACATACGGTTAAGAAGTTTGTGCTCAAACTCGATGATGTTGGGTGGCAACACCAAACCTTTTTTTACCTAACTGGCTCAGCTTCACTGTTCAGTTCTTTTCTTAATGATTTAAATATCTTCCTATTGTACTTACTTAGCTCTTGCCACTTTCTCTGTTCTCCTGAGTTTACTTTTTCTCTACCTCACTTCATGTAACCGGCCCAGCAGGCATTGCTGCGTGATACTGCATGATACTTGGGCACTAACTGTTTGGACAGCGTTAAATGCGGTCTTCGTTTTAGGTCCATCAATATTTTGAAGTTGGCCAACTTCTTGTTTTATGGACCCGCTGAAGAAATGCCACTAGTGGGAAAATCCTATGGGTCCAGTCCCACGTGAACTTGAACTTGGACTGTTTGCTCTCGATCGCATGAGCGTATCGCTGTGCATGAGTGGTATTTGATTCGTAGATCACACTGAACATACTCGTGGGGTAAACGCATTATTTGTCTGTCAGCAGATGGCGTTTGGTTGATGGTGAATGCTTCTTGTACAGCTGACCCTTTGTGTCCTTTGGCTGCACACTTGGGGTAATGGACGGGCCTAGGTTCGAAACGTGTTTCCTGTCTCAGGTTGGAATGTGTTCCACTATTCTCACTCTTAATTTGTGCTCAGTCATGCCTGAGAAAGCAGCCTTGCAATTACATGTAAATATATACAAGTGGTGTGAATCACTAGACAGACGTAGTGACGTGTTAACTGAACGTGTGGGAATTCACCCTGGGGGGTAAACTTGTGCATTCGCTGAGTTCAAACTCCGTTAATTATTTGGCTTACACCATCTCCCTTAACCGGTTGCTTGCAAGTAATGTTAAGCTTTTTCACAGTGAGAGCTTTATCTTTCTCTTCTTACTGAAGTGAGCAATGAAAGAATTTAGATACCCGTTTTTTCCTAAGATGTTAGTGAAGAATCGCATCTCTTCGTCTGTCGTGTCTGGGGTGCAGATGACCGTCCGTCATGTGTTGACCCAACGCCTATGTTCGAAGTGATCTACGCATTAAATAAAGCTCATGTGTTGCGAAAGGCTGCAATTATCTCGGTCAAACACCTTGATCTTAGCCTGTGTGTAGAGGACGATTTCGCCACACTGACTCTACACTAGGCCAGTAGACATGGCGAATTGACAAGAAAGAGCTTGCGAGTGCATGTACATCTATTTGTGAAATTGCTATATCAACCCTACTCCATTAACTTTCCATAATGTTGTGACTATATACGCATTCCGTAGTACAGATTTACCAATTTGCAGAGAAATTTTTCCGGCATTAAAACGTGCCGTGCTTTAGTGTTAATGTCTTTAGTCTTTTCTTCCAGTTCCTTCCTAATCGTATTTCGCTCGTCGGAGGACCGATGCCGCAGTTCATTGCCCTCGCGCATGAGTTGATTCATCTAGGACTTTATTTATTTAGTTGCGGGTGCGAACCATTTACCGACGCTAATGCGTTTCCTCGCGTCAAACCTGTCCTAGATGTATTAATAAATGGCCCCGCAGGTAGTCACCGTAAGTAGCACAGAAGCAACGTAACACCGTCGAAACCTAGCAAACCTACACTTTATTAACTGGATGATAAGTATGAAGAGTGCTGTTGAAAGGTTTCACTTTGTTACTCCGAAGTAACAGAGAAGTATCCTGGCTGTTGTTCCCTTAACTACCTTGGCCCGAAAGGGTTACATACGTTCCATAGGATGAGCATACCTTCATTTGTTTTCGAATAACGGTCAGTGATACATTTTTAACTTAAAGATCACTATTCTAAATAGACCCTTGTTGGGATAAGTGCAAAACAAGGTGTACGATGAGTTGGTGGTTACGTATGATAATGGTCCGATAATTACCGAAATAAAATAAATGTTGACTAATTTGCTTAGCTTTAAAAGTAGTTCAAACGATTTGATGCATTGCCACAACTTAAGAAACAGTGGTATAATACAGAGAATCCAAATTACTAATTGGGTTTATCAAGGACATAGCTATCAATGTATTTCTGGTGAACTTCGTCTACGCTTAAGTAAAAGAAGTCCCACATGGGAAGGATGGAGGGCAATGCAATGTTTCTAGTGGAAAACTACTCAACAACTAAAAGTGCTAAAGTACTTTTTTGAGCATTTGAAATAATTGCTGTTTCTTCTGAGGACAACGTCATTCATTTGACTACGTACATTATCTCCTGTTACTGAGTATGTATAAATGCAATTTTCCATGTTACAAAACGTATTTGCCAGCCAAATAACCCGGTATAAGTGGACTTCCTCTGCACTATTTCTGTATAGACTATTTAATGACCCACACTGAAACGGTCAGTACATTAAAAATTTTTAGACCACAGAGCACACAATATAGTTCAGACTACTGCTTATGTTGTTCGATATAATTTATTCAACGGTATACATCTGGGTCTCGAGAGGATCACATGAGGGTGCAGGTATGTAACTAGCTTACGACGTTGTGAGTTTACACGTCCATGTTTCTTAGCACATCACTGATACAACCAAGCAAAGATGCATTTGTTGAAATGAAACCCCACAAAGATCACACCAGTGTTTACGTTAACCATATAATTTATACTTATAATATAATCGTGCATACGTGTATGTTAGTATTAATTAAACTACCAAACCCTGTTAATTTTTGTTATCAGATAGATGTCCAGTAAAAATAATTAGTAGTAAGGTAGATATCTGAGCTATCCAGAAAATAAATTTACATGTATGGTGAGAAAAGTCTATCGAAGACTTCTTCCTTTTGCGGATAGTTGCAGATCACCGTGTTCAGCTGTTCAACAAACCGTATTTTACCAATGGATCTCTGGATAACGTGCGACCCTTTCAATTCGAAAACCTACGATAGTTGAATATTATTCAGTACAGGTTATTTTTTGGCTTTTTGAGAAAGAAACCTTTTGTGGATTAAAACTAGTTGGTCAATGTTTTACACTGCTAATTATGTGGTGTGAAATAACACGTTGCGTTAAGGCGTAAACGCTTCAGAAAAACTATAATTATAAACATATACGCTGCATTGGAGAAGATTGATTGACGCTTATACGCGACCTCCTGTCAACAATCTAAAAATAAGCTATTCCGCAGACGTGTATTCTGTTATATTTGCTCAGCGAAAGTTTCAAGGATCAACAGTGGTCTCTTTACCGGTCATTCTATTTTTCCTTTCAGCATCGGCTAATGAGAAGGTGATGTTAGCTGAATTTGTTGATTGCTTGATTTTGGGTAACAAATAACTGCACGCAGCCTAATCTGCAGCTTTAAAAGCCTGTCTGGACAATATTCTATGAAGATCATAAGATGAAGATTGCGGGACGATATTATCATTTTGTACATACTCATCAACCACAATAAAAGCAACGAAAAAGAACACAAATCAAGGGAAAGGGAAATTCACGTTTTAAAATTGTATAACCGACTGCTTTTAATGTATTAAAAAACAAGGACGATCTTTTCATCCAACACAAGAAGTGCGCTATATGATACCTTTAGGAAAAACGATGTACCTTAGCTAGATTGTGAAGGGTTAAACATAACCACGTCGCGCATCAAGCAGAAGTCATGTATTAAATTGCGCACCTAATCGTCAGCCCTCGGTAGCTCAGTGATAGAGCAGCGGACCGGAAATTCGTGGACCGGGGTTCGATTCCCCGTCGAGGCAGATTTTCGTGGGGAGTTTAATCGTGACTTCTACTTTCTATGAATATAACCACATCAGTTAAATACCTAGTTCTCACATGCAGCCACAAAGTATCCTCGTCACTTATTGAAGATGAACTATTCACAAGAGTTAGCACGTTTCTTTTTCATTCATCTTACTAGGATATAGTATGTCTCAAGCTATTTATACAGCATTGTGTCTTTCTTGTAGAACAGAAGTTTGATATGCTTCCTCTCATGAGAATATAGGGTTTGCTGGGTCAACATTTTAAATTACTAGAATGGTATTGGGTCAAGTATCCCTATGTAACGACAATAGAAAACATACATTTGTTGATAACATTGTTTAAAACCAAATGCAGTTCATGCAAAAGGTATGCTTCCACAATAAGGAACGATGCATGGCATGCGTTTTATGGGTCCTAAGTTGATTATACACCATCATGGTGAAATAGTTCCGAGCACTACCTTCCTGGCACACAAAATGTTGGATACACCTCAGTCGTCCTGCACCTAGTGAGCTAAACGCGGAAACATGTCTCGACCATTTAAGCATGGACCAGGCAATTTTATTGGTCACTATATATCCATCCACAACCTTTGTTAAACCCCTTTTTTGCCTTTGCGTGTATTTTGCATTATTTTACAAACTGTTGGTTTTTGCGCTACGGTTGAATGCTTACTCCGCCTGGTGCACAAAGCTTCCCATTGACTTTAAACGGCCTGGCCAATGGAAACTGAAAAATGTTCATTTAGGTACGTAAGTCGCGTATCACAGCTGAACAACTAATCCAGAATATCCTCATTCCACCATTATAATGATATGCTAAGAAGGATTTATCGAATATTTGGATAAGCTTTTGATCCCGTGTAATTCAGGGCCACACACCAACACGCTGTCTGCGCCTAAAAGCGGTGATAACAGTATTAGAACTTGTGGGTGAGCTATTTGAGAATTTTTATGCTGTGCACATGCTACTCTACAAGTTAAAATGACGTTACGTCTTCTCCTCACTTGGACACCTGCTTAGTCCTAAGGTGCTAAAATTGATGATACTTGTGTAATGTGATGGAAGAAAAAGACAATAGTTGGAATACGTAAAATAAAATATGTAACTGTTGACAATGTTGATGATATACCCAACTTTACATTTTTAAGTCGCATTATATAATCTACTTGGCCCCGTTTTGGAATATTTGGTTGACCACATTGAGAAGCTATATGTTAGGTGGTAATCCTTCCGCCACACGTGTTTTGTTTGTTCTATCCCCTACAACATGTTAATCTTCATCTATTTCTCATCGGCTATCCTCAATTCTTTGCAATTTGTAAAGACCAATTCCGCATTTATGTCTACAGTACATGCCAAAGTACCAAATATAACATAAATACTAATTTACTCAAGAACAGCCTGCAACGATCATTTATTGATGCAGTTATATTTGCTGGACATATAGGCCCAAGGTTTGCCTAATATCAGTTTTATACTAGTAATGCCAACAGCATAAAATGAAAGAAATCTTATTTGACAACAGCAAGAATTTTGTCAAAATAAAAAACCCTGTGTTTAGGCAAAGTTGTTTAACTGAGCAATATAAGCCTATCACTCCACTTCTTCGCACTTGGTTAGCAACAGGCAAATAACTTGCTTTCACCTTGACAAGTTTGTAATAATTGCATTAAACTTGTTGAGAATATTATACATTCTACACATCATAATTACTGGTATGCTATACAGTGAGTTCTCGTTTGCAAACATCGTCAGAGTATGAACTCGTAGCTAACGGGCTTTGAGTAGACTAAGCGTACAGTGCATAGATAAACTTCAGAAGGTTGGTTGCTGTACGTTTGTCGCATGACAAATGAAAGTGAGTAGATTTGTTAAAACGATTAGGGAGCCAATTATCACGAGGGCTGTGTTAGTCACTCATTAACTTAAATAAATCACGCCCATAGACGTACTGGGTGCGTATATTGCTCCCAAAATATTTATAACAAACCAAAGCTACCTAACTTTATGAATAAAGCTGTTCTCTGCTTAGCTGTGATATAAGCACGAACGACTTCATTTTTCTATACAAAAGAATAATATCTGTCCAATTTTGGTTAAAGATTAGCCCAGTAAGTTTAGAGCAACCTAAAGTTTTAAGCACAATCGACATGAATCTGTAAAAGTACCATGTTTTACTGTTACGAATTCTGTGAATTTCTTTTTTAACAGGAAACGAAGCAACGTGCGTTGGACTCTGCAGGAAAATTCACAGAACAATGTAGAGCAACTGTTAATCAAATAGGGTCCAAAAAGCCAATATAATTTACGTATAACACATTTCCTTCATACTCATGTTTTACAGCTGTATCTAAGTCCCCAGAGAGATAAGTTCCGAGACTCACATAATGCATACTTTCTCTACATCAAAATGTAAATATTGTTAAATAACCTTACCATGCTAGCCGATTAGCTGTCATGCAGTCATAAATGTCTATTTGAAGCTGTTTCAATTTCACTAACTGCAAAACTAAAAATTGAAGCGTGGGCTTCCAGTTTCTTTGCCGGTGATTCAGCAGACTTCCCATTAGCTAGGCACAACATTTCTATCTCACTTAAGAAAGCCCATGAACACCCGACATTCCAATGGTCTGACATTTATAACCAAGTTGTATATGCCATCAAAACCTTTTCCACGAGTCCCGCTAGCACCTGTCATTACTGCCATTTTCATGCCTTAGGCGGTTCAAGGATAAACATTCAAGAAAACAGAAAACCTTGCTCGGAAATGCAACTGGAAGATTCAATAATAGCTACGGCACCTCAATATCTACCCTATGGTGAAACTTTATCGTTCTTCTATTTGTCAAACAAACAAAGTTTTAGCCAAGTTTCAATAGCAAGATAAATATTTTGATAAGCAGCGTTTGACTAGGTTTAAAAGACTGTAACTCTATTACTATAAGAAAGAACAAAACGTTTTAATAAAGCTTAGCGAATTCTTGATAGTGGGAGCCGGCGTGAATATTTCAAATTTGATTGTTTGAGAAAGTGTTTTAAATGGCTGGTTTGGGTTCTTTCCATTTACTTCCAAGTCAGATATCCTTCCGTATCAAATGAAAAGGGCTGTTGGACTGTCCCGTGATTTTATGGACTTTTTGCGTGGCATCGGATTTTGAGGTTACCTTTGAGATCCCCTAGGTAAATAGCCAATTTCAATAAAAGCATACTAATATTAACAATCAATGCTTACTACTGAGCATATATTATTTTTTGTCGCCCACAGAACCAAGCTATCGGACGTCAAACAAACGCGACAAGTCAATATGGTCGTAATGCCATGTAAAGCGTGCGATTAAACTGCTTCAAAATTACTGTCTAGCTGAAAATAAAAATGAAAACTTAGAACCCCAATCCATCATACTGAATTAAAAAATAACTTCACTTACTATAACTTTTAATGTTGCTTATATATCTGACGTACTTCAGTTATTTCAGCCATCTAAGTCTTATAAGCCTACATCAGGAAGTCAGGATAATAAAGTCGACATAGTCACAAAGGTTCCATAAGTTTACGTTGTTCATTCATGTCCTACATCAACATCTAAAGCAACTACAACATTTAAGTTGTCAGAATCGTATGGGATCCAGTGGGCTGCATTATATCACTGTACGTTTGTAATGCTATATTTTGCCTGGCAGTTCAACACCCATCTAGTCTAAAACTTTTTAGGCCTTATTCACTAACCAAATGTGTGTCTAAGATTTGCTCTTGGGGTGCAGGTACATATTGTGTTAGTACGCAAACTGACCTTGTAGCTATGTAGTGAATGTAGTTGGATGTCCTGCTTGGATACATGCACGCTGTGTTAAGCACATGATAATTATATGTCAGGACGATTTACGTATGCTAAATTTCTCAAGATATTCATTTAACAATCATGGGAGTGACAACCACTGAATACAGGTGTTTAAGCAGTGAACCATTCGGATTTTAGTAGCAAAATATTTGGAATCTAAATTTCAAATTAGTAACCACAGAATAAGCGTCCCAAATATAAGCAAATGCATTGCCTAAGAACCGCATGGATGGATATGATACTACATGCTTGTAACTGAAGGAATTATAATAATGTCAAACTAGGTTTTTGTTATATATGTATACATTTACTCGGTTCGACGAAATGCCTCCTATTTATAATCGTTACTTAAGTTCAGCGATTTATGCTATTTAACTCAGTTTAGGGTGCTATCGGAAAACTTCATTTACACTTTGTATTAATACTGCATATCCTGTGAACAGTTAAATGCACGCGATAACATCTTTCTTTGCCATTGTTTCCTGCATTTAGATACTAACATTTTCATCTGATATCATAATACCCGTTGCAAATCAAACTACAGTAGTCTAGTCTCTACATGTGCTGTAACTTTGATTACTGACCTCTACAATATAATCAAGTGGATCTATACCAATCATAGATACACACACCACGATTGCACTTGGAACCCTCTAGCGGATCGATAGGTAGGCACCTTGTGCATTTGCAACCCCTGTGGAATGTAAACGTTCAACAAAGAAATCCGTAATCTAAATGCAGTGTTTATGTGTCAAGGACACAATCAAAATACCGCAGGCGGTTCAGGGAAGACGTAAACAATCCTATTCATAAAACGACAAATACGCATTTATCACTGAACTGGGGCGTCCATTTATTATGAACATGTATGTTGTATATGGGCTCAGGGTATTATTGATATAACGGCAGTTAAATTAGTTAAGTTGCGAAAAACTCTAACAATTTGCATGAAGCTTACCTTTGCCAGTAATTTTTGCACAAGTGAACAAATGATAAATCTTTCAACGCTAGAAAACTATAATACAATCAGCAAGCATTTTGACTAAGACACACTGCAATATAACGAATGGACTACAAAGCAGAGCAGTTAACATGCTTAATGCTTTCTATTTCAATAGTAAAGTGTAAGCGGCGAATATTAGGAGGAGCAAAGAGATCAATAAATTTTACCCACGGTCTGGCAGTCAAAAATCTTTGACTTTTAAACATCATGTGAAATCCAGTGACCTAATTAGCTTAAATGAGCAAAGGTTAACTAATTCTAGATAGATGGTGCCATGGAGATCAACAGTATCTCCATGGGAAAGTTGACTGTAATTATGTGCAACGAAGGTTGCAATCCAATAGAGCATCCCGCAAATATTTTCTAAAACTTCGTTACTGAGGATGAAATTTAAACCCATCACTTCGAACCAGCTTCAATGATTCAAATCAAACAATACAAGCGGAATAGCGCCCCTCCCCCAACGGAGTTCCGTCAAGTTACACCCAAGGAAAACGTAGTGGCCTTAGTCTTCTGAGATACTGAAATATATGATGTTGAGCGAGATTTTAGTGATGGGTCAAACAATCAGATGAGTAGTATGCAACCGAAACAATCCATGGAAGAAATGTGTGGGATAACTGTGCGGTAGAGATTTTGCTTTTGTAGGATAGAGAACATATTTTCACTATTCCTAAATGGCAATATCAGAAACAGCTTTATGTGATTTGGAATCGCTGTCACACAGTCTATACATTAAAACTGACTTATGCAGCCTTTGATTTGTTTCTTAAAATGAAATTTGATGTTCAGGTTCACATGTCTGCCAAAAATGAGATGATTATTGCTGAGGAGCTATTTTCACGGAGATGGTCGTTGACCAGAAACTTGACCAGAACTCCGCTGTACTACGTGCTACAACTTATGGAATATTAGGTCAAAGTTAACTGAAATATGTGTATGTCTGTTGTTCTCCTAAGTCAAAACGAGTAATGTTTGATCCATACTGGTTTATGTGCTGCCTATGTGTGTTTGGTTACGTTAGGCTAACAGTACAAATCCTATTGCCTACCTGTGGGGAAACGCCAAGCAGAATACATACAGAGATTTTAGAGCAGAGAACAACTCAGTCAGTAGAAACAACCCGAAGTGGTCTTTATTGTTCCATCGCAATGTGGCTGGACCTTACCGTGGCGCAATGGTTTGTGTGCCTCAGCGATTCATTGAGCTATGCTGGGTGGTGCTTTTTTGCACCTTCAGAGCCACTCATACAAGATTGGTCAATGGGTAGAGACCAGACAAACTCAGCCTCCTGGTACTCCAGGTTGGGGGTTGGAGTGAGGTGGCACCCTATTCCGTAAAACGAAATCCTTGTAGTCCAACGCCAAACCCGCTGTCTTGCGGCCAGGTTTTTAAAACAAAGCCTTTGGATGAGAATCCTAATCGTTCTCATGTCTAGGCCTGGGCAATCTGACAGTGCCTTGCCCACGTACTACAAAGAATTTCTCTTCAAACAATTTCTTGATGCTCTGGCCACCGCAGAGGATAATCAACGGCACCCTATTTGCTGCATCGAGCAGGGTGGATAGGGGTTTGGATGCTACTGTTCAAGCCCTGCCATCTTCTCATTCCTCCTCTTACGCTTTTTCTCTCTTACCGTCCCGTTCCAGCTTAACTTTTATCCTTTCTGTTTTCAACTCTCCAATACTTGGCCCTCCCCCACCTTGCTTCAATAGTCCCTCGTCTTTTAGTTTCAACTCACATGTGAACGCGGGGGGTCATTCCTGTCCTGTCGACAAGCCCATGTCCAATCAAGCGACCAAGTCCAGTTCATGGACTTCCATTTGGAGCCCTCGACCATCCTTCAGCTTGGCATGCCTCAATGTACGCACACTGCTACAAATCGGTCAACAGGCAGCAATTTCCCGAACATTAGAGACCCTCCCGATCGATATATGCTGCTTATCGAAGACCCGCCTGCAAGACCCTAGCTCTGTGCTCACTTTGCGATCCCCTTCAGGTGGCACCAGCAGCACACCGCTCATTGCGCCTATCCTGTGACGATGCAGCTTCGAGACCGAGCAAGCGGGTGTTGGTATTGCCCTGAGTCCCCTGGCTGAAGCTGCTCTGGTTGACTAGATTCCAATCAGTAGCAGGTTATGTGCGGTCCGATTGGCTGGCTCGTTCAAAGCTTCGAACTCGCGCGGGACTATCAGGTGTTTGTTCGTCATTGCTGCCTACGCGCCCACAAACTTTAGCGATGCTTCAGTACAAGAGGAATTCTATCGCAAATTGAACGAGCTCCTTAACCACAAAAGAAGCTCGGACACTGTTGTGCTGGCTGGGGATCAGAAAGCTCAAGTTGGAAAATTATCCACTGATGAACTGCATCTGGGCGGCCAGGTTGCAGGCTCCCGTAATGATAATTATGAGCGGTTACTTTATTAGTGTGAAGATCCTCGCTTATTTCTTGTGAGCACTATTTTCCAACGCAGCACCTGCCGGAGCGTGACTTGGCGCCCGCCAACCTCGAACCAGTTATGGACGCAAATCGATCACATTGCGATAAGTTACCGCTGGAGAGGTTGCGTGCAGAACTGTCGCTCGATTTGGAGCACAGGTGTGGACGTCGGCCATGCACTTGTATGTGCTGACATGCGGATGCATTTTGGCGGCCCCCCACGACGACGTTGTGAGCGCACTGACACCATCTAACTTGCGAAGACAGCTGTTCTGAATACCTATCAAAGCACGCTGTCATGCGATTTGAGTAAGCGCTCACTGGATGCACTTTAATCTCACTGTTCTCATATTCACCAGACCTTACTAGCAGCTGGCGAATCCTCATGCGCTAAGTCTAATCGCCGACATGGACTTTGGGTCTCTACGCAGTCTCTGGAACTTATGGATGTTCGCCGGAATATTCCGGCTGTAAGCGAACACAATGAAACTCACAAAGACCTCTGGGCGAAAATTCGTGCTAGCCTGAAGAGAGACGGCGAATTCTGGTGGTCTCATCGTGAATCTGAGATGGTAATGGCTGCTGCCCTTGGTAAGCATCGTAAGTAATTACGGCTGCTACTTTAAATGAGCAGAAGAAGATCTGGTGTTAGTGAAACAATATGTGACGAGATTGGACAGCCTACGCACAACTTGCCAAAACGCTTAAGGCGCTGGGCTGAGCAATTTGAAGGGCAATTTAATCGGTCGGAATTGTTAAATTTCTCGCCGGCCACTGATCGCCTCCCTTCCTGGGCTGTTCCTTTGGATCCACCCTCTCGCTCAGAAGTCGAACGTGAGATCGCACGGTTAAAGTTAAATAAAGCCGCAGAACCAGATGATCGACATCCAGCCCTCTTCAAATTCGGGGGTCCTGCTCTTGTGGATGATTCATACGAATTACTAGTGAAACTGTGGGGTCAGGTAACTGTCCCAACCGACTGGAGCCGCGCAGTCATAGTCCATATTTTAAGGGGGGCTCACGATCGGAATGCGGCATCCATAGAGCACTCAGTCTGATCTCCATCGCCTCCAAATTGCTTGCATCCGGTATCCTTCACAGACTGGCTGGCACTCGTGAAAGCCGTATTCTTGAAGAGCAAGCCGGGTTTCCTCGAGGTCGTGGCTGCATTGACCATATCTTCACTTTGCGTCAGTTGTTGAAGCACCGTCACATATATTGGCGGCCCACCGTTGTCATGTTCCTCGATGTCAAAGGTGCATTCGATTCGATGGATAGACGTGCACTTTGGGACTGTCTACTCAGGAAAGGTGTACGTGAGAAATAGGTAAATATTATCCGTTTGCTAAACGCGCGGAGCTCAGGCAGAGTGACGGGATTACGGCAAGCTGTCGTTGCCCTTTAATATCTTCAGCGGTGTGAGACAATTATATCCGTTATCACCTTGCCTCTTCAACTTTTTTATTGACGAAGTCATGAAGATTGCATTTACAGAACACGATTTAGAAGGTGTGAATCTAAACCCAGGAGAACGACTTCTTGACTTGGAGTATGCTGACGATATTGTCCTGATCTGTGACAGCTTCCAGACATGCCAAGTGGCACTGGACAGATTAGCATTGGCTGTCAGCCGCTTCGGGTTTCGCATTGCATCAACGAAGTGCAAAGCGTTCATTCAAGGTTGGCCTGGACCGCCTCCAACCCTGACGCTTGGTGGGGATCAGCTAGAAGTCGTTCAAAAATTCAACTACCTGGGAAGTTGGATCAGCGTCCGTGGGACTGAAGATGAGTTCACGTACAGTGTAGCGAAAGGTCGAGGTGCTTTTGCTAATCTTCCACACTTATGGCGCCGGCGCGACATTACTGTCGCTCTGAAGGTTAGAGTATACAATGCGGCGGTACGTTCGACTCTATTGTACGCTTGTGACACCTGCCCCCTTAGAACAGCGGACATAAAGAGGCCAATTATGTTGGATCATCGGTGCCTTCGCAATTGATCTCACTTCTGATGGGAACACCGCGTGAGCAACGAGCGTGTTCGACGCCTTGTTTACGGCACAGGAAAAGGATATGTATCGCTCAGCCACAATATTTCAAGAACCAGGATCCGATGGCTTGGCCATGTGTTACGAATGACAGCCCACCGACTACCGCGACATGCGTTGGTTGTGCGTCGAGGGTGTGGATAGAAGAAGAGGAGGGGTCGCCAAGCGATGACTTTGTCGAGAGGAATGAAGGCCCTCACTTCGCAACTGGCTTCGGTTGGAGCTTCTCGGCTCTCTAGTTGGGGTCCAAACGACGATGAACGCGTTTGTCTGGACATACTTGCGGATATGGCTAGGAGCCGACCTCAGTGGCGTTGGTGCTGTGAGTTTCTTTGTCCCATCTCATCCCTCTTAGCCTCCCCTTCAACAACGATCTCATTATTTAGCATATTTCTCATAGCAACTTATTTTTTCTGCTGCATAGTAGCCGCCGATAGCTTACCGGAACGATGACCATCTGTTACCGGTAGCGCAACTGGCTTGCACCTGTTGCATTTTATTCCCCCTTTTACTTTTAGATATTGCAGCACAGTAGCTGAAGTCTTTCCCACCTACAGGTAACGTGTATAGTGTGTGTATGATCCTTAAATGTTTAAACTGGGCTTCGAAATGCTTAACGTTTCTAATTTTCCAATTAATGTTCGAAATACCAGTTTATTGCAGTGAATTAAGTTGAATTGGACTTAAATGTTTCGCTCAAAAATAACCGTTGCAGTGTCAATGATATATACTGTACATTACATTTTGCTTAATATGTGTCAATAATTCAAAGGTGACAAGACGGACCAGCGCAGTAATGCAACAAAGCCTTATTCTTAGGATAGTGCATTGCAACTTGAGTGTGGAGCTTCCAGTGGCTTAACTGATGTCGCCCTTTTGTTACCGATCACTTAATGAGAGAGGGTTTCCTTTTAATTAACCAAAAAATTGAACTTTCTACAGCTATCCAGTTAACCATGGGTTGGTTAACTTGGCCAACTAAATGAAACTGACACAACTGTGACATGGTACAATGTTAATCCTTACCTAATTACCCATTATCATCTACTAATAACAAAACATGTATATGGTTGCAAAAATGGTGTGACAATCAAATGGCATTCCTCAGCAGTAGGAACAAGGGGTGGAATCAATTAAATAAGGCTACTGAGCCCAATTTTTTGACAGACTGTTTGGCAACTTGTTCCGAAAAAAAGAAGCGTCACCTATTTCTCGTATCAACTAATGACCACAGTGTCTAGCTGAACAAGATGGTAAAACAAACAAACATGTTTCATTTCTCTACTGTGCGAAAAACGGTTGCTGCGTAATGGGTGATTAGTAGGCAGACAATTGTGTTATCCAAGGGATGTCGCCCAACCGATAACTGGAAAGAATTACTCCAGCATGTCGAAATTGGGTGTATGCAGGTTATATCACAATTGGACTATGTGGTTCAGTTCATATCAACAGCAAAATTTCATTCTTGACTGATTTGAGCAGTTATGTTTGGGAGAAATGCTCGAGGAGGCGTTCGTCATATTCATTGAAAAGCGTATTTACTTTCCTCACTGGCCACCTTTGCTTTGGTCCCGTCGACCGAGATAAGCATATTTGATTGTGGGATTCTGTCGTAATTTTCAGCATGATAAGGCTTGAGGGTACCATAGTTCCTTCCTGTGCAAATCGAAGTAACTCCTTTTCACAAGCAATGACAAGTTGCGCTAAACAGTCATGTTGCTTTCAAATGATGAACCGATTGTCGAATGCCGTTAACCAAGACTGAGATATTTGCGGCATGGATATGATGAGTTGTATAGTAAGATACATGTTGACCGACATTTTAAACACATGCAATTTACCACACTTCCTGATGTAATTGGGAAATTTTTTCGACATCTTGAGCATACAGTGCGAAAGAAAGTTCGTATGGTTTTTATTTTGTCCTTGGAAGTACAACGTTACAGCTCATATTCCGCATGAGATCCTTGTAATTCTGCACCTTATAAAGCTTTACGCTTGCGGTGTGAGCACAATTATACGATTCCGAATAGAGAACACAACATTAATATCATTATTTGCAACAATTTTTGTTGCAGTTCAATGAATTTACAGTGCTCAATTTAAATCATCTTTGTGAAATTTCGAATTCTTCGTCTGGTAAATCGGCGTTGAGTTCGCTCAACAGCCATTTATCTGACATTTGCCTGCGTGTGTACAACATGAAGTTATATAAAATGGTTTGGTGTACGTGTGCTTTTACAAGCACTGGCGGGATTCACGGAGTGAGAAGGAACGAGGAATATATCCAACCATCTTTAATATCTTTGTTAACCGATAATCTCATCTAGAAGAACAAGTAAAAATGAATGAAATCAAATCATTTCGATTATTGGATTGCAATGCACTCTTTTCCATATATGGAAAAATATCAACCCCATTGACCAGGTAGTTGTAACGCTGATTATTTTACATTGCCGACTTGACAATCAAAGGAATACGACATTACCACTTAATAATTTTAGCTGACTGCAGCAACCGATAAATGCACCAAAGGAAATCATCATATAAGTAGTCTTCTGTTGCGTCATGTAAGTAAGACATAAATAGACTTTCCCGGTAATTTCAACTAGTTAAACAAACTATACTTTTATGTAAAATCTACGGTTAAGTGAGAAAGATCTTCAATCCGATTCCAAACACAATGAAATTGAACACCAGATAAATTTTTGATCTGTATGTTTGGTTGTTCCGATATCACATACATGTTGTAAGTCTCAATCTCGCGTATGATTAATTTATGTAACACCAGTGAGTTAGTATAGATGATCAGCGTGGTTGGATCATTTGCTATAGCAAAACACCTTTGTTTTTTCATGCACAAAGAAGTATAACGCAGAGTATGCTACGTTCACTTTATATATCACCAGCCCTCAATTTTGCCTTCATCAGTTTACTTTTGCATTTATCAGTCTTGGAACTGTATTTGCCTGTGTGAACTATCGAATGGATATCACCTTTCAACCCCATGTTTTAACGCGTAATTATCAGAATTATTCTGTGTACTTCAACATTATACAGGGAATATGCTGCCTAAAATTATGTTACCAAATTTTTATCCGATATTTGCAAGCTAACATATGTATGGCTGTTGAAGTGAAAATAAATAAATACCTCTGTCTTTTGCTACCATTAATATAATGTTGCATTTTATAGAAAATGTTCAGCCTAAATTCGGTGCTATCTTCTATATGTATGACGGATGTTGAAAACACGGTTTCTGTTTCGGCCGTACATTTGGATTGTATTGTAAATATTATACCAAACAGCTGTGTAAATTCGAACATGTCGGAAAGCGCATATATCGTACACCCGAGAATATAGATTAGTAATAGTTGTCCTGGGAATCATCAGTGTGAACGGAAGCAACACCAACCTCTCTAGAATTTTTCGGTAGATCGTCAATCTTTTGGTAGCTCCACTATTTACCGAATCTGCGAATAATAGCCTTGTTTAGCACTTTGTTTCACATTAAAACGTGCAGTGAACGAACCATTTGCCTTTCATATAGAAAACCTTTACACAACTACAATAATTAAAAACGCTAACTCTGTCATTAGTCACTTACCCATGTCCAACAGAGTGATTACTATTGCTAGCAAAGTTGAAAGGTAATTTCAAGTGGCATAATAGTCTTAAGTTTGTTACCCGCTGTGTGCTAGCTTTGGTCTCTAACTCGTGCATCTGACCAATGATTTTCGCTTAGAACCTGAAATTCAAATCTTTCGCTAGATGAAACTATAGTGACTGGTTTTTGCACTCCTCATTAGCCAGCCAAGATCATCAAGAGAAACTTCTTTCCCTAAACTTTGTAATGGAATGTCCAGTTAAAAATAATCCATTTTGAAGCCTTTCCACTTCTAGTGAACTAACCCTGCGGGATTTGTCTCGTAGCCTTAACCTGACATATACGAAGCTCACTTATCTTGTTTGCGATTACAATAGTCTCTCACACATTACAATATCGTTAGTAAACCAATGAAATAGCAATACATTTATTGCAATGAAGTCGTCTCACTTAACTCTGCATTAAGCCGCTTTATTACGCTGCTTGCAGAGCTCAGTTTGCTCCTTGAAGACTGTTTCCTTGACTAGATTCATAACCGATTACGCCAAAGGTGTTTGGGTGACGTATAATTTACTAAATTTTAAATGATGTTGAAAAGCAAACATACAATATTTTTGTTACTATACGTCTCAATTTAAGAAGGCTGTTTGTATATTTTGCTTGAATTACTGAGTTTATCCAACACAAGTTGAGTGATTCTGCTAATTTTGACCTTTAATTTCTTTACTTTTCTACGCCAACAAACAAAATGTACATATTTACTAATAACAAAGATAGACACTCCAGCTAGCACTTACAAATCGTTGCAAGTAACAGAGTAGCGCAATAAATAGCCAAAGAGATGTCGGATGGTCTATTTCCAGATAGTTACTTATACTCTGGAGAAATGGCATTAGAAAAATAAGGTCTTAATTCCTAAAAAAATTACTGCAAATTTGGTTTATCAATTTAAATAGTTGCCAAGAAGCCATTTTACCAGCCGCAGATCAAGTAAATTAAATTCCACCGTTGCTGAATGTAGTTTGTCATGACAATTCCAGACATGCACTTAAATGAAGAGCGGTGGTTGCCACGAATATTTTTGCTCTAATGACTGCACTGTCTGCCAAATGAATTTCGTTGGAAACGAGTAACACTCTGCATCATTGAATTCCATTAGCAAGTTCATTTAGCCTGCATTCATCGAACACCTGTATCAGGTTGAATCAAGACAAAATAAGCGGTGATGCAAAACACCAAGTAAATTTTGTTCTAGAAATACTGTCAATCTAACTAAATTTTGTATGACGTGCGAGGCTTCAACATCAGCATGTAGCGAATAACTTAAGTTTGCGTTCGGGGCAAACAAATATTTGACTAACGTAAGATACAGATAACTGGTCGTCTACACTACGCCCTCATAAACCTTTACTAAACTATTTCCACCTCTGGCTCATTGATTGCAGCAAATTCTGCGCAGTTTTGAAAAACCCAGCCAGGATATCAATTACACTTGATTAAATTTGCTTTTGGGGAAAACAGTACATTTTAATTACCATCTAGGTTCGCCAAACTAAACTCTCTAAACCACATTATTCGAGTTCAATAATGTGGCACTGCAAGCCTTCACTTTTTGCTAGCTGCTACCTTTATGGTGTTTGCTTCTCAGCAGGTAACTCACAAATACCTCAGACTTAATGTTAGTTTGTCATAGCTGAATGATTGTCAGGGTTCATCCGCGACGTATTACATCTGTCTGATCATGTAACAATAGCCAAACGATGCAGTTTAAAATGTCTGTTCATTAAGTTTAAATCAGGAAACAACGCAGGAGTCAATATTAAAACACTCTGACTTTCAGAGAGAGAACGGTTACAGTGCATTCTTACATTTACAGAACTATATACGGGAATAAACATGCCTGTTTACCAGGTGTTACTAAGGGATTAGGCAAGTTTGTATTCATGAATTCTCAAATATTAGTCACCTAACCATTCGTCAATTAAGAATGGTTTATATTTAAGTATATGTAGCTACATAAAAGTAGCACATGTTCTGACACAATATAACCTATAGAAAGATAAATTGTAGTGTCATACGTACACTTCTTTCATGTTTTGAATATGGAGCTTTGCAGGTCGCTTAGTACGTGCCGATGAATTAAATGCTCTGCTGTTGAAATATCATGTAAAGTTTGATAAATTGTGATTGTCATTCTAAATAGTAAAATGTACACTAAGCGTTTATGGAACCGGTATTATTTTAGTAAGAAATTCCTGAAAGAAATGTTTAATTGTTCTTCGTTCAGAAAATATTTACCTACTAATTCCGCCGGTCCGCTATTAAACTGAGTCGGATAAAAAAGCTCTCTGTTTTAGGAATCACACATGCACTCACGGGCAACAGACGTTAAACGATGACTTACTATCGCGAACAGCAAATATAATGTGTGATCATGAAGATCAGGATGAATTTCCGTCAAAATCGGTTTACCCAAAGAACATAGTAACAAATGCTCATTCAAACAGCGACTAAGTAGTCTGTCTGCTCTTTCAATTACGGCAATAATCATTAACAAATATACCATTTTTGTGTAAGCATGGCATAAAATGTTTTCTCATTATCTTTGTTATGACCATGCAGATATTTGGCATGATTAATTGCACTTCCTGATGCTATCTGGGGCTGCCAGCGCCCATCAAATTACGTAATGACAGTGCTATTATCAGCATATTGCATGTGGGCATTATGAGCTGTAGTGAGTGGACAGAAACAGGTTGTATGGAACAGTGAACTACCCACCAATTCGCTACTGATGACCATCAAAAAAGGTTCAGTATATTGTAATGTACTAAGAGCAAAGTAAGTTTTCCCACTACAAATATGGTTATGTAATACCATAACTTGCCTAATCTGTTAGCAAATAATTTAATCCAAACACGAAGCATGTTTTGCTTTTTAAATCAAACAACCTGGGTCTCAGTTTAAGCAACAATTTGTGACAAACTTTTACGTTTAGAGTCATGCAACCATTTGAATCAATGTTTTGACAACAATATGATATCTTTATATCGGATCCACTCATCCAACATATAAGTATGATTGATATATATGTAAACCTTCAGTGTTACCTTATCAAAAGAGATCAGTCGACACTTATTCTTTGCCGTACATTCTCGGAAATTTCCTACCAGAAGTGGGAAAATACCAAATGTTTTCGTAGGCCGTTATAAATTCTGCGTGTTGGATTGACACATTCAACGAACGATTAATTCTGCCACACACCAAACAGGCTGGGAGTGGTTTATTGTAATTATGGGAACAATGATCATTTGATAACCTAGACATAGCGTTAGATTATTGCTGTAAAACATAAAGATTGTAGGGCACTGGGACTGAAATTCTGACTATTCAATGTGCTAACACTTTGGGACGTGTCCCTTATTGAAAAATTTGCTACGAACAGGCATCTGTTTACACTTGGACACCACTGTTAACTGACTGTGTGCCATCTTATAAAACATCTGGCACAAACCATGGATAAATTATGAAAGACTAGGGTGGAAACCAGTTAGAAGAATATCTCGGAAAAACGAGAAAAACCGCAGGCTGCCGCTTGACTGTTGCCTGCTGTTACGAGATCCAATGCATTTACAACGACTTTATACGGCTCAAGAAGTACTGATTTACATGTCTAGTTTCATGGTATATTGTGCTTAACTAAAAAATTAATAATAAAACCGTGCCTTAGGTAAAAACGACATCTTTTGTACTGCCGCAGTCCTGCACTACATGTAGTTTTACTGCACTAACAAGTGATAGCTAATAGGTCCAAGGTAAATTCCAGGTGTGGAAGCGGGAAATAAAGCTAGTTAACATTACGTTAGTGGAAGAATACGTCATGTATCCTTCTTACAAACATTGATATTTCCGATGCAGAAACAAACAATTTAAAGAGAGCATTCCACGGGTGATGTACGCTAATAATGAGGGCATTTCTGCAGCTCTCCGGACGACTATACTGCTCTTCCAGTTTCAAAGGCTGAACTCTGTATTGTGTTATTGCCGAGTCAAATGAAAAATCAGGGCACACGAATCGTAGTGTGTAGAAACAAGGCTACCATCAGCTTGCCTGCGCAACTCGTCCCCGAACATACAAGAAAGTTCTATTGCGCAAACGAAAATTTCTAATTACTCTTTGTCGTTCACCAACCAGGTGCATAGACGCTCTGATACGAAACTGAAAACCCCCTATCCTAAAAGCTGTGAACCTCTAATACTGCGGAACAGTGTTGTTGCAAAGTACACTGGTAGCAAAACTTCACGTGGCATCTATACCGGTGCTCCTAAGCAGAATAAAAACACAGCTATTTTAAACGTTCCACCAAACGCTGTCACCACTGAAAACCTGCAGATAATCGGCAAATCACCAACCACGCAGCATTTGAATATGCGACCTGTGCGCTCCATAACTTATGAGCCAGTTTCTAGTAAAATTTAAGTAGCTGAAAGAAATTGGCACAACCAAATTCCTCTCAAACTACCTCAACATATAAATTATCTTAACTGGCAGGTAGCTTATGTACAACAGCCAGCAGAATGCAAACTCCCAGTATTTCACCCTCCCGACATTTTTTGGGGGTCCAGTGGCGTTTTACGAGCCACACCCTCAAATGATACTAATTCCGCAAATTATATGTCCTCCTTATCCACCACCCCCACTCCACTCTCTCCAAATACCACCTCGTTGGGTCCTGTACCTGGATTCCTGTAGACAACCCAACGGATAACAAGACACTGCACTTACTTTTAATAAATTCCCGTTCATTGTTAAATCAAATGCACTTCCTGCGCAATATTATTCTCCCTTCTTCTGATATAGTAATAATAACAGAAACATGGTGTTCAGCAGAAATGCCTGACACATTGTTCGGGATACTGGGTTATAACATGTCTCGTAATGACCGCCTTTATGGTAGAGGTGGTGGCTGTATAATCTACGTCAAAGACAAATACTTGGTTCTTCTTCTGAATGAACCACTCCTACGGAAACTTCCTGATTCGGTGTGGATTACCATTTCTATTAATCCAACAATCTCTTAGTAAGTTGTATTTACAGACCCCCCATTGTCTGCACTCACCGTAAGCCATGACTTGTTGGGCACACTTTCTTTTATTGCTGACCTCTCATACACTAATAAAATAATCACTGGGGGTTTTAATATACCCGAAATCCCATGGTCCCCTAAAAATAAACCTCAAAAACACAATCTTTTTATGTCTACTCTTGGTCGACTGGGATAGGTACAGCACGCCAAAGAACCTACACAGCTTGGTAACACACTTGATCTAATATTTACACTAGCATGTTCTCATGTGTCCATATACATCAGTGACAAGTTGCCGGGTAGTGATCATAACACCGTTGGTTGTTCTTTCCAAATTCTTTCTAAACCGATAGAATCAGTGATCAATTACCGCCCATTCTCTTCACCGAATTAGTCAATTGTCTCGGATCTTATAAGGTCTTCATATGGGGATCCATTCCTCTTAGCACAAAATGTACAAATTGCTTGTAATGAATTCTACCACTGCATTTAGCATTGTGTTGAAGCTGTGGCTCCAGAAGGTACCAAGAAGTTGAAGAGGACTGCTGCACCTGCAGGTATCTCAAAAAAGGTAGCCACTAAACTTCATAAAATAAAGAACAATTTAGGAAAACGAACGATTTTACTCTGCTGATGCTCCACACCGGATTGCTTACAGCTTTATATCAAGACCACCACAAATGCTATACTCTGAGGAAGTAATGGCACTGAAGGGCGCCAACGTGGTAGGCTGCATCTTAAAACTTTTGGGCCGTAGGCAGAATAGCAAATCAAATTGTACAAACACCATTGTAAACTCTGATGGGACTGTCATAACCGATCATGCAATCATATGTTCGATCTTCAATGACTACTTCATGTCTACTTTTGGCACTAATGCGAAAGAAGATCCTCAGCTCAAGCTGATACACAGAGGCAGAAATACACTCCAAACTGTTGAATTTACACTTAGTGACATATGTCGCCAACTCAGTTTAGTTCGGCCATCATGCTCACCAGGCCCTAACAACATCCCATCAATTCTGGTCAAACATGGAGGTCCAAACATCCCCCTGCTTTTGCTTAATGTATTTACACTTTCCATGCTCAATGGGGAGTATCCTATACACTGGAAGCAATCAACTATAATACCACGACACAAAGGCGGATCTATGCAAGAGGTAAAAAATTACCGCCCAATTCACCACACTTCTATTATCTCCAGAATCATGGAGAGGCTAATTAAAGAAAGCATATTAGAATATTTGAGTTCTATGAGCCTTCTCAGTAAACATCAGCACGGTTTTTTATAAGGTAGGTCGTGCACTACCTGTCAGTTAGATTACCTTGATTATGTGACTACAGCAAGAGAAGCCGGAAGTGCCATCATCGTAATATTTCTCGACATCCAAAAGGCTTTTGACCGTGTCCCACACAATTTATTGTTGCGGAAGCTTGTGTCCTATGGTATCACAAATTCGCTCCTTGATTGGTTGTCTTCCTACCTCGAGGGTAGAAAGCAAGTATTCAAAATCGGTAACTATACATCTGAAGCCACTACAATCTCTAGTGGAGTGATTCTAGGTAGCGTGCTAGGCCCGTTTTTATTCTGAATCTATTTCAAATATCTCCTTGATGAAATCTCGTACGAGAAGCCGTTCCTTTTCACTGATGACGTTAAAATTGTGTATTCATCCGCCCCTGGGCAATGTAGTCCTGCCTCAGCCTGTATTCTGTCTGACTTGTCCGCATTGGAGCACTGGAGTAACTCCTATAAGTTGCACTTTGCCAATGACAAGAGTAATCTATTGTACCACGGCTGTGGCCCTTCTCTGAACATCCCTACATTAAACGACACCCCTATTCCTGTGTGTGGCGCAGTCCGAGACCTTGGTCTAAGATATTCTGCTTCACCTAAATTTGTACAGCATGTTATACTCTTGCAGGCATGTGCCAAAAAAGTGATCGCCTACATATTTCGAATTCTTATTTTGAGGGATTCTAGGCTTCAAGCCTTTAAAATATGTGTTAGGCCGAAGCTTGAGTACTGTACGATAGTGCACAGTAATCCGAAAAATATGGACATTATAACAATAGAAAACATTCAAGGATCATTCACAAAGAGGTTTTTGAACATGCCTAATACTATGACATACCGTGAGCGATGCGAGGCGCTAAATCTGGAGCCGCTATGGCTTCTCAGACTCAAACTTAATCTGTGCCTTCTATATTGCTTACTATTCGGATTAAGCTTCACTGCTCAGCCACAACTCGAGTTTCAGACTCGTATGCGCTATGAACTAAGAAACAGCGAGCGCACGGTGAAAATACCAAGGTCTCGTACAAAGCTCCGCTCAAATTTTTTCTCCGCAAACTATGCATTAATCTGGCATAAACTTCCATGGAGTATTAGAAACTGCACTACATATCCAAAATTCAGACGCATGATTAATAGTCACCTGACCGTTACAAATATCTGGCCAACAATAAGCCAAACGGTGACTCTAGATGATTTGTTTGATGAAGGTCCTGGATACATTTGAAAGTCACCATATCCTCTATTCGTTTCAATATTATAAGTTTACCTACATATAGTTGAATTCTTGCGTATGTATTTGTAACCGATCTTACTCCTATCAATCCGTCTAACCAATTCTGTTTTATTCTTTGACGCACTGGTTCGTAGATGCACTACACCTTTCAAGCTGATGTCTCTGTACCATCGTCGTCAAGCGCCAGGATTTTCCATCAAATTGTGACTGGCCTATCGGCAAGCGTTTTTATCCACTAGTACGTTTTATTATTCCTCATGCTTTATCTTCCTCTTTGTTTTACGGTTGGTCATGACTGGGCTGATCACTTTTGGTGACGGATTACAGCTTCAAAAATGAAAGTATACCCATGCAAATCATATTACTACTGACTCGCTGGCTTAAAACGAAAAAGAGCCATACTTGATTGATCCGCATGGCAGAACGTGCTGAGGCATCATCTCCTATAATGTATGCATAAAACAGCCCTAAAAGAGACATTTGATACCAAGTCTGATGGCCTATTTACTATTTTGCCACACCGGCACAGAGCCAATTGGCGCATAGAAGTAGGGGTGAAACCCATCGTGGGAATACCCTGCATGGAAGCAAGTCCCCTGGGGACAATTCCGTGGCTGACCGTATTACTTTACCTGAACTTTCCGTGAAATCTACATTTATTACTGTTCCCAGTTTCTTTATCTCCCTACTATTTTCAAACTGCTAATCACTTCAAAAACTCATATGGGAACCACTGAACAAAAGACGTTAATTTAGCCATATTAAGCGATCACGTAGTATATGTCGATAAGACTAACCAATTGGGCTGTGTCGCGCACTGTTGAGGAATAAAACGTTTATTTATTTATTTACTAAGGCGACTAAGGTATTTTATATGCCGTTAGCCATCTTTTCTATTCGCCTGTATGCAGTTCAGTTGCTGAGCTGAATGACTTGAAATGCTTCTTGTGAATTAATATTCATCAGGTCAGACAATATTATTAATACTGAAGACAAGCTAATATTTTCTCCAAAATTATGTGGACTGCCATTTTTGACAAACAAATTTCTGATTTTATAAGACGCCGTGTATGCATTTGCCATCCTTTTTGCCTTGTCAGAAACAATTGTTTTTAGATTTGGCTTATTTTTGAAAGCATCTCGCAATTTTCTGAAGCAATCCACAAAATCCGCTTTCATCCGTATAAAAACTTTCCAAATGATTTTAGTGTTTAGTTGGTTTCATACTTCTAATTGAAATTGTTATGGCAAATTTAGCACATAGGTAGAGAGTGGTTTCCAGGTGATGCAATAAAGCCGAATGACAGTTTTTCGACGAGGTACTGCCGACATTTCTTCTTCGCTGAGGAAGTCAGTTCTGAGATGCCATTGTTAATTGTTGATGTGTACTGTAATATCGCCATTGAGCTAATTTTTTCACAATTGTACCGTGGCTATTAAATGACATCATTCGACAAGTTAAAACACGCATGTAGTACGAATGATTTGTGACAATAAATTTATTCTCGCTTGACAGTGAAATTAAAACATACGAAATGTGGTAAGCATACTTGGAACGTCTGTTAGTGGCTGTAATGTTAAAATATAAAAATGGAAAAACAATGTTAGAAGCAATCCAAAGGTGGATTTTGAGAATGACTTTGAAAATTTCCTTGATAGCTGAGATAGATGAAGTGAATCTCTTGACAAAAACATATAAAGAAAACAAGTGCAACTAAGGAAACGACAATGCTCAATGGATATATATATATATGTATATATATATATATATGATTACACAGAATGTGCCATCAGAACCATGACGTACTAAAGTGGGAAACGAAATACAGCTTGAGAATAAAAGGACTTTTTCGGTTTTGAATAAGTCGTTTTACTTTTTATTTATTTGTTTTATGTTCCGTGAAGAGTTATCTAATAAATAACGCGGTTGAAAAGCATTGTCACCAGTAATGTCAGTTGCGCGCCATATTTGGTTTTGGATAATAAAAATACCGTGGACAGCTAAATCGACAGGAAAGCTTACTGACAAAAACCAATGAAGAAAACAAATGGAACTCGTAAAATAACAATGCACGCTGGACACACTTGCATTACAGGAAATTTGTTGCAAACAGTGAACAATTAGCAATGATTTATCACTGGTAAAAGCTCGTGTGCTTGACAAGTCCCATAGAATGGTTAAAAATTAAAATTAAAAGGCTCAACGAATAAGTAAATGGTCATTTTAATCGTCCACCGATTTGAATGCATTACTGCATAACGATAGTTTGAAGTGGAAATAGGATGTGCATACATATAGTAGTATAGAGAGCTGTAATAAATCAGTGCTTGTGTAAGAAGTAAAAATGGAAACCATAACATTTATTCGTGTGTTCCTTCACTTGACGGGTTATATTAATCTAGTTTAGATCCATGCGTGCTGCTCAAAAGGACACCTCCATGTATCCTCACCGTTACGTAGCGCAGAATGCTGTTACGCATATGGTATGGTTTTCGTTATTTCGTCCTCCGAGTGAAACAAAGTACGACAAATAAGGCAATTTGGAAAGCGTGTCATCTATTCGTTTTTTAATAGCGCTAATGTAGAGACAATGATAAGGTGAGTCAGGAAGGCGTTTCGGGCACATGACACACAGAGGGAGAAAGCTTTTCGTCGACAATCAAGTTGACAGTAGCGTGTAGAGAATTGGCGGTAATGGCCTATCGGTTTGCTATTTTGGCTGAGCTGCAACAGGTTGCGTCACTGGGTGAATTAGGTTCGTCAGTATTAAGTTAACCATAATGAGGTCTTCTAGCTGATGTGGATATTCACCACTGTACAGTCTCAGGGACTGCAGTCTGCGCTGGTAGGAGAGCTGAAACTATCCTCCAATGAGTTCGGTTTATCCCACTTGGGGAGCTTCAAGTGAGTTGACGTCGCGTTTGCGGCAGGAGCGTCAGACCTGGATCGCATATTTCACGCGAGGCCTCACGTAGGCGTACAGCATATGCGAAAATGTTAATGGCTCGAAATTCCCGAAAGCCCTCCTTAAGAGTACAAGATTTTGCACCATAACCCCGAGATCGTTTTCTTGGAAAGCATATTGCAAGTTCTGGTCCCCAAGTCGATATTTATAGATTAGCTGATGGCGTATGGCCACAACTTTGCAGTTCGCCACGTTGAACTGGAGCAGGTTATCGGATGACCGCGCATAAGCCCTGTCGAGATCGTTCTGCAAAGCCATGTGATAATCCGCTGTTCTGATATCATGTCAAATTTTGACACCATCTGCAATTAGTACGAAACTCAACTGCAGTACACTAGCAAGATCTCTAATGAAGGTTAGAATAAACTTGGTCCCAGTACCGATCTTTAGGGCATGCCACACTGGATGTCATTTGCACCGCAGATTGAGCTGCAGACTCACATTCAGCTGACGTTGAGTGGGAAAGTTGCCGATCTAACCGAGTGTAGGGTCACCGATTCCACAACTTCGAAGCTTGTGCAGGAGAACGTGATGGTCCAAACGGTCGAACGCTTTCGAGATGTCCAGGTAAACAACGTCGACTCCCCTCTGGCATCGGCTGACTCTGTCCAGATTGCTCGGGCTAGAAGCCAGTTTGTAGTGCGAGACCAATTTCGGCGGAATCCGCGATGCTCCTACACTAGTATGTTGTTGCTCTCAAGGCATTCCATGAGCGCTTCTGCATTCATAAATTCCATTACTTTGGGTTAAACTGGGAGCAGAATGGACGGTAGTTCGACGGCTCCGCACGAGTACCACTTTGGTAAATTGGAGTGATTAATCTGTGTTTTCACATTGTGCGAACCTCCATTCCTTCGAGATAACTTTGAAAAACCGAGCTAATGGTTCGGCAAGGTTTATGGCCGCTGCCATCAATGCTATTGGATTGATGCCATACACGCCAGGTGAGCTGTGCACGCGCAATGACGTTAGGGTTTTCATCACATTGGCTGCTGTGAACGGTACTTGGTTTAATCCTGGTGGAGATGGGGTCTGTGTCAAAAGCTGTTGCAATGATGATTCACTCTGGAAAGCGTGGATTAAGTGTTGGCGAAGCACCTTGGCGGCATCTTGTGTAGTGTGCGCCAGACCATCTGTGGCACCTAAAAGTATGATCCGACGCTGCATTCTGAGAAGCGTTTTGATTTGTCTATAAAGCAACGGAATTTCGCCGCTAAATTCTGTTAGTGCTGGAGTTGGTCTTCAAGGATCAAGTTGTTGCAGTGGTTTCGTTGAGTTGTGTAAGCACCATAGGTCAGATTACTTGGACACACTTGTAAGCGCGCCAGGCTGAATCCCTTAATCCCATGCATTTCCTGGTACGGCTTCTCAGAAAAGAATTCACTTGCTTCGAGTGAAACACTTTGTTTTCTAACGCATTGGTCAATGGTCCGGTGAATTGGGTGACGAATTTCATTCAAGATATCGATCGGTTGTTGGACCAGGAAGGACCAGTCGGTTTCTTGAACGAAGTTTGACTAGATATCGTAATGTGTAACGACATAGGTTTCCACATTGTTCTCACTGATGTACTCCGAGTAAAAGATGTAACGAAAGAGCAACATAGGGTGATCGCTACCGCCAAGTGGTGCATCTATGGCCACGGTGTCGACTATTAGTTTCGCGTTGTTCAGCACAAGGTTCAAAACAGAGGGAGTGGCACCTGTTCGGAATCAAGGGAAGAGGTAACGGGGTTGAGCAGAGCTACATCAGCCATCACCTCTTTCAAGTCAGCCTTGAATTGTTCGCTGTGCAATACTTGAGGTTTGATTGCGTGCAGATTGAAGTCCCCCACTAGAAGGACGTGTCTGTATGGTCGTGCCAGGACTCCCTTCATTTTGGAAACTAGGCACTGATCCATTTCCAAGATGGACCTTGCAGGGTGGTAAACTATTGTTAGTAAACACACATCACACATCATAGGTTCATCCGTCACCAAAGAGAATCGTTTTTGGGTCCTCAGTGACATCAACATGCAGGTCGGATTGATACTACAGGAGCAATCCTCCTCCTCTTCTAGGTCGATCGTTTCGTATGGAAGTCATGTCGGGTATTGCAACCTCAGCATCCGTGATTTTCGTGTTCGGCCATGTTTCGGTGACCATAACTAGGTCTCAAGACGTGGAGACCTGACGAATACGATGTTCGGTTAGCTTGCTGAGAAGACCTTGTGCATTTATATACAAGCATGTGTGGGCGTCGGTGGCCAGAAGCGTGTTTGTGAATGCAGGTATCCGGTGCGGGTCTACGACGACCACTGCGGGGTCGGCTGCCGGTCCATTTTTGTAGGACCGATGACGCAGGACCTAGGGCCAGTTCAGGTTGTTATATAGGGCTCTTAGTGCCAACAAGAGGGTGACCATCCCGTCTTCCTTCAGCTGTCGGTGTGTTTTGGTATTGTTTCCGTTCGGAGCTACACGGTGACAGAATTGTATTGGTAAGGTGCTTGCTCAGTGTTACATACTCCATCAGTGGCCCGGTGCCTATTGACTTTATACCTACTTCAGATGACAGCATTTTACACTTATTGTGCCATATTTCGCTCGCATGTTCTACCATCTGTTCAAAGTTCAATGATACTTTAATCACGCAGGAACCACACTCTTTGTATTTAGGTGATAGTGGTATCATTGATGTCGAAGTAGCGATAACATTTTCGAGTAAGTGTACTTCACAAATAAAATGCCTTTCATCCCAGTCATGTGCTTTGACCTCTGGCTCGTTTAGTGACTGGAGCTCATGGACACCGTGAAAAAGGATAGAGTTTGCGTCTTGTTGTTTCCGGAAGTCATTCGAATTTTGTTTATGTTTCCCGTTCTGGCTCCAGGGAACACCTGGAAAAATTCGTACTGTGCATGTGGTGGTACGGAGGCTAGTGGCTGACATGTGAAATGCTTCTGCATCATTGCTTGACTGAAGTTCCACCTGGACTAACCGCAGTTCACCGTAGTGTAAGGAGTTGGGGTGATGGACGCGACGCGTCATATTGACGTGTTCAACTTGAACCCCTGTTAGTTGACACAGGGAATACCACTCTCTTTTGTCGCCTAATATCTTATATTTTATTGATTTCTTTCCGGATTCCGTCACATTAGAAAATATAAGAGTCAGATAATTATGCTAGTGTTTCGTGTTCACCATTTTGGAATGAACAATAGCTGTTTTTTGGTTGGACAAATGATGAGGTCGGGAGTCCCGTGGTGGCGTTGGTATTATTAATTCTTTTGGCGGCTGACGGGGTTACGATAGGAGATGCATCTATCATATGCGTAGCAAAAATGAACACGTATATTTTCGACCCTCTAACAGTGTTCTATGTGGAAAGTGGTTGGCGGGAAAACGTGTGGTGAACACATTTTATGAGCAGCCGCTAGTGTTGTGGTGCCTAACTCTGGATCGTTATTTTATTTTCTGCCAGGCTACACTGTCCTGGATTGGAGCATGCTGTTGAGCACAGAAGAGACAGAAGAGACAAACAAGAAACCAAATGACGTATGGTTCGAAGAACCGGCGTTGGATAGTCAGCAATAAAACTTATACTGTACATAGGATTTTGCGAAACATGACGCCTATTGCGTCTTGGCATGACATTCAATTGTTAAGAGTGTTATGAGAGGTAACGCTTTTTACAGGTTAGGTTGAATCTACTCGTTCAAAAAACCGATCAACACTTATGACACAAGCTGACAAACCTGCTTTCTATTTTGCGGACTTCTGCTGAACTGGATGTTAACAAAGTGTTATAACGTGTCCTAGTTGTTTCGACACTTAATTGAAACAGACGAACATCCTTCAAAGATATGAACACACGCATGTAGAGTAGCCACTAGAATTCGGAATGTTGCGGGCTAACGTGACCCAGCCGCCAGACGTACAGGTAAGCTGAGATTGCCGACGAATACAAATAGCCAAGCCTTACTGCACTGAGACTCAGCGAGAAAGTCTGGCCGGCAAATGCGTTGTAACCCAGTGGTAGTGTCCTTAGGAAAACTCAGTTCGTGTCATGGAGGCGTTGTGCGGTATCTGTCGCATTGCATGGAGGAGATTTCAGTGGATTCACTACAGCTTGAACAGGAGATGCATCAGCGTCATTAGTAGAGTTCAGTTGCTTCTCCCTACATAGGCATCAAACCCCCGAGAACGAATCGGTTATTAGTTGCGAAGTCTAAGTCGTCGCATGGTGATTGTATGCTTGCGGGGAACCCGGCGAAATCCGCGCAAATTTAGAGCAGCTGGCTCTCACACATTCGTATACAGTCACTTGCGCGCGCGTAATTCAGTTCACTGACCGGTAGTTACTAGTGGAGATTAGTGTGGAAAGCAAAATTGGCAGAAAAAGTTTGTAAAGGGTAATTCCGTTAGTTGTGTTATGATAGCCCACTTTTCACAACATGGCTTCCTATGGCCCCCATGGCCCCCTAAAAACTTTTCTAATCCCAGGGTGTCCCGAGATTTCGCGATGGCTCCTAGGGCGCCACATGACTCCCGTTAACAATGGTTGACCTAGAGGATGGAATGTCTTCAAAATATCTAGGTGGATCAAATCCACTACTTCTTCATTGTCAGCTGACTCAGTCCAACTACCCCGAGTGGTTAGTACATTCGTTGTGCGTCATCGCTGCCGACGGAAGCCGTGTTGCTCGGGAGTAATAAAGTTAAAGTTTTCCGGATAGTACAGTAACCTATCGGTAATGATGGTTTCCATGACTTTAGACACTATAGGGAGAATAGATACTGGGAGTTATTTTGAAGTCTTCAGGTCCACGCTTCAACCCAGCAAGGAACCTCGCTGTGGTCTAAAGAGCGCCGTTAGTTGATTTGCTGCTCCTGCCAATGGCTTTGGACGAATGGTCTAAATACCTTGGGAGCTATTGTTGCCCAGAGATATCAGCTTCTGCAATATAGCTTCATTGACAAATGCAATATGGGTACGTCCTGGCGGCGGGGAGACAAAAGCTGAAAGATTGCTTGATTGCAAGACCCCTGAAACGTATTGGAATATTACATCCGCAGCACGTTTTCTGTTTCCACAGCCATTCTCCTTGGGCCATTAGCCACACAAAGTGAAAGAAATCCTTCCCTCACCTTTCGAAGAACATTGGCTAGCTTGTACAGCAGTTTGTTGTTAGCACCGAATGTTCTTGCCATGTCAAACTTATATACGGCTACGTCTTATCAGATCAATTGAGTGCAGTGGACACCTGGGGCTACGTACCTGTCCCATACTTCTGGCGTTGGATCTAATCCGTACGCTTGCAAGGCTACGTTGTTCTGCTTCTAATAAAGTCACTATTTAGGCGTACTGTAAAATCATGTCTAGGAAACATCTGTAATAAGTAAAACGTAGTTTTTGACGCATTAGAGCCAGGCTGCTTCCAGGGAGTCTTCGGTGAAGAACGACCGAGTTGTGACACTGACAAGCTGGATTAAGCGGTAGTAACTTGTGATTTCGAGATTTCCCATAATATGTAAAAAAATAATGACTGTATGGTTACTGCAGCCTATAGGACCTTCTACAACCAACACCTCCGTTGGCTTTCTACACTCACTCGCTTATTTATTAGCTCATTTTGATGTCGCCAAAGAGCAAATGCTAATAGGTTTTCTTTTCAAGCGATTGCCTGGAAATAATGAATGCACAATAGTTTCAGACCTAAAGGCTTCAATTAAACGTACTTCGTAGTTAAGCACTTAGAAGTGCAGAGATGCTACAAACCAAAGTTGGATTATGTTCTTTGTTCGATGCTCCTGACCGCATTGCAATATTAATTCTCTCAAAAGCTACTGTATCATTGGTATTCGTGAAACTTTTTGAACAAAATTTAATTTGCAGATTTGCAATTGGGTGGAGTAGTTCTTATCATTATTGTTTTTATTTTAAATTTCTCAGGCCTTATATACTTCCTTATTTCATTTTTGCCACAACTGAGCTGTTACCTGGAGGTGACGGATTGAAATTTCAAACGTAAATATTGATTTTCTATAACAGAAATGCAGAGGTCCCTACTGTGCAGAATACACTCCACTCATCAAAAAATGTATTCCGATGTGTTTTAGCTCGTCAGGTTGCATTGTTATAATCAAATGATTAGTTTCAGTAATGTCAAGACTACTTCGCACGAATTATGCATCTATGTGTCAAATAAGTTAAAAACATAGCTGCTAGTCTCGCCGTTAAATACGACAGCAGCTTGGCACTGAGAAATGATGACTTCGCAGAGATCGTCGCTTGTATAATCCAACGTCATCACATTTCAGAAACCGGCAAAATCAGCCATCATAGAAGGCGTGTACCTGCCACTGTAGCGTTGATCCATGACAGAAACGTCTTACTAAAAGCGCTCACTACGCACATGGAAAAACCGATCGCAAGTTCCCAATGAAATATCAAGGTGAGTATGCAATAGGTGCATCTTGAGTGACATGCGAGCACTAACAGCCCGATTTTCTAAAACGAGCCATTTTTTGATGTCTATGTTGTTCTGTACCCTTTTTCTGAACTAAATTCCTGTGCACCCTAAGTTGAATGCCCTCCACCCTTCTAACAAATATGTCAACTGGCATTCGAAAGCACTGTCTGCCATTATTCGGCGAATATCAGGACCAATATATATCCCTTATTTGAACTCCGCATCAATGTAGGTCGGAAATATTTATTTTCCCTATTGAAAAATAAAGCCATCTGGTTTGATGGATTTGATGAAGAATTTGTTTAAATGAATCAAGACCAGAAAACAGTTCAGGGTTAAGAGATCTTTTCGGTAAAATCTCGTCAGACTCAAACTTTTACATGACACGGATTATGCGGGGTAAGCGTCAAATCGGGCTGGGATTGATTTCTAGGGTGTTTAAGGGCGATACTGCAGCTGATATCCTATCTCGACGTTTGAAAGATGCTGCTGAGAAAACTTATTTCGCAGCCCGCTTAAGAATTGTTTACCACAACAAACCATTGCTTGCAAAACCCTTGAAAGAAAGTCTGCCATCGTTGACCCGTTCAATGCTCGTTTATCAGTAATCGTGCTCTTGTGGTGCACGATACGTGCCTCGCACAACGAGACGTCTGTCTCAGAGGATTCGCGAGCACATCCCGGCGTGGTTTTACAAAGGCGAAATGAGGGCCTCAGACAGCTCAATCATGTCGCACCTCCTCGAAATTGGTCATACTGCATCTGAGAATGACTTTAAAGTCATCTATTCACTACCTGAATGCTTATCACAAGGCTTCCGAAAGCAAATCTTGTCTATCGCCGAGGCTATTTACATCCATCATCTGAAGCCGGAATCATGCGTACACAAACGATTCATACGGCCGATACTACCACCTTGGCCGACTGACATGGTTACTTAACTACCCTTTGTGACCGTAGCTATTTACTTTAGGCCCTGAAGCTTGTATTAAGTTCCTTTGATGCACTTTTCCTGCCATCTGTAGCCACCTTTAGTCATCGATCTTGACCTTTCAAACACCTTAGAAATCAATCCCAGCCCGACTTGACGCTTACCCCACATAATCCGTGTCATGAAAAAGTTTGGGTCTGACGAGATTTTACCGAAAAGATATCTTAACCCTGAACTGTTTTCTGGTCTTGATTCATTTGATTACAATGGGAATATTTGCTGTGTTGAAAATCAGCATTGCCCGTGATTCGTTGAAGAATTTGTTTAAACCAAGGTTGATGTGCAGTGATTGTAGATAGATATGACTACGTTGTACAAGTGGTTTGTGTTTACACTCAATTTCCCTGCAGCATACTGTGTCCTCTCTGGCCACTTTTCTAATTTTATAGTACCGCTAATTTGTTAGATCCTACAATAGACAACAAAAAAACAGTACCTTTTGAGGCTACCATGAATATCCACAAGAAACCTGAAAATTCCCACTTAAGTCTCTAGAAAAAAAGACCATCTGGTGAGCAATTGCTATCAATGGATCGTCATCAGACCATTACAATCGTATTGAGGCTAGAAAGAGAAATCGACCCAGTTACTTCAAAACGACTTGATCACGTGAATGTCTATGTCAGAGTTAAGAAAACGAACTGGGTCTTAGAGGGCTAGTTGTTTACTACCGCGTCTGACCGAAGACAGTCGACCTGGACGTCTTGCCTCTTCGCTGGCCAGGGAAGCTGGAGTATCTGGACCAGCTTATTCTGTGAGCATAAGGATGGCTGGAACATTCGAATGCGTATTGCTTCAGTTGTCACAAGCGCACGAAGGCGGTAACCTTTCGTTCGGTGCGGCGGAACCTTGTAAACTATTCGGAAACCGAGTTTCCAATCCAGCTCATGGCCGGTGTCCATAATGTGGGAAGCTTGTGCCACTCGGTTTAAGGCTGTCATGCAGAGCATCTGAAATTTACCCCTTGGCCCGAAGTTCTTGCAAACTCTTAGTTATCTGTGTTTCAGCTTGTTCAGTTCGGTCCATTTATCCTTCAATGCACGCAAACTTTGCTTCATCGCTCAGTATTGCCGTTAGTTTATCTACGTAAGTTTTTCTATCGAGTAACACGATTCCAGCACATTTATCCGGTGTGCACAGGACGATTTCCTCATTGCGCTTTAGTTCTTTCAACGCATTTAGGTGCCTTCCTGTTAGCGGGCCATGATTACGGACGCCAAGTTTGCGATACTGGTAGCGGCAATTCAACAAACAGCACTTGAAACGTTCAAGATCCGTATTCGATTTAGCGACTAACCCTTTCGTCTGATCATATAATATTTCAAATTGTAATTCATAATAAAGCCGGTTATCTCTGCGTCAAGGGGCGCACAACTATAAGCTAAGCGATAGAATTTCCATCAAAGTTGTGTCCATGTTGAAACTAGAAAAGTTGCGTACATATCTGTCTGGCCTGTTTGGAAATGTGGCTTGCGGCTTAAACCGGCTTAGCGACTTTGCTAAAGGAGACCGCCTCCGCTGCACACGGTTGCTAGTGATAGACTGAACATAGTCCAGAAACATTTTCTTTTCTTCAGCAGCTAGCTCATCCGTTGCTGGCGATATCATCAGCATAAGCTAAGTCAGTCACGCGCTCAACCGGTAGAAGCTATAATCCAAAAGGTTGGGTACCTTCTAGAACATTCGACAGATCGTCTTCGATTGCGAAGTTGAAGAGGAATGGGGACATAGGGGAGCCCTGTCGCACACCGCTATTGACAGCGAATTGCGAAGGAAGCTTGCCATAGACCCTCACTCTGCCGCATGTAAGAAGATAAAGTGCTCGTAAGATGGCGGTATATTTCTCTGGCACCCCGTTCTTTAGTAAACAACGCCATAAAGCAGGTCGATCAACGGAGTCAAAAGCGGCAAGTATGTCTAGGAATGCAAGGATAGTAGGCCTGCGATAAATGTGGCGATGTTCAAGGAGCTGGCGGAGCGTGAAGATTTGATCAACGCATCCACGGCCAGGGCAGAAACCAGCTGTTCTTCACGGTAGTATGATTCACATATTGGGGATAGTCTTTGAAGCGGAATGGATGCCAGTAGCTTAGAGGCAACCGAAATAAGACTAATCCCGCGATGATTTGCACATGAAGTGCCAGCGCCTTTCTTGAAAATCGGGACAATAACTGATTCGCCCCAAGAGGGAGGCACTTTATCTGCATGCCAAATTTTGCGAACAGCGCGGTCAGCTGGTAAATGATCGCCACACCGCCGTACTTGAACAGCTCCGGAAGAAGCCCAGCTAAGTCAGCAGCCTTGAACTGCTTCAAGCGTCGAATCTCGAGGCAGACTTCCGCTTCGCTGGGTGGATTCAGTAGGACGAGCCATGGTGGACAACAACGTGTACTGCATGTACTGATGGATGGTGGGGGCCAGTTGAACTGCGAGTGAAAGTAGTCGGCCCAACGGTCCATACGCCTCTGTTGGTTGGTGATCGGAGACTCATCCACCTCACAAACGAGCTCACTGACACCAGGCTTCCTGAGGCCAGTGGACCGAATGAGCTGGAAAAGCCTGCGAGTGTTGCCAGAGAGGGCAGCGGTCTCCATCTCTAAAGCACGCTCAGACCATCATGTCTCGCGATCCTTGCGTAGGCTTTGCTTGAGCAGCAGGTTGGCAGAACGGCACCGCTCGTTGCATTCTGATTCCGCGGGGATATCTTTGGGACGTTCGAACAGCTCCAGAGAACGAGCAAAGATCCAAGCCTTTAAGGGGCGTCAAGTTAGGCCGCAGCATGACTGTCCGGAAATGGTCATCGCCTTCCGTATACACCTCCAGTGTTGTTCCACTTCTTGCGGTGGATTGCAACTGAGTGCATATGCCAGTGAAGACTGACAGCTCGCCTGGACAGAGGAATCAGTTAATCTGTTTACATCAATCTTGCGGTTCTTCGTGTTTCGAGATCCTCCAAAACACATACAGATTTTCGCGCAGACCAGACCACGATATGCGTCAACGAAGGTGGAACAAAAGGACCTGCAGTCCAGTACGCTGCCGCGTCATCTGAAGTTAATTGCTGTGTGATCAATTTGAGACCACGGTTGTGTTGAAGAAAGGGGAAGCCACGTTGCGGAACGCCTCTTCGTACACCTGAAGTTAGTGCTCGAAAGAAACAGACGGTTGTCTTCGCACAATGTGAGAAGACTTCCTCAGTTATCAGAGCGTTTCTCATCGAGCGCGTGATAACCAACAAGGTGGCGTTCGTATGATAACAGGCGGCCAACCAGTGCATTAAAATCCGCAGCAAGGATAAAGATATCGGACATTTTAGCATTAGTCAAGAGCTGTTGTAGATCCCGGTAGAATTCGTCCTTGACCGAGTCGCCACGGCAGTCAGTTGGAGTGTACACGGAGATCACAAACAAGTTGCGTCTCTCGTCGCGGTGCCTGTTGATTGTACATTAACCCCGAAGCCGAACTGCACATAGTCGGCTGTTAATAGGGAACCAGTCCAGTAGTGCCGCCTCGGCCTTGCCACTTAGTGCTATACCTACGCCAGCCAAACCCGCTGAGGCTGCTTCTGGATCTCCAGAGAGAACAGGTGATATCTGGCTTCATGGTCAGTGGGGAATTTCAATGTAAGCACATTGCTGGAAACTTGCGACCGGGTTTCTGAAAGGCAGCAGACATCAATGTCTAGGGAATCTAAGGTTCGCGCTAGACCGGCTTGCTGTCCAGTCTGCATGAATGTCCGAACATTAAAGCACGTCAGACGGAACGAGGATCGCGGACGAAGGAGGATCATAGGTTGAACTCCTTGGTCTGCGGCGCAATCGGAATCGCAGCCAGATTGTTGAACAGATGAATCGGGTAACGGAAAGTGAGGATTGCTAGCAAAGAAACAATTGGCGTTTGACGCAGTAGCGTGAAAGTGACTAGCAGAAATACTAGCTGATGAGCACGTTGTAATACAGTCCATGGTTTTGCGAGAGGGCATGATACTACCCGGTTGCCCAAGCCAAAGTAGAGAGTTGAGTTAGGGGACTCCACTCCTAGCATTTGGCTAAATAACATACCCTCAAGGTAGCAGGGCGAATTCAGAAAATCGCGCCCACTGGGAGGCGTTGACTGAATGTTCAGTTCATGCGTCTTTGTTTTGTAGGTTACCAAACAGGGTCCCAATACTCCCCATGAAGTCAGCACACCTGCTGGAATACAATGTCTCACCGAGGTGGAACATTGCCGCCGAACACTTTGCTGGAACGGTGTACACCCGAACCACCCAGCTGGCATCAAGAGGAGCTAGTTAGGCAAGCTAGCCACACTGGCCATGAGGTGGATTGGAAACACGCTTTCCGAATAGTTTACAAAGTTCCGCCGCACCGAACGAAAGGTTACCGCCTTCGTACGCTTGTGACAACTGAAGCAATACGCATTCGAATGTTCCAGCCGTCCTTATGCCCACAGAATAAGCTGGTCCAGATAATCCAGCTTCCCTGGCCAGCGAAGAGGCAAGACGTCCAGGTCGACTGTTTTCGGTCAGACGCGGTAGCAAACAACTAGTCCTCTAAGCCCCAGTTGGTTTTATTAACTCTGACATAGACATTCACGTGATCAAGTTGTTTTGAAGTAACTGGGTCGATTTCTCTTTCTAGCCTCAATACGATTGTAATGGTCTGATAACTATTCATTAAAAGCAATTATCTAGGAGAAGTTCAAAGACTTTGAATTCAGCACAGTTGTTTCAACAATACTTGTCGTCGCTCAGTGCAGCTAGTCTCTCTTGCACGCTTTCGAAATTCTACTGCATATTGATGGCATTCGTCATAGACAGAGTGGGGTACGCACTTACACTGTAAAGCTTTATGTCACTAAGGACACTTTTGGCCGGGTCAATGAACAAAAGCCATTCACCATTGTTTGCTTTACGTCAAAATCATCAGTAATTCCAAGTGGGAAGAGTGAAAATTGTTTATCCGTGCCTTAGGTAAGGGACAATTTAGTTTCCTGTACATCGTAAACTTATCGTAACCAACGCGACACGGAGAGGCAGAGGGAGTATTGACACACGGACGTGCCGCTGACAACTCGCAAATCCATACAGATTTGTACCTTGTTTCCTTTCCACGACGTTCTTAGCCGTTCTTAGATCCAGACAAGGGTAATAAACCATCCTTTCTCTCTCTCGCTATCTCTCTCTCTATACATAGATATGTATATATATCATTACACACGTTGGCTAGAGTTGTACAAGACCTCAGTTCCTGTGCCGCAATACATAAAAGGAAAAAAGGAGAATAAGCACAACAGTTACACGCCAGCTGAGCTATCAGCAACGGATGGGCATCGTTCCGGAAGCTAGCTGCCGATTACTAGGCAACAAGAAAAAATTATTATGTAAAATTATAGGATGCTACGAAATGAGATCGTGGTTCGAGGGAGAGGCTAAAGGTAATAGGGATGGACAAAGCAACTAACAGCAGAAATGCCAGTGAGGTCAGCTCCTAGCCATGTCAGCAAGTGAATCAAGCCAAACATGCTCATCGTCTTCTGGACCCCAAACAAGGAGCCGGGACGCTTCAACCGAGGTTAGCTTTGAAGTGAGGGACTTCATTAATCTCGACCAAATCATCCGTGGCCACCTCTCCTCTTCTTCCATCTACATCCACTTTGCGTAAACGACGCACGTCGTGGGAGCCGGTGGGCCGGTATGCGTAACACGAGGCCGAGCCCTCGGAGCCTGGTGCTTTAAATCACGGTGCTGAGCGGTTCAGTTACTTTTCCTGTGCCATAAACAACGCGTCGAACACGCCAGTTGCTCACGCGGTTTTCCCACCAGATATGAGCTTAATTGCGAAGGCACCGGTGATTGAACGCAACTAGCCTCTTTATGTCTGCTGATCTAAGTGTGCAGGTAACATGGAACGTACAGCTGCATTGTACAATCTACCCTTCAGGGCAAAGGTGATGTCGTGCCGCAGCCATAAATGGCGAAGACTAGCGAAAGCCCCTTGATCTTTTGCTGTACGGTTCGTGATCTCATTATTGATCCCAAAAGCGCTAATAAAACTTCCCTAGTATTTGAATTTCTGTAGGACTTCTAGCTGATGCCCACCAAGGGTCAACGAAGGAGGTGACCCCTGCCAATCTTGAAGGAACGCTTTGCACTTCGATGGGGCAAAGCAAAGCCCGAAGCGGTTGACAGACAGTGCTCATGAGTTTAGTGCAGCTTAGCATGTCTGGGAGCAGTCACAGATTAGGGCAGTATTTTCTCTATACTCCAAGACAAGAACTGCTTCTTCTAGCAGTAGCTTAAAAACCTAAGTCGTGTTCTGTAAATGCAATCTTCATGACTTCGTCAATAGGAAAGGTGAAGAGGAAAGGTGATAACGAGTATAATTGTCTAACACAGCTGACGGCAAGCCCTTACTCTGCCTGAGCTACGCGCGTATAATGCTCGGATAATATTTGCATATTTCTCGGGCACACCTTTCCTGAGTACACAGTTTCAAAAGGCACATCGATCAACCGAATCTAAGACAACTTCTATGTCAAGGAACAAGACAACGATGGGCCGCCAATAGGTGTAACGTTGCTCCAACATTTGACGCAAGGTGAAGATGTGGTCGATGCAACATAACGCCGAAGAAACCCGGCTTGCTCGCCACGAATGTGGCTTTCAAGAGCGCCAGTCCGTCTGTGAAGGATTACGAAGGCTAGTAATTTGCAGACGATGGGGATCAGACTAATTCCTCTACGGTTGTCGCATTCCGACCACCAGCCTTCTTTAAAGATACGAACAATAATGGAGATGCTCCAGTCGGTTGGGACAGATTCCTTCTCCCAAAGCTTCACTAGTAATTCGTGTAAATCATCAACAATAGCGGGCCCCCGAGTTCGAAGAGCGATAGATATAGACCATCTGAAGCCGCAAATTTGTTCCAATTCAACCCCCCGATCTCAAACCAAATGCAGCGTACATACAAACTCTGCAACCATTCTGCCTACCTTATTTGCAGGATCAGCCGTCGCTTCGGTGTTGGTTCCGAGTGGCCTCGCTAATGGATAACTAGGCTTGCCTGACTCAAGCCCTCGGGACGGCATGTGCTACAGCACCGTGCGCTCGATGTCGATTGAGTACAAACCATTGGCTCTTGTCGCTCCCGCATTCGCCGCTTCATCTGCATGCACATGGTTGGCTGCATACCGTTTCGGAGTTGCCTGTCACTGCGGCCAGACACGGGACGCTTGCGCATACATAGGGACCATGGGCGACTTGCGCTGCACCAACCACAGCTCCAACCCCAACCTCTATTTAGTGTGAACCCGGAGGAATAAGACCAGGAGTCATGGGGATGGGAACCAAGCTTCACAGGCAAATACAAGCACGCTGTATTTGGGGAATCAAACACACACAAGCTGGTGGCTGGAAAGTAGTCCGCTCCACACTGAGTGCATGGAACCACTCTTCGAGCCTAGCATGGCCAAAAGGAGGGTGCACCCCGTTCCATCCAGCAACGACCAACCGTCTTCAGGATCCAGTGTGGACGAGGTAGTGGGTGAGAAATAGGCAGGCACCCTGTCAACATGCACTTCAAGCCCAGCCACAACGGGGATATCAAGCAACAGCCAATCGTTAGAAATGGCAAGGTGCAATAAAATAAATCGAATAATGCATAGAGATCCGGTGAAAAAATTCTATGCTAAATTAGCATGTAAAGTAAGTTGGTTAGCAACGAATACGCGGTAAATAAAAAATTTCTAGAAGTTACTCGAAATATGTTAAAAACAAAAGATAGATAAGGAAGGTAAGCGCAGTTAGCGTAAGCAACGTGCGCAAGTTAACAGAAGATTATTCAGTCAGGCAGAACAAAATCCATTATAGTGGAATAAAATTTTTCAAACTTGAAAATATCTAGTATATGTGTGTTGCATTAAACCAACTGCGGCAAAGAAGCGTAATGAATGCAAAATCAGCCTCAGAATGGGGCATGCACAAAAAAATATACATGCGGGTCAGCATCCGGTTTCAGGTTTGCCTGTCATTGTGGCTAGCCACAGGACGCCAGCAACTATAGAGGGATCATGGGTGGCTGGCCCTGCACCAACAACAGCTTCAACCACACACGCAAAATTCAGTGCAAACCCGAAGGAATAAGACCGGGAGGCATGTGGATGGGAGCCAGATTCCTGTAACGGAGCAGGCAAACACAAGCACACTGTATTTGGGTAATCAAACGCACACAAGGCGGTGCCTAGACCATAGTCCGCTCCACACTAAGTGCACAGAACCACCATTTGATCCCAACACAGCCACAAGGGCCATACACCCCGCCCCTCCAGCGAAGCGCAAATGTCTCCTGAAGCCAGTATGGACGAGGTGGTGTGTAACAGACAGGTAGGCATGTTGTCAACATGCTCGTCACTTGCAGCCACAACGGGGATATCAAGTAACAGCCAATAATTTGAAACGAATGAATGAAAGAAAATAATTTGGATAAGGCACACAGAAAAGGTAACGTAACTCTTCAATTAATAAGCGTATAAAATGAATTGGTTACGAGTGAATCCGCGATAAGTTCCAGACGCCAGAAAATATATTTTAAGAAAATGCCACAAACGCAAAATTGCTCTCGAATTTAATTAATTAGTAACAGTGAAGTTTGGATGTTTATAGTAGATCTGGTAGAAATTAATGTGAGAAAGAGAAGCATTGGAAGAAAGTTGCAAACCCACCAACTGAAATAAAAAAACTTAGCATGCAAGCACGCGGTTAGTAAATATAATGCAGAGGACCTACAAACGCTGCACCGGTTCTGTCTACTTTCTCTGCATGACCCGTTGTCGCTTAGGTGATGGCCCCTTGTGGCCTAACTCATGGGTCACTAGGCCTGCTTGACTCAAGTAACTGCGGCTGCATGTGCTACAGCACCATGCGCACGATGTCGATTGAGTAAACCCATCGGCGCTTGCCGCTTCCGCACTTACCGCTTCTTCGCTCCATGCATGAGATCTTCCTCCTGCACCTCGACAACTGCCTTACTGATCAGACCGCGCCATGCACGCCGATCAACAGCTTTCGATTCCCATGACATGCAATCAAGATTAGAACGTCAGAGGCTCAGTTTGATCGTGTTCTGGTATTCAGGATTTGGTTTCCCCGCATGTTAATTCCCAATACTCAGCTGACCGTATAATAGTTGTTTCGAAATACGCGTCGAATCCATACTGCTCACACGACCGAGCCACCTCAGGTGTCGCCGCAAAAGTACGCAGTCCACTGCATACATTCCACTTCGACGCAACATTTCCGTGTCCACAACTCTGTCGCCCTACCTGATGCGCAAAATCCGTCGCAAACCATATTGATGGAACCGCTCGACATATCGCACATCCAGAGTACATCGTCCACGTTTCACTGCTGTATAGAAGAACGCACAGCATCATGGATTTGTACACCATCAGCTTGGTGTCAACGCTAAGCTGATGGTTGTTACACACTCAGAACTCCAGCTTCACGGATGTCGCCGCTGCCTTCGAGACGTGGACACGATGCTAACTGTGTTGCTGCTGGTCAGTCGACATTACACTCCCAAGGTAGCTGAAGCGGGAGGTGGTTTCTAATACTTCAACACCGTTGTTCATTCGCGTCACCATTGAAGATTGTATATCCGGTGAAGGCTGAAAGAGACAGTTATGCTTGTGTTGATGTTGAGACCGAATTTGGCCGCCATTGATGTCAGATCACTAGTCATGTGCTACAAAGCATCCGCGCTGTGTACCATCAAAGCACAGTCGTCTGCAAACCGCAAGATACGGATACTTGTTTCACAGAATAGGTTCCTCTCACCGAAACGATGGATGTTCAGCAACCCACCATCAATACGGCGCTCCACATGAACGCTGTAAGGACGAGCGGAATCAAAAGCATAAGACATCTTGGCATGAAGATTTATATTGAACAGGGCAGGAGCCAAGACACAGCCTTGTATCACACCAGAGATAACTGCAAAGTCATCCGAGGTCCATCCACTCAGCTGCACCCTCTTTTGCATACCGATGTGCAGACATTCAACTAAACAACATACAATTAAACATTCATTTTAACAAAATTACGCAGGCAACCAAACTTACCCAACACCAGCCACAATGCCTCGCGGTTCACCGTATCAAATGCATTGGTGAAATCAACAAAAGCGAGTACAACGGCTAGTCTCCTCCTCTGCACATCTCCTGCAATTGACGAGCCGCAAACACCATATCGGTAGAGTTGCGACCCAAAAGGAATCCACACTGCTCTTCCGCCAACTTAGGATACACGATCTGACTTTCGAGGCGGTTGAGCAGTAGCCAAGCAATCATCTTGCCCACATAACTCAGCAAGTTGTTGTCACGCTAATTCGTGCAAAATTGATTGCTCCCTTTGCCTTGCACAGTGATAGCACAAGGGCATGTTTCAGCTACGTAAGCACCTCCGCCGCAAATCACACGCGTTGCACTAAGTAAGGCGGCTCAGTCTCCAACGCGGGTCCGTCGTGTTTCAATAATTCAGGCGGGATCGCGTCGACCCCTGCATAATCGCCGTTTTGCATCTGAGCAAGTGCTTTTTGCATCTCATCCAATGTCTGCATATCCGCCAGACTCGCCTTCACATCGTGCTGCTTGAGATCGTCCAATGCAGGCCAGTGCATCTCTGAACGGTTGTACATGAGATAGTCAAAGTGTTTTGTCAGATCTGGTTATGTCTGCAGTCTGTGTGCAGGTAGCGACTGAACTACCATCAATCAGCGTCCTCAGCAGCTCCAATCTCGGACCATGCACCGCCTCCAAGGACCTAAAGAATTCCTTGTGTTGGCGATGTTCGGCGTAGCATTTCATCTGTTTCGTCTACTCCGTCCAACACGCATTTTTAATGCGACGGAGCTCGCAGGTCAGTCGCCGTCGAAGTATGTGAAACTGACTCTCCTTCCACAAGTCAAGGGGGCGGCCACATGTGCAGCAAAGGGTGCATTCTGCGCATACACCAATGCGTCAGTCGTCACATTTCACTCATTAAACGAATCAGGCCGCCTACCTTTTGCGTGCCCGAAGATCGCCTCGGCAGCAGTTGTCACCTGGTCGCGAATGTGACGCCACAGGTCGCCCACTGTGGCTATGCAGTCCACATCATCAGGCGTGCAGCCATCGCCTTCTCCAGCTCAGTACGTTCCGCCTCAGTACCGAAGGAGTGAATGTTACATTTACGCCGAATCATGGTGGGAATGCAATACATAGATTTACGAAAATATATGCACAGTTTGGTTCGCACCAATTTGTGATCAGTGCCACACTTATCTCCATGCGGTACACGTGTCATGCACCCTTCACGCATATCACGTTGACGTACGATGACATAGTCGAGCAGACAAGCGTGACCACTCCGTGGGTGCGTGCAAGTTACTACGTCACTCGTACTCAGTGCAAACCGAGGGTTCGTGATCGTCAGGCGGTGAGTGGCGTAGAGTGACAGCAGCCTGTCACAGTTCACATTCACTGAACCAATGCCATGCGGAACGATGACATCTGTCCACCCGGATGCATCACGCCCAACACGCGCATTGAAATCATCCAGAAGAAATAGTCAGTCGCTCCTGGGCACAGACCGTAACACGGAGTATAGACGACCGTAGAATGGATCACCCATGTCATTAGGATAACACATGGTCTGAACGTACATGCTGATAAAACTGGCAAACTTGCTTCTTCCGAGTCATAGGCGAGCAGTCATCAGTCGCGCGCTGATGCCTGTTGGTTCATCCACGACCTAGCCCTTTTTACGATTGGGTATTGCAAATCCGAACCCAAGTTCACATGATGCTGAGGCGGCGTTGTCTACTTGCTAATAGGTGTAGCCAGCATCTGCTTCATGTAACTTACGTTGCTCAGTGAGCCGGGTTCTACTGAGCGCCGCAATATTGACGTTGTATCTAGCCAATTCCATCTCGATCAGTGCAATGCGTCGCTCGTGCCGCTCGCTGGAGTTCCGGCGCAGTAGTGTGAGCAGGTTCCAACACCCGATGCTGAGTGCTTTTTGTGCAGGCATACAACTGATTTGATGGGTATAGCACGCAATGTGGTGGATGTGTTTTGGACGTTCGCTTGAGGGACTCAATTCGAAACCTTTGGCGGAATAACCTGACCCAAAAGGCAGTGGGTGATTTGGAGGTTTGTTTGAGGGACTCTGCCGTGAGCCTTTGGCTCAATAGCCTGATCTATAAGGCAGTGGGGAGCAGATCCAGCTAAAAATGTGGTTGCAGAGACAGATTGGGATCTGCTTGATGGCCGTCACACGCAGCATTTGTGATACCTGAAGGATTCATATACGTTTCGCGACAGTAGTAGGATACGCACCAGAAACCACGGCCGGACGCAGGTGGGTTTTGGCGGGTTTGCACCGATTTGACAAGGAGCTGCCTCGTTTGAGGCGAGCAGTAGCAAACCACTGAACACCAGGAGGTGTCTCGCCACCGTCATAGAAAATGCGAAAGGATCGTGCATTCCGCCCATCAAGCTATGAGTTTATGACCCGTAGACCTGTTGTCACCCTTGGCTAGATTTTGTGGGATGAATGAAAGCGACCACTTCCTAACCTCCGAAGAGCATAAACTAGCATAATGACAGGGCGTTTACATCTGACAGGAGAACGACTCGGGTTCTCAGCCAAAGCTTTCAAATAAATGTACACCCGAAAGGCAGCTCGTCGAACACATGGTCAGTTCATTGATTCATGCGGATTGGTGTCCTGGATCGTAATAGGGAGAAGGGCGTAAACCAACCCTCATCTAGCGGTCACTAGGATAAGTCGTCCAGGATTTGAGACGAAGGCACAACAGTAGCAGCAGAGTGTAGACCATCTGTCAGGATCCAGCCACCACCAGCCTCAGCTCACCATAGTTTCTCCCGCATATTGCGCACATGGTTGCTGGCATTCAGTTTCGGATTTGCCCGTCACTGTGACCTTCACATGGATAGCCACAGCACGCCTGCGTCTACAGAGGGACCAGAGGTGGCTTGCGCTTCACCAACCACAGCTCCATCCACACACCCGTGTCCAGTATAAACTCAAAGGAATAAGACCGGGAGGCATGTGGAGGGCAGCCAGGTTCCTGTAACGGAGCCGGCCCACACTCCTTCAGAGGCAAAAACAAGCACGCTCTATTTAGGGAATCAAACGCACACAAGTTGGTGCTTGGACCGTGGTCCGCTGCACACTGATTGCATTGAACCACTCTTCGAGATTCACACGGCTACAAGGACCGTGCACCCCCGTCCCCTTCAACAACCACCAACCGTCTCCTGGAGCCAGTACGACGAGACCGTGGGTGACTGACAGGTAGGCACCCTGTTAGCATGCACTTCAAGTGCAGCCACACTAGGGATATCCAGCAATTTAACGAAGATAAGAGCAATTACCGTAAGCAAAGTGTGCAAGTTAACAGAAGATTATTCAGGTACCAGAACAAACCGATTAAATTGGAATGAAATTTGTTTAGCCTAGAAGACATAGTTTAAGTGCAAGTTAGGTTATCCCAACTGCGGTGAAGAAGCGTCATGAATGCAAAATCAGTCTCAGTATGGGGCACTGAACATACATGATTGGCGGCATCCGGTTTCGGGTTAAACTGTCACTGCGTCGTCGACAGGGAGATTCACAGGACGCCTACACCTACAGAGGAACCATGGGTGGCCTGCACTGCACTACCCACACACGCCATGTCCGGTGTAAACCCGAAAGAATTAAAACGGGAGTATGTGGATTAGACCCAGATACATGCATACGTACATCCGTGCCAGCTCATTGGAGATGACAGTCCTCCAAGAGCTATGTAATTGGCAAAGGTAAAATCCCTGTTGTAACTCAGCAGATCGTTCTAGGCCTTGTCAACAACACAAGGCTTCATTCTAGGGACATTTGGAGGAAAGCTGCTTCGAAATGGTTCCGTACAATATAGTTTATTCGCCGCTCCTTCGTAGTCCTAACAATCGATACTTTTGTGTAGCTTTTCTCAGCTTTTGTGCGATCTCACTAAAAATAATATGTACGGGCTTGTCCATGTTGTATTTTAAGGGACAAAATGGAACTGGAGAGGGTTTTGCGAGTGGATTAAAGGTTAGTGCAGGGATAACATGAGCAAAGGTAACCCGAACGTTTGCTTAGATTGAGTATGCACCCAATGCACTACAGAGGAATTAGAGTATAGTTACCGTATTCTAACGAGTAAGACCAATCCATTTAGCCCCACAGAGTTGCCTAGTCTCGAAGGTGACCCGTTGAAGATGCACAAGCTGATGTCTGACTGGGTAAGGAAGGGAACGCGGTTGTCGCTCAGGGTTATTGGACGTTAGAACTCGTTTGCGGAGCACGCCGTTAGAGAACCTACGGATGAGGGATTCAAGCGTCAGTTAGATAACCTTGGGTGGCAGTACAAAAAGAACCCTACAATACAGCAAATTGCATAATCAGCATACAGATATATTGTCCCAGTAATTACCAGTAAAAAGCAAACAAAGGAGATAAGGACAGCCATGCCAGCGAAGTAATGACAATAAGGATGACATATGTATATACGGTAAATCTGACTGAAGAAGGCCGAGTAGCGTTCATTTACCTACCCTGGCTCGTTTATGGTAAACGCCGGTCATTTACGGTTGTTGTCCCTAACATGCAATAGGCATCCAATGTTTAGCGAAATTCGCAACATCCTACTGAGCGTGCAGACACATGAATTTCTCTCTCACCTTGGTGATGCGGACGTATGGGATTCTCGGCAAACGAGTGATTTAGTGCAGGGCCCAGCTGAGAAAAAGCGTAACCTCCAAAGACACATTGACATGAGCTGTTGATCATCGAGCCAGCCACAACGTGTTTCCGGCACTCGTTAGCTGGCAGCTAATCTCGCGCTGAGTGCTGAAGGTCATGCCAACCGTTGGCGTTGGTGTGATGGATGGTTATATCTGTGTGCCTCGCTGGCTACGCGGCGAATTCCACCTAGGCAAGCAACGTGCATGTGCGCACGTGTTGGCAACTCAGCTGATGATGAGGTTAGGCATCGCAACTCCTTTCAATGTTATTGAATAACACGTAATGGAGCATAAGCAGACAACGCAGTAAAGATCACGTAACTTTGCTGTTCCTCAGCGCGCTGATTATTCGGCTTCACGGTGAATGAGGTTTAAAAGCCGCATAAGCTTCAGGAAAATTCAATGCTTGCATCTGTATCCAGGGAGGGTGGCGACCTCCATGTCCTAGGCGCTTTGGGACTAAACAATTTCTCGGTCGCGGTGAACGCTTCGTTTATATGTCTCCTGATAACACAGAGGACTTTCTTCTTCTCTAGGTATACTGAGAATGTTCGGCAGTTGTCGAACAGTCCCAGGGAGCGCGCCCATATCCGACCGTACACCGGGTAACGAGACAACCCACAAACTGATTGGTCTGAAATTAGCGTTAGTTGCTCCAATAATTTCCAGTGGTGCTCAATATGCGTGGGTGGGACACAGACTAGTGCGCTTGCCAACGACACTTGATTTTTAAAATCGGTCGACTGACCAGCTAGCTTGTCCGCATCAAGCTTAAAAATCCTCCGTTTTTGAGTTCTCCTCAATCGCACGTAAATGTTCCCACAGACCAGTGGGTTATCTGAATCGAGGTACTTAGACCAAAAGGATCTACTGTCTTGAATGCTAACACACCATCTGAAACTAATTGTGACATGGTCTACTTGGGACCAGGCGTGCCACGATGAAGGAGGACGCCAGGAACAGACTGTCTCCCCGAGTGTCTGAAGTTTGTGCTTGCGAGAAATAGGCTATTGACTTTGCATGAACTGAGAAATCTAGTCCCATTTTCGAACGGTTCTCATTCATTGCATGATAACCACGCAAGTGATAATCACCTGGTAACATCTGGAAGACACGTGCGTTGAAGTCACCGTCGAGCGCAATGACATCCTATTTCGTGGCATTGCGTAGAAGCTGATAAAGCTGCTAGTAAATATCCGTCCATGTTCATGTCGGAGTTATAACGGGTGGGTGTGTAACCCGAAACTACAAACAGATTTCGCGTTTCAGTACCAAGTCTTGGAGGAGAACTGTACTAAGTTGGCTGTGAACTGAGAACGAATCAAGGAGAGCAGCCTCGGCTTTGTGGCTTACCTTCACACCACAGCCGACCAAGCCAGCAGAAGCAGCTTTTGAGTCACCAAACAAATCTAATTAATATACGACATTCTGGTTGGTCCAAGATTTCAACTAGAGCACCGTAGATGGGTCTTGAACTTGCGTTTCAGCGACGTAGGAGATATCAATGGCAAGAGAACACAGAATAAGTGCAAGACCGGCCGGTCGAGTAATCTACATAAGCGTTCAGACATTGAGGGTTTTCAGCCAGAACGGGGGTCGTGATCGGGTAATATGTTCAGTCAGGACATCAAGGGCAAAAGTGAAACCCGCATCGGAAGTAAGTCGAGGGAAACAGGAATTATTAACATAAGAATGATTGGTGTTTGATGAAGTTTGGCCGGAATCAAAGGAGGCAGAGGAAGAAGAATACTAAACAGCGGTGTGATCGATGATTTTGCAGAGGGCGCAACGCTAGCCGGTTGCACAGGTCGAAGTAGAGAGCTGACGTAGGACACCCAATCCGGAGTCTATGTTTCAATAGCAAATCCGCAAAACGAATTCAAGTAATCACGTCCATTGGCGGCCAGTTAAGTAGCTCTCGGTTCACATGCCTTTCGTTTCGTAAGATGCTAAACAGAGACGCAATATTCTGCTGAGTAACCGCAGCTGGCAGCTGGACTACAATGTTCCACCGCGATGCAGCAAGGGGAAGAGACTTTGTTTTGTGGCTAGTCACATCCGCCACGTCGCACTGTTAATAAACAGACATTTGTGGCTTTTATAGGAAGAACGCTTGTCAGGTGAAAACCAACCACGTATTGGAACACTTCCGCCTAATTGTTTGCAGGAAAATGTAGATCCCGAACTACTCAGTGGGCATCAAAAGGAGGTTGTTCGGGGAGCTAGCCATTGCTAACTTCTCACCTTACCGACATTTTGCTTAGCTTATCAAATAACTGCTAGAGCAAAGCAAAAGCATGTAGATTCTACTGGCTACTAGTAACGTAAGCAAATCTTAAAGCAATTTATGACATGAGACAAGTCATTCTTACCATTCAGTTACTGTAACCTGCTAAATAAAAAATAAAACTGTGTGGAAATTGAGCAGAACTGATTGACTCCTAAGCACGCTCTTTCTAAGCGCCAGAGCGGCATTCAAGTCAGACCAAGCAATATCGGGTTCTATGGTTGCGTTTTATTGGGGCTTGTTGAATTTAGGTCATGAAGCTCGTACCCTCAGTGTATATGTTAGTTGTGGAATGAAATGTGTGCCATTTGGGCAAATAAGTAAATGGTTATGTATTCTGCCGTAAGCGTTGGATAAATATGTACTTCCTGAGATCCATCGGTAATAAATCCCATAGCATATCAGCCGATGTTCATTTCTCAATTAAAATTGTCATAGGTACGCGCAAAATATCTATCACCTTTAATCAGTCAGCGGTTGTTCGACGGGAAACACAGTTAGATGGTGTTTTATATGCTTGCCTAAGCAAGTGCGTTTCCTGAATGACAGATTTGTTTTGCTCACTGCCTTCATTGGGGGACACGTTTTTGAGAAAACCAATCAGCATCATAGCGTTTGATACGACACAAGTTTCACATTCACCTAGCGTCGACTCATGTAGCCATCAATTCTCATGGGTAACTAGTGTCTGGTATAAATCTAATGAGTCTGGAATAGAAAACCCATGGGTATACAATGCAAATGTGTAGCTACTTCAAACATCGTACAGGAAAATTGTATACGCAAATGAAAATGTGCCTCATTTTCTTTTGGGAATTAGTTCACTCGCTCGATGGTGGTGTATCATTGTTCCACACAGCTAATTCAGGGACAGACATTTATTTTCGATGTTTTGAACTTTCACCAATTTCATTCCGGTGTTTTAGATGGATTGTTCTACTGGATTTACTTACTGTCAGTGTGTATGTAACAAGATTAGTACAACACTTGTCGGACGCTTTTATTGCAACATGGTCTAACTAGTGAAATGAATGTTCACTCAGAAACCAACGAAATTTTGCGATAATGACTTGGAGGGGTCAGACTGAGATGCGCTGTTCACGACAAGTGAAGCGTATATAATTTATTTGGTTCAAAGCAATTATGTTACAAGCTTCAAATGTCAACTACCTATCCGAAAAAAACACGAGACAATAGTTTCCCTCAATTGGGGCTCATCAGAGGTGCACATTCTTTTGGTCCGCCGCTGGAGATCAAACCGATGGCGGTTAGTATTTGGAACTACTAGCCAGCAACATATGCCGCTGAGCCATGGGGGCTCATAGCCGACAAACACCTAGTGTATATGTTGAGAGTTTTGACTGTTAAAATTGCATGTTTAGATCTAAAAGTATACATTGCCGTCCGAGGAGTAGTGCTCAAGGATGCACACCGTATTCTGACGATGTGATCAATTTTCTACAGAGACAGCCAGCCTCTCTTCGTAATGGTGTCCGAATATGTTAATCAAATGTTATGCAATGAGCAAGGACACAGCCTCGAACTTTATGAAATAAGCCCTCGAAGGAGCAATCCCAACCTCTTGTTTCTGTTCAGAATGTGGCATCATTCTAGACATATTGAAGTCGATGATCTGCACATCTCATTAAGCACGAGCTGTGCAGTAGATAATAAGGCTTACAAAATACAATTCATAGGTTTGCTACTAAAACATAGGTTAGTTTACCGAAGGGTTTGATGCACAAACTGAAATAAGTTCCCGACAAGCATCGCGAAGACTGTACCAAGAAAAAGTTCAGGTCGGTTCTTTATATCACATTGAACGTGTGGAACGCCGTATCCATATAAGGAATACTTTTATGCTTACACAAGGCATTCACGGGCGCGGTCACTGCGACATAGGCGTTTATGGCCAAGTATGATTCGCACAAAGACATTCTACTTCATGCCAAATCTCAAGATATCACTTACAGACAGTACTGTAAATCAGCTATACTCAACTGGGGCCATTTAGAATCTCTAAGGGACCTGGGGGTGAGTAAATTTGTTAGGGGGTAATACTCTGAAAACTGGTTTGTCATAGCGCATATCAGAAAATTCATTCAGAAAATTTGCTGCTTGTTTATCTCTGCGCACTACTCTACCCTGGTCACTGCCGGCCAGTGAAATGAATTACTTTTGCTCAACTGGTTCTTAGGAATGTGTGAAGGGCAGAATGAGCAGGCGTTCAGTTACGGAGCTGGCATATCTTCGCGTGACATGCACTGATTTCACTAGGCTCACCTCAGACAAACTGTGTAAGGCAGGGCTTCTTAAGCTGGCGTAATTACCCCCAAAGGGGTAAAATAGTATTTTACGGGGTAAATATTGGTACGCCGATTGGGCCATCAATCATTCACGAAATAAAATTTATGACAAACTCACCTGTAACAAAACATGTCGCCAACTACCTACGCACTTTTGATTATCCATCAGTGACTAGTCATTAGTCACTCCATTTAGCTGACGCTTCTATCTGCTCTTGCGTCTAGCTTTGTTCTTTCGAGTCAGGCAGTCGTTCACCGGCTCCAATTATGGAGTCGATTGCAAGCTAGTGCTGGAACACCGGTCAAACGACTAGATAAGTTAGCGCGATTATTTACATGTTAGAAGGGTCAAACTAGGCGATTAGTGTTAACGGCGTATCGATATAGGGTGGTGGGGGCAGCTACCATTCAGGATTGCCTTGGAATAGAGGAATGCAACATATGAGATGCCAATGACCTGTTCATGTTTGATCCGGAATCACACACGAAAGGATCATATGATGCCTTGAATGGAGATAACAGCAGGCGTTTGAAAGTGCACAGAAACACTGCGTTTGGGGTCAAAACCTAGACGAAAACAACAGATTGGACGCCAGCGTTCATTAGGTATTGGGATGATCACATTTATCTGCGGTTGTTTCTGACGAGAAACCATAACAGGTGAGTGCATTACTTCAATGGTTTTGATATCAATAATAATGAGATAATCTGCAGACGTTTACGGCAATGTCACCTACATTAAATCGCGTAAATATGCAGCTATATGAATATATGGTTGGCGGCATCCGGTTTCGGATCTGCCTGTCCACGTGACCTCCACAAGGAAAACCACAGGACGCTTGCGCATACATAGGGACCATGGGTGACTTGCGCTGCACCAATCACAGCTCCAACCCCAACCTCTATTTAGTGTGAACCAGAGCGAATAAGACCGCGAGACATGGGGATGGGAACCAAGTTTCATCAGCGGAGCCGCCCCAACCTCCTCCACAGGCAAACACAAGCACGTTGCATTTGGGGAATCAAACACACACAACCTGGTGGCTGGACCGTAGTCCGCTTCACACTGAGTGCATGGAACCACACTTCCAGCCTAGTACGTCTACAAGGACGATGCACCCCGTTCCATCCAGCAACGACAAACTGTCTCCTGGAGCCAGTATGGACGAGGTGGTGGGTAATAGACAGGTAGGCACCTTATCAACGTGCACTTCAATCGCGGCCACACCTGGGATGTCAAACAACAGCTAATCTTTTGAAATGCCGATATCAAATGAAAGTTATCGAATAAAGTAAACGTATATTACGACGTAAAAACTTGCTAAATGAGCATATGGAAGAAATTGGTTATAAGCGAATCCTCGATAAGTACAAAATGTCTGAAAGTTATTTAAAAATAACACGTGATGAAGTTACGCAAGTTGCCACAATTGGCATAAGAGACGGTTGCAAGTTAGTAGATTATCAGGTACGAAGAACAAACCAAATATAGTGCAATGAGTTTATCCACGTCAGAAAGACCTAGATGGGTATACACACACAAGAAAATGGTGGACAACCCCTCTGTAGCCCAGTACTGCACTACTTTCCATGGGGTACTAGCCTCAAAGCTTATACTTGTTTCTCTCCCAACACCATCAGTGTTTCCAACATCAAATTCATAGCAAAACTAGTTCTGAAAAAGCCACCATCTTTGGGTAAGCTTCACCCTAAAGCACTGCAGGCAGCAGCCATTCACCATGCCCAGCGACTTGCCGGATTCTTTCAGAGAACTCCGCCTGATCCTACCAATTACCGTCCGGTAACAATTTTCTCTGCCTTTTCCAATCTCATGGAAGCTATCATCGCTGACGCAATGATTGGCTACTTAGAAAATGTAGGCACTGCAATATTAGGATGGGTTGGTAATTTTCTTTATGTACAGCAGTTCTATGTTAGAGACCGAACATATCTGCCCGACCCTACCCGGTTGGAGTGTGACGATCTTGCGAGAGATATCATCTCAAAAATTTTACTTTTCCGGATGACGTTAACAGTTGGCCGGGAATCAAGAGAATGGACGACCACAAGATCCTCCTTGTGCGAACTAGATGGGATCTGACGTTGACCGGTGAGGAATTCACTGCCATTAAATGTGGTCAAGTGACACATTGTCGATATAAGCCAAAGACACGCCTATCTCTAGTAAATTGGGGCATATGACCTGCAGACAAGCCCTCAGGAACTTGACCTCAGTGTGCTGGTGCAGGATGACTTCGCTGATTCCAGAGAGTCGGAATCCGTTTCAAAAGTGCTAACGAGCACGTTGTTAGCTTGCGGGTGACATTCGAACGTTTAGTTTCATTCCCCTTCTCTGTGGTGCCCTTCGCCTAAGTGCGTTGACGCGTTGAGTACGCAATCCAGGCTTAGCACGCTTGGCTAAGCCGTGATCTTGCAGCGCTTGAAACTCACCATGATCGAGAAACAAATATGTCAATGAATGTGCAACCTTTCGCAACAGCAGCGACTGAAAGCACTCGGAGTGTTCAGTAGACGATACAGGTGGCTATCTGGAGACCTCATATTAGTCTACCAGATACGGAACGACCCCACGTACACTTGTTGCCACATACTGCAACTCATCCCGAACACCAACTTCACAGACAATAGCCTGAAACTGAGTCAACAACACAGTCGGCTTTTCATCAAGGCTGGACGAACCTCAGCTCATAGCGACACAGTGATTCCGCCATAAGTAGCCGTCGAACGTTTCGGTGCCTACGCTGTTTATGTGCTCAAGGACAGCCTGGATGTTAAGAATTCTATCCGACCGGACACATCGTTAGCAACCTATGTCAGTGGACAACTTTAGTCGTTAACAGGTTTGTGAAAGAGGATATGTATACTAACATAAATGTATTAGAACGATCATCTATGCCAGTTAAAGATATGTTCAAATTGTCCGCCGGTGTTCTGCTTGCAGTGTAGAAACCACTTGATGCAATTGGCGAGCACGTTCTCCAATGTATCCCTCGTGATTGCGCGACATTCGTTCATTCTATTTTCTTTCAATTGCTCCAATGTACGCGGGCTTGTTTTGTACACTCGCCGCTTCAGATAGCACCATAGAAAAAAGTCCATGGGGTTCAAATCTAGTGAGTGAGCAGGCCACTCCATTGGTCCACCTCGTCCGATCTAATGGTGGCCTAATCTGTCGGTGAGGTATGCACGCACCGTTTTAGCAGAATGCGTAGGTGCACCATACTGCTGCCACAAAATGGTACTGCATGCCCCTTCGGCCTCCAACTGGGGAAGCACAAATCGCTGCTGCATTTCTAATCACGACGATGCTAGGAAAAAATAAGGCTTTGGTATTTCAAAAAATACAGCCTACCGGTCACATTCCCGGAAAAGAAATATGGGCCCAAGATTTTATGTTTTGTTAATCTGGCCCAAACCATCAGTTTCACACTGTGGTGCATAAGTGACGCGGTAAATTTTCGTGGGTTGCTGGTAGCCCAACAGTAATGTTTTATTTTTCCGTGCAGATGAAACAATGCCTCATCTGTAAAGATAACAGAAAGAATATCCCGGTGATCCAGATATTAGCGGCAAAATTCATGCTACTTCTTCAGACCGCAGGGTTCAAAACCTGCATTTGAAATGCACGGAATCTTCCAAACGTTCGTTCCAGGAATATCCGCTGTATCGCATATCGGGTCATGTCACAGTGCCGTGCGATCCGACGAATGCTGAGATCAGGACTTTTTGATACTTCACTGACTACAGCGCAAGCTGATGCAGCGAGACGGTCCGGTTTTCTTCATGCCACACACGCTCCCATTTGGCTCGAACTTCACTAGTTTAAGCACGTACCGGGAGGTGACGGGACGCATTCCTGCGCTCATTGCATTGTATTTTCCTGAAGTTTATGCAACGTTTAGACCGCATTCACCGTGCAGCAGAGTAATCAGCACGCGCTGAATAACAGCAAAGTTACATGATCCCGACTGCGTTGTCTGCTGGTGCTCCATGACTTGTGAGTCTATAACATTGACAAGAGTTGCAATGCCTAACCTCGTCCTCAGCTGAGCTGCCAACACGTGCGCACATTCACGTTGCTTGCCTAGACCGAAATTGCTGCGTAGCCAGCAAGACACACAGAGATAACCATCCATCACATCAATGCCGACGGTTAGCGTGACCTTCAGCACTCAGCGCGAAGTTAGCTGCCAGCTAACGAGTGCCGGAAACACGTTGTGGCTGGCTCGATGATCAACAGCTCATGTCAATGTGTCTTTGGAGGTTACGCTTCTTCTCAGCTGGGCCCTGCACTAAATCACTCGTCTGCCGAGAATCCCATACGCCAGCACTACTAAGGTGGGAGAGAAATTCATATCTCTGCATGCTCAGTAGCATGTTGCGAATTTCGCAAACATTGGATGCCTATTGCATGTATGGGACAACAACCGTAAATGACCGGCGTTTACCATAAACGAGCCAGGGTAGGTAAATGAACGCTACTCGGCCTTCTTCCATCAGACTAACTGTATATACATATAAACGTGTAGGAATATCGTGCGCCATGCTGAGGTTGAGGTTGTGTTCATGATGCATCTTCACCGAAGTTGGGCTAAAGCAAACTAAACTTAAACTAGGTCATTATAATATAGATAAATTTTATTGCACTATATTTGGTTTGTTCTTCGTACCTGATAATCTACTAACCTGCAACCGTCACTTATGCCAATTGTGGCAACTTGCGTAACTTCATCACGTGTTATTTTTAAATAACTTTCAGACATTTTGTACTTATCGAGGATTCGCTTATAACCAATTTCTTCCATATGCTCATTTAGCAAGTATTTACGTCGTAATATACGTTTACTTTATTCGATAACTTTCATTTGATATCGGTATTTCAAAAGATTAGCTGTAGTTTGACATCCCAGGTGTGGCCGCGATTGAAGTGCACGTTGATAAGGTGCCTACCTGTCTATTACCCACCACCTCGTCCATACTGGTTCCAGGAGACAGTTTGTCGTTGCTGGATGGAACGACGTGCATCGTCCTTGTAGACGTACTAGGCTGGAAGTGTGGTTCCATGCACTCAGTGTGGAGCGGACTACGGTCCAGCCACCAGGTTGTGTGTGTTTGATTCCCCAAATGCAACGTGCTTGTGTTTGCCTGTGGAGGAGGTTGGGGCGGCTCCGCTGATGAAACTTGCTTCCCATCCCCATGTCTCGCGGTCTTATTCGCTCTGGTTCACACTAAATAGAGGTTGGGGTTGGAGCTGTGGTTGGTGCAGCGCAAGTCACCCATGGTCCCTATGTATGCGCAAGCGTCCTGTGGTTTTTCTTGTGGAGGTCACGTGGACAGGCAGATCCGAAACCGGATGCCGCCAACCATATATTCATATAGCTGCATATTTACGCGATTTAATGTAAGTGACATTGCCGTAAACGTCTGCAGATTATCTCATTATTATTGATATCAAAACCATTGAAGTAATGCACTCACCTGTTATGGTTTCTCGTCAGAAACAACCGCAGATAAATGTGATCATCCCAATACCTAATGAACGCTGGCGTCCAATCTGTTGTTTTCGCCTAGGTTTTGACCCCAAACGCAGTGTTTCTGTGCACTTTCAAACGCCTGCTGTTATCTCCATTCAAGGCATCATATGATCCTTTCGTGTGTGATTCCGGATCAAACATGAACAGGTCATTGGCATCTCATATGTTGCATTCCTCTATTCCAAGGCAATCCTGAATGGTAGCTGCCCCCACCACCCTATATCGATACGCCGTTAACACTAATCGCCTAGTTTGACCCTTCTAACATTTAAATAATCGCGCTAACTTATCTAGTCGTTTGACCGGTGTTCCAGCACTAGCTTGCAATCGACTCCATAATTGGAGCCGGTGAACGACTGCCTGACTCGAAAGAACAAAGCTAGACGCAAGAGCAGATAGAAGCGTCAGCTAAATGGAGTGACTAATGACTAGTCACTGATGGATAATCAAAAGTGCGTAGGTAGTTGGCGACATGTTTTGTTACAGGTGAGTTTGTCATAAATTTTATTTCGTGAATGATTGATGGCCCAATCGGCGTACCAATATTTACCCCGTAAAATACTATTTTACCCCTTTGGGGGTAATTATGCCAGCTTAAGAACCCCTGCCTTACACAGTTTGTCTGAGGTGAGCCTAGTGAAATCAGTGCATGTCACGCGAAGATATGCCAGCTCCGTAACTGAACGCCTGCTCATTCTGCCCTTCACACATTCCTAAGAACCAGTTGAGCAAAAGTAATTCATTTCACTGGCCGGCAGTGACCAGGGTAGAGTAGTGCGCAGAGATAAACAAGCAGCAAATTTTCTGAATGAATTTTCTGATATGCGCTATGACAAACCAGTTTTCAGAGTATTACCCCCTAACAAATTTACTCACCCCCAGGTCCCTTAGAGATTCTAAATGGCCCCAGTTGAGTATAGCTGATTTACAGTACTGTCTGTAAGTGATATCTTGAGATTTGGCATGAAGTAAAATGTCTTTGTGCGAATAATACTTGGCCATAAACGCCTATGTCGCAGTGACCGCGCCCGTGAATGCCTTGTGTAAGCATAAAAGTATTCCTTATATGGATACGGCGTTCCACACGTTCAAAGTGATATAAAGAACCAACCTGAACTTTTTCTTGGTACAGTCTTCGCGATGCTTGTCGGGAACTTATTTCAGTGTGTGCATCAAACCCTTCGGTAAACTAACCTATGTTTTAGTAGCAAACCTATGAATTGTATTTTGTAAGCCTTATTATCTACTGCACAGCTCGTGCTTAATGAGATGTGCAGATCATCGACTTCAATATGTCTAGAATGATGCCACATTCTGAACAGAAACAAGAGGTTAGGATTGCTCCTTCGAGGGCTTATTTCATAAAGTTCGAGGCTGTGTCCTTGCTCATTGCATAACATTTGATTAACATATTCGGACACCATTACGAAGAGAGGCTGACTGTCTCTGTAGAAAATTGATCACGTCGTCAGAATACGGTGTGCATCCTTGAGTACTACGCCTCGGACGGCAATGTATACTTTTAGATCTAAACATGCAATTTTAACAGTCAAAACTCTCAACATATACACTATGTGTTTGTCGGCAGTGAGCCCCCATGGCTCAGCGGCATATGTTGCTGGCTAGTAGTTCCAAATACTAACCGCCATCGGTTTGATCTCCAGCGGCGGACCAAAAGAATGTGCACCTCTGATGAGCCCCAATTGAGGGAAACTATTGTCTCGTGTTTTTTCAGATAGGTAGTTGACATTTGAAGCTTGTAACATAATTGCTTTGAACCATATAAATTATATACGCTTCACTTGTCGTGAACAGCGCATCTCAGTCTGACCCATCCAAGTCATTATCGCAAAATTTCGCTGGTTTCTGAGTGAACATTCATTTCACTAGTTAGACCATGTTGCAATAAAAGCGTCCGACAAGTGTTGTACTAATCTTGTTACATACACACTGACAGTAAGTAAATCCAGTAGAACAATCCATCTAAAACACCGGAATGAAATTGGTGAAAGTTCAAAACATCGAAAATAAATGTCTGTCCCTGAATTAGCTGTGTGGAACAATGATACACCACCATCGAGCGAGTGAACTAATTCCCAAAAGAAAATGAGGCACATTTTCATTTGCGTATAAAATTTTCCTGTACGATGTTTGAAGTAGCTACACATTTGCATTGTATACCCATGGGTTTTCTATTCCAGACTCATTAGATTTATACCAGACACTAGTTACCCATGAGAATTGATGGCTACATGAGTCGACGCTAGGTGAATGTGAAACTTGTGTCGTATCAAACGCTATGATGCTGATTGGTTTTCTCAAAAACGTGTCCCCCAATGAAGGCAGTGAGCAAAACAAATCTGTCATTCAGGAAACGCACTTGCTTAGGCAAGCATATAAAACACCATCTAAATGTGTTTCCCGTCGAACAACCGCTGACTGATTAAAGGTGATAGATATTTTGCGCGTACCTATGACAATTTTTATTGAGAAATGAACATCGGCTGATATGCTATGGGATTTATTACCGATGGATCTCAGGAAGTACATATTTATCCAACGCTTACGGCAGAATACATAACCATTTACTTATTTGCCCAAATGGCACACATTTCATTCCACAACTAACATATACACTGAGGGTACGAGCTTCATGACCTAAATTCAACAAGCCCCAATAAAACGCAACCATAGAACCCGATATTGCTTGGTCTGACTTGAATGCCGCTCTGGCGCTTAGAAAGAGCGTGCTTAGGAGTCAATCAGTTCTGCTCAATTTCCACACAGTTTTATTTTTTATTTAGCAGGTTACAGTAACTGAATGGTAATAATGACTTGTCTCATGTCATAAATTGCTTTAAGATTTGCTTACGTTACTAGTAGCCAGTAGAATCTACATGCTTTTGCTTTGCTCTAGCAGTTATTTGATAAGCTAAGCAAACTGTCGGTAAGGTGAGAAGTTAGCAATGGCTAGCTCCCCGAACAACCTACTTGTGATGCCAACTGAGTAGTTCGGGATCTACATTTTCCTGCAAATAATTCGGCGGAAGTGTTCCAACACGTGGTTGGTTTTCGCCTGACAAGCGTTCTTCCTATAAAAGCCACAAATGTCTGTTTAATAACAATGCGACGTGGCGGATGTGACTCGCCACAAAACAAAGTCCCTTCCCCTTGCTGCATCGCGGTGGAACATTGTAGTCCAGCTGCCAGCTGCGGTTACTCAGCAGAATATTGCGTCTCTGTTTAGCATCTTACGAAACGAAAGGCATGTGAACCGAGAGCTACTTTACTGGCCGCCAATGGACGTGATTACTTGAATTCGTTTTGCGGATTTGCTATTGAAACATAGACTCCGGATTGGGTGCCCTACGTCAGCTCTCTACTTCGACCTGTGCAACCGGCTAGCATTGCGCCCTCTGCAAAATCATCGATCACACCGCTGTTTAGTATTCTTCTGCCTCTGCCTCCTTTGATTCCGGCCAAACTTCATCAAACACCAATCATTCTTATGTTAATAATTCCTGTTTCCCTCGACTTACTTCCGATGCGGGTTTCACTTTGCCCTTGATGTCCTGACTGAACATATTACCCGATCACGACCTCCGTTCTGGCTGAAAACCCTCAATGTCTGAACGCTTATGTAGATTAGGCGACCGGCCGGTCTTGCACTTATTCTGTGTTCTCTTGCCATTGATATCTCCTACGTCGCTGAAACGCAAGTTCAAGACCCATCTACGGTGCTCAAGTTGAAATCTTGGACCAACCAGAATGTCATATATTAATTAGATTTGTTTGGTGACTCAAAAGCTGCTTCTGCTGGCTTGGTCGGCTGTGGTGTGAAGGTAAGCCACAAAGCCGAGGCTGCTCTCCTTGATTCGTTCTCAGTTCACAGCCAACTTAGTACAGTTCTCCTCCAAGACTTGGTACTGAAACGCGAAATCTGTTTGTAGTTTCGGGTTACACACCCACCCGTTATAACTCCGACATGAACATGGACGTATATTTACTAGCAGCTTTATCAGCTTCTACGCAAAGCCGCGAAGTAGGATGTCATTGCCCTCGACGGCGACTTCAACGCAGTGTCTTCCAGATGTTACCAGGTGATTATCACTTGCGTGGTCATCATGCAATGAATGAGAATCGTTCGAAAATGGGACTAGATTTCTCAGTTCATGCAAAGTCAATAGCCTATTTCTCGCAAGCACAAACTTCAGACACTCGGGGAGACAGTCTGTTCCTGGCGTCCTCCTTCATCGTGGCACGCCTGGTCCCAAGTAGACCATGTTACAATTAGTTTCAGATGGTGTGTTAGCATTCAAGACAGTAGATCCTTTTGGTCTAAGTACCTCGATTCAGATAACGCACTGGTCTGTGGGAATATTTACGTGCGATTGAGGAGAACTCAGAAACGGAGGATTTTTAAGCTTGATGCGAACAAGCTAGCTGGTCAGTCGACCGATTTTAAAAATCAAGTGTCGTTGGCAAGCACACTAGTCTGTGTCCCACCCATGCATATTGAGCACCACTGGAAATTATTGGAGCAACTAACGCTAATTTCAGACCAATCAGTTTGTGGGTTGTCTCGTTACCCGGTGTACGGTCGGATATCGGCGGGCTCCCTGGGACGTTTAGACAACCGCCGAACATTCGCATTATACCTAGAGAAGAAGAAAGTCCTCCGCGTTATCAGGAGACATATAAACGAAGCGTTCACCGCGACCGAGAAATTGTTTAGTCCCAAAGCGCCTAGGACATGGAGGCCGCCACCCTCCCTGGAATCAGCTGCAAGCTGTTTGCAGAGATGCATGGACAGTATGATTGAGCAATTCCAGCCTAAATTCTATTGTTCCTCGCCGTCCGCTTTTACCCTCAGTACACGCGGTTGCATGACATTTGTGTCGACACTCGAAACAGCAATTGAAGCGCAGGTTTGTCTTGAGATTCTTCAGTTGAAGCGTTTCAACTCAGCCTGCTAATAGATAATTTCCCCATATTTATTCACATACGGTGGTACAGCAGTTGTTAAACAGCTAACGCCCCTGTTTCTATAGATCTGGAAGGAAGGAGGGTCCTGCTCTCCTTTGAAGAATCTATCATTGTTCTGATCTTCATACAAGATTAAAATACATCATGGGCCAATTCCAGAGTCATTAGTTTGACACTGTCAAACCCGCTTTATTGCGCATCTGGTTTAAACTCCACCCAGCTTCATTGCCCAGTTTTTCGTAAAACAAAATTTTGCTCATGAATGTGCTAAAGTTTTACCGCCTGATTGCCGATTGCCGCAGTCGTCCCAACGGTTAATTGCCCAGCTTCATAGGCTTTGCTCTTGTCACGTTGCCGATATTACACCTGCAGTCTGACTAGATTTTTATGCGATTATTCCACAGCCATCTAGTCCGATCGTGCAAAGAACAACAAAGATGTCGGCGACGTTAGTGACAGATCGGTAAGTGTCACTTAGCTTCTTTAATATAAGAGCAAGGTAAATGTACAGACGGATGTAAGTAAGTCATCGGTCCTATTCAATACTAGACAAAACTGAGCAAAGTCGGCTAAATTTTCCTTTCTACATTTGTCAGTACTCTATTGGTTATACACCAGTATGGCCAGCAATAGAAAATAGTTGTCCTTGAAAGCACGGTTGGACCTCCTGAACAAAATTAAATTTATGCACCAGGAACCTCGCAGGCCAAGCTGTCACGTGCTTTACACATTTCTCGTTGTAATCTAGCTAGGCTAATTCTCGGAGAAAAGGAACTTTGGCAGAATTTGTCGCATGGCATTGCAAACTCCTAAAATAGAGAAAGCGATGTGGAAGGAATGACGAATTTGTTAGGGTATTGCAATACTTGATGGTATCGATTCACGGACATAAACAAATGGTTACAGACCCGCTTTTGTAGAAAATGCAGAAGAATTCGGGGAAAGAATTTGAAAAACTTTGCTACCAGAGTAGGATGTTTGTAAAGATTGAAGAATCGAAACCGAACTGTTTATAAATGGGCTCATGGTGAAGAGTTCCGCGGACATGGCCGTCTGTGGAAATTGGCTGAAAGGTCGAATGTCTGAAGTTTCAACTGCATTTGATTACGTCAACGTGTATAATGCAGACGAAACAGTGCTCTTTGGGTTTTGCTGCCGACAAAATCAGTGGCTCAAAAACAGTCATGGATGGGATCACTCTCCTGACTACACGAATATGTCAGGAACGGAACAAAGAAAACTGGTTTTGTTTGGAAAAGGTAAGAAACCACGATGTTTCAATGGGGTGAACGCAGTGACGTAGCAACTACTTTTTCCCGCCCCCAGCAGTTATAAATCAGTAAACCCACAAAATTGCGTACAGAACTTTATATTGGGATTCATATAACAGTAGAGAAAAGTTGAAGTATTGCCGTAAATGCGGATTTTTGTATTGTTACAATCCTCGTGGACAAAAGCTAGACACATTTTTCATGCTTTACTCGTAGCAATGGCGTTGAGAACACCAACAAAATTCAACCCGTTAGCAAATCCTTTCCTCATGAGGAGAACTGCCAATCCGTGAGACTTGTCTGGTTCATTGATGATTGAAGGTAATTCGTTTAAAGAAGTGAGTTTTGAGAATGCGCTCTTAAAGCTGGTTTCGTTAATAGTTCGTGTACGAATGAGGCGCAACAGACACCCAAATTAATATTTTTGTATGAAGTTCAAAAGTTTAGAAAATGCATTAATTTGTCGTTCCCTGAATATTTGCTAAAATATTGCCATCTCTTCTCGACAAGAATTCCTCTTTATCCATATCTTTTTCAACATCGTTAAGCGAAAAACCAGTCATCAAGCAGATTTCACGTTGTAAGAAAGGCATATTTGTCCGCAATATCAGGAATTTGATGAAATCTATGGTATTTTTTCAGTCAGGCTCTCCATGACAGAAACACTAATTGGTTTAACTCATCGTTATCGCAAATAATTCGTCACTGTTCATTCGTATCTTAAGCCGGACACTCCATTCTTAGCCCCAAATCAGCGTGGTGTTTCTTTGATTTATCCATTGCATTGTCAACCATTCTATCCTGAAGATAGGAAACTGTAACATTGCAAGCTTGACAGAACTTTGCTACAGGTCCAACCCCTTTTGTTCAGACATTTCTGTTCATCCTTGATTTCCATGAGAACAAATCTCCAAAGGCTTAGAAACGAAATAAACGTTAACGACAATAGCAAGTGAGAATTAAATCTGCATATGATCTTATGGTTACATTTTCTCAGTAATCAGTAAAATTTTCAACGAAGTGACGATTTCCAAGTATTTCTCCACCACATACTCTAAAACGCCTGCTAGACTACTCCATCTAGATTTTACAACTACTTGATATTTATACCAGTGACTTGAATCAAAACATTCCAGCAATATTTCTAACTAAAATGTTAAACCTAGCTAAATGGAACAGAATGAACCGTCGCAGAAGCTTCATGAACACAAGCCAGATTCAGGGAACGGTTTATAGATGACACAAATGTAACTTTGTACTGATTTCCCAGAGGTCTCTGCACACCTGACTGGTAGCCGGACATGACAGCAGCGGCAGTCATCAATCTGAATTTGATGCTTCTCTGCTTCTCTCAATACCAATACAGAAATTTCCTCTACTATTTTACTGTTATTCTCAATGAGATTGAGAAGGGACTCATTTGCCGTCATTTCCACTCATCTGTTTCTTGAGATATACATCGGAAGTGCCATCAAATATGAAGTAAACATCGACGCTTTCCTTGCCCTGAGCTACAATTTTCTTCATCACTTGATTTACTAATACGTTTACTAAATCATTTTGAATACTTGGCCATAAAGAAAAAGTGCTCATTTTGCTTCCCAGATAAACTGTCACCAAGTGTTTACGAAGAATATGTTCGTACTTGGATAACAAATGTGAAAATTCTGCAAAATTCGCTCTGTTTTCCTGGCATCTTTCGTCATCCTGGTTGAGACGCGGATAACACATAGTGTCCTGTTTGGCTTGACAGAAAATTTGACGATTTCAAGTCGTCTAGCCAAAATTTCATGCCACTACATTTCTGCAATTACCTTCCTCCAAGTAGCCGGGTTTGCTGGTTGCTTACTGTTGAGGAATGACTGAGCACACAATTTACCAGATTCGTGTTCATATGCTTTTAGATTTAGTTTTCACCAGTTGTTAAAACACTCTTCAGTCGAAAACTAGACTGTCCAGTTGAAAACATCCGGCAGCTGGAACAAAACAGGACTTATTTTCTTCCGTGTTCCCAATATTTTGCCTTTTTGTTCGCAAATCTCGAAAAAACTTTCGTTGTTAACTTCTTAGCCCCAGCTTTGTATTATTTGTAGGTAGCCCCACTTATTGCATTTATGACGGACGTGTCTCAAGAAAAACGTAGTGAAAATTACATGGCCAATTTTAACAGCCCACCGATAAACATCCAGAAAATCGATTGACGTGCGTAATATCATGCCAAAGTGTGGTTACACTTCCAATTCCACAAATTTGCGCATATATTCTGCCTCAGTATTACAAATGTTTTCCACAGCATCTATATTTTCAATAGCACTTACTGCTTCCCAGATATATAAATTTTAGTAAAATTTCATCCTTGGTCGCAGTATGATTGTTACTTCATTGTTAACACTCCAGTCATAAAGGTAATTTCGATGAATTTACACTTGGTATTGAACAATCATCTGTACTAAAATTGCCACCCTCTGTCACCTGTCGCCTTGGGCCAACCACGCCAGCCCCCCCTATGCTACGCCTCTGCGTGAAGGTGGACATGCTTCCAGTAACTTACAGAGCTAGTAAAATGGCTTGGATAACGAAAGAATTTTTAGCCTTTGGGTCCTCGTTTGGGACAAGGAGCTAGGCCAAGGTGATCGACAAATTATTTTGCCCTTGTATAATTGCACTGCGAATCCACAGCTAGAAGGCCTAAAAATCATTCAAATGGAATTTTTGCCGGCAAACATACCAGCAATCTTTAACCCATGGACCAAACTGTGAGTATGTATCCTAAAATCCGTCACAGACGGGTAATCGTGGCCCAAATTCTTTATCACATGGAAAACAAGGTGTTATCTGGCTCATCGTAGGCGTTGGATGCCAGGGTCAAGATTTCTGTGCTCGACGCAGTTCGGTTCTTTTCAAAAAGTTGGATACAGGTAACCGATGCAACAATACAAGTTTGCTTTCAGCATGATGGCTTCAGTCGACTGGTATCGAGTGCACTTTCTGATGACGTGCTCATCACTTAGGATGAGATCAGTGCTTGCACAATCCCACTCAGCAATGCAGAAAAGTTCTCCGCCATTGACAACGATGTGGTATGTATCTCAGATCTAACAATTATTGCAGGAGAAATCGTCAGTTAAATGTCAGAGAACCGACAAGCACGGAACGAATGCAGTGACTCACAGGTTGACGTGACAGAGACCTCCGTGAGTAACGGCAATCAGCGCGTGTGTTACATACAAGAGCAAACATCTGTGTGAATGATTGGTATATCCACGGACTTTGCGTGGGCTGGTGGACGATTTCTTGCCCAAACTCGACTTCATCAGTCCGAAAAGAATTGGGGCAGCAGCTCGAAATAATGTAGAACGGTTAGATTAAATTCTCTTCAAAAATATAGTGTAGCGTCAGTTTCTATGGCTATCCAGATAAGCTGCTATATGTTATAATTTTTAAATTATAGATCATGCTCTTCTAATTAAACGCCTCTTGTAGTCTTTAATTACTGGTACACTTATTATACTTCTTAGCACGTTACACTTCAAGTGATACACTGCAAATAATGCATTGCTTGCCTTCTCTTAGTGAAAAATTGCCATATCGCTTAATTAGCCAAACTGCTTTATTGTGCACCTTTGAAACATCCCGATTTTGTTCGATACTATTTGTTGCCTCCATCATGTTCCGCAGGCTAGCTCCCACTCTTGAGTCATTACCGCAAGCAGCAGACTGGTTATCGCGCCGGTCAATGATGTGTGAATCAACCTTTTTCTCTTCCAAAACCTGCAACATTGCCACCTTTACCACAGACTCACAATCGCTAGTTGCGTGAGTATTTGGGCTGCTTTCTACTCGGTAGACTGCCCTGCTTAATGGAACTGCTTGCTGAAGAATGGAGTTCCGGATAAAAACGACAATATACTTCGCGCGCTATACCTGCATACTTCAACCCGAGTGAGGGCCCATGGTAGGCTTTACCCACTCTTCCCTGTCACCAGTGGCGCGAATTAGTATGCCCAACGGCACAGCTTCTCTTAAAATTTGTGATCAAAGAAGTCCATTCGGGAGCTTTACGGGGCCTGCAGAAGTTCGGCATCAAGCTTCTTCCAGGTAACAGCGCAACTAATTTAGACTACGCTGATGACATCGCCTTGATCGGTGACTACCGTCATAGGAAGCACTAGATCGTTGACCTCTTGATGATTGAGGCTTCTAAATATGGTACCTGCTTAGCCCCCTTCAAGCGCAAAATGGTTTACAGGACTGGTTGGTACCACTTTTCTAATTCGCCTTGGAACGCACACAGCTGGAACACCTAGATAATTTTAGCTACTTAGTGAGATGCTTTTCTCTCAACAGCACTATCGGAACAGAGGTATCACTTTGTATCGCTAAGGCCCGGTTAGTGTTTGTCAGCGTGACTTCGGTGGCAAAATAGCGACATTTATAAAGCGTGTGTACACGCAATATTGCTGTACGGATGTGAATCTTGGCCGATCCATGTGGCAGACAGGCGTAGACTTTCAGGATTCGGAACTAATTGTTTACGAAAAACTGACCGCATTTTTGGCAACACCGAGTGTGCAATGATGATGTTAGAAGTCATGTCTTGGGCAAGGTAGATGTTCCGCTTTGTGATGTCTTTCGGCTGCATCAATTGAAATGTTTTGGTGGCATCCTGCATCATGCCCATCCAGCATTTACTTGCGCGTGCAGGGCTACTTTGGAACAGGCAGCTTGGAGGTCAATTTTCCATCTGGTGACAATGCGTAAAACTAACGGCATCTTGCCTGGCTATGGCCGGTTCATTACAACTCTCCCCATATGGATCTAAATATGAAGAATACCAATGGCGCACAACGCCAGAGACCATGGCTTAAAATCGGTTACGGTGGCGGCAGTTTGAAAAGTCTACATCAACTCTATTTTACGAAAGCACTAACTCTTATAAACCACCAAATAAAGTAAAAATTAGCGCGTGTAAAACGACAGGAAATGAACCTGTTTCATTTTTCATTTATTATCAGATCACTTTACATGCTTTGTGCAGTTTTTTTAGTAAGAGTAGTAGTACCATTTTGCCAAGAAATTAAAAACCAGTCGATCATTTTTGTTCAAATGAGATAGCTGAAATACCATCACCTTACAACACATCCTATGAAGTATCTTTCATTTTAAACAACTGTAATCATATTGTCAAAAATATCTTCACCTTTCGTATTTCTTTCGAGTAATCGTATGTATTGCTCCTTACCTTAATTCGAGTAAGTTGTTGTATATGACATAAATGCGAGTAAAATGTGTATTGGCGCCGAAGTCATGATTCACAGGCGGAACGGGAAAACCGGAAAAACTAAGGGAGAGGATAACAAAAGGGGACAACATGGACGAAAGACGACAAATTAGTTCTAGGACTGCGCAGCGATCCAGAAAGAATCTAAGAGCAAGAAGGGATATCAAGTCCAGACCGAGACGAGCGGTGTAGGTTGTGGTGAACAGCTGGATTTTCCACAAAATATGCTAATGGACACGCCTCCATGTATAATCTAAAGGAGAGCGCAGCAACGCTAATTAACCAATCAATGGCATTTGCATGAATCCAGCCCGGTCAGAATGTGACGAGCGAAAGCTAAGATACGAGGAAAAAGCGGTCAACAGTGACATCGTTGATGCACTGAAATGGGGGCATGAATGTGAGACGAGCGGAAGAACAATGTGTGGTGCGTGATGGGTTAGAATTGCGCTCTAAACGTTCGCGCGTGCGTGATGACCCACGAACCTATTGTTCGTTGGCACTGACTACCGTTCGTCCCTACTACCTACTTCTCCTTACAATGGGAGTTGGCGTAAATCGGGGAGCCGGATGCGATACTACTATGCAGGACAGTGAAGGGTGGTGGCCAAACTCATATGATGTTAGGAAAAGTACAAGTGGTTCATCCAGTTGGATTTCAACAGATAGAAGCCGCAATCTACTGGTCATGATTTTTACTCGATCGGTACTTGAAATGGTTTCATGTGGTTTCTGTGTTTTTTGGGTGCACCACCTTACCTGCATTGAAGCACGGGTAGCAAAAGCGCATAAATTACTCCAGGAATTCCCCCGCTAGAGGCTGATTTGCTACCTCCTTTTAAGCTGTCTCATGACATTTCGGTCAGACGACGTATTCTCGTTAGAGTACGCCGAGACCGCGTCTCTGGGTCAGTAGATGATTTTACGTGCTGCCCGGGCCTTTGATCACTAAAGGGCTGATGGGACGTTGATTAATTCATTTTTATAGCTGGATAGTATTTTTCAGCTCACCAATCAGGTCGTTTTTAATTATTGTATTACGGCTCGTAATACCGCACTACCACCCAAGAAAACTCCATAATATGACATGATTACTCTAGCATTGTGCCTTGCGGTACCGTGCACTAACCTGAAATCTGACTGAGTAAGAAGATGCGATTTCTCTCTCCTTCTCACCCACTTTAGGAAAGTGCTTTGCTCGTACGCGGTGCCGAACACGGAATGCGCTATCCAAGACTGACAACCTGGCAAAAGCGCCAATTCACTGCTCGCGATACTGCACAATGTGTGGCGACGAAGAAATTCAACGGTTTGTCCCACATTTGCTACTCACCAACTCTAACATGTGGATAGCGGACCTTATCGGTGCCTTCTGGGAGATCTCCTAAGGGTGCACCATTTCCTAAAATGCCCCAACCACGAAGGTGACCCGCATTTGATACTAATCCAAAACACATCTCTGAGGAATCACCAATTTAATGTGGCCATACGATACAGCCAACTGGGAGGCCAAAGAAACACTTTCTTCTCCGAGTGTCACAGTCTTGGAAATCTCCTTTGCGGATGTAATTAATACCCCCACCTTATAACTATTCATAAAAATACTTGGAGATAACTGACACATTTACACTATGTGCTATAGCATAGGATGGTATTCGAGCGGAGCAGAAAATGGACGGTGTCATGATCTTATTAAACTTTAGGCAGGAATACTGACATATGTTCTGGGGGCAAACATTTTTGAAGCGCTTCTTGAGAGTATTTTTATTGACACTGTCTTTGTAGCTTGTAATGTCCACCCTAACTATCCTACGGAACTTGTCAAGCATTTGCATTTATACTTGTTATTAACGGTTTCTGAATTTGTCCATCACCGTTCAATCTCGCAATCACATCATCATTAACGTAAGGAAGCAATCGATATCTAATGCAACAGTATATCCACAATGTGCTCAACATAACGTTTTGCTTGATGCCATTAAACATCGCATTCTTGCCTCGTCCTCGGGCATAACTGTACCTGGGATGGAAGATAGTCATATTTCGGATATTTGGCCTCTATACGAAGCACACATATAAAGTCTGACGGAGATAGACAGGACAGCTCCTGGACGGAATGGCATTATAGCTACCTGGGGATTTCCCCGTTTGTCTGGGCGCGATGTTTAAACGTAGTACTGCTAGGCAAGTACCGCACGCGTCCGAGACTCGTAATCCCACAGAATCTGAACACGTCTGGACAGCAGCAAGCTTATCAATTAATTGACGTAGGTACGACTCTCCCGACGTTGCGAGGCAGGGCTGCATATTTGAGATGACTGGTTATTTAATGAGTGATAACAAATACATGCACAGCTAAAGTAAACAGATGGAAGCCTTTCGCCCACGTGAGAGATGTGGAAAATATTAAAATTATATGCTTTTACCCTGTATCTAGGCACATTTAGTAAACTTGCCTGTCAGCCCAATAAATATGTTTTATTAAGCCAGGCGGATCGCGATTAGCGCGCTTCTGGCTTTAAGCCTCGGATGGAGCACAAGAGGTCTGCGGTGACGACCAATTTTCTCCACTTGGCCAAAACTGTTTTGCCTGGCCTTTTAGCTAGCGGTACTCTTTGTTTCGACAGTAAACGTATATCCTATCAGTGTATCCGCCCTGTTCCTGCTTTTTCATAATGTGGGTTGAACCTGGGTATTTAGCGATCGATCGATCGCGCTATAACATCTTCACCAATTTAAACTAGGAGAAGGCATTCGACAGGTGTTTGACTGATGCGTTGCAACTGCCCTTCATTAGGGTGTTAGACTGTCAGTTATATCCATTCCTTTCTCCTTCGGTAGGTGCGTACACACCGGAACAGCCGCCGCACCTGCAGTTTTCGTTGAAAAGATGATTAGTTTATACTCAACTGGCTCAATGAAATTAAGTGTCGTGGCATTTAAGGGCTCACGGTTCGCCAGCAAAATGAGTATGCTTGGTATGTGGCCGGTGACTTGATGTTCGGTTGCACCTTTCTTCTAGCTGAGATCAAGAACACACGCAATTACGCCTACTTCGGCTCACGGACTCATGCGCACTGCGTGCTGTCCTTCGGATGTATATTTTATCTAAAGCCTTGCAGGAGGACGCCAGTCGTCCTCCTGTCAGTTGTGGTCGTTCTGGAGGAATCCTAGTCCAAACATAAGATATGAATCACGCCAACAATAATAATAACAGTCCATACTGCCTCGGCCGTCGCGCAGTGGCGCTACGACAAGGTTGCTTTTCGGCCGCACACAACGTTGAGGATAAGCGGAACCATGCTACCGCTGATACCATCCTACTTTCTGCTTCCCTTTTGCATACTCTCCCTGTCCCCTTTAACCTAAATGACTACTTCTAGGTAAGAACACGTGCGATTGTCCGCATGCTTCCGTTCAAAGCACTTGACATCGGTTGCTGAAATGTTCCCACACTATTCGATTGGAATACGAGTGAACGCAATCAGGGACGCACTGCACTGATCGCGATGGTAATTTACTGCAACAGGATCGACGCTTCTGCATGCAGTGCGACAGTGCTTGCTGAGCAAAGGGAAATTGAATGAGGCTGGGGCTGAGTAAACGTCCTTCTGCGTAGGAAACTTTGGTGCGCTGCATTTGGTTGTGACTGGAACCTGACAGATGGTCTACCCACTGCTGCTACTGTTGCGCCATGGTCTCATGTCCTGGAAGCATCATCCTGGCGACCGCTGGGTGGGAGTTAGTTTACGCCCTTCTTCCTGCTAAGATTCAGGACACCAATCCGCATGAATCAGTGAACTGACCATGTGCTCAACCCGCTGCCTTTTGGGTGTACATTTAATCGAAGACTTTGGCTGACGACCTGAGTCGTCCTCCTGTCAGGAGTAGGCGTCCTGTCAGTATCTTAGTCCGTCCCGTAAAATCTACAGGTTATAAACTCGCAGGTTGATTGGCGTAAAGCACGAGCGCCATGCATTTTCTCTGACGGTGCGAAGGCACCTCCGGGTGTTCAATGGTTTGCTACCGCCCGCCTCAAACAAGGCAGCTTTAGGTCAAATTGGTGCAAATCCTCCAAAACTCACCTGCGTCTGGCCGTGGTCGCAGATGCGTATCCTGAGTCGGTCGCGAAATATATATATATATATATATATATATATAATCGTTCAGTGCCTCAAATGCGACATCCCTTTATGTTTCTGCAATCACATTCTTGAGCAGATTCTGTTCCCCACTGTCTTGTGGGTCAGGCAATTGAGCCAAAGCTCCAGGGGGAGTCCCTCAAGCAAACCTGCGAAGCACATCCACCACATTACGTGCGATTGCGCACCAGTGCAATCGTATACCTGCGCACAAAGCACACAGAATTGGGTGCTGGAACCTGCTCACCCCACTGGACCGGAAATCCAGTGAGCGCCACGAGCGACGCATTGCACGGATCGCGATGGAACTGGCTCGATACAACATCGATATTGCGGCGAACAGTAGAACCCGGCTCACTGAGCAACGTAAATTACATGAAGCAGGTGCTGGCTACACATTCTCCTGGGTGGACAACGCTGCCTCAGCACCACGTGAACTTGGGTTCGGATTTGCAATACCCAATCGCAAAAAAGACTAGCTCGTGGGTGAACCAACAGGCATCAGCACGCGACTGATGACTGCTCGACTACGACTCGGAAGAAGCAAGTTTGCGAGTTTTATCAGCATGTACGATCAGAGCATGTGTTGTCCTGATGACACGCGTGATCAGTTCTACACTCAGCTATCCTCCGTGTTACGGTCTGTGCCCAGGATCGACTGACTATTTCTGCTGGATGATTTCAATGCGCGTGTTGGGCGTGATACATCCGTGTGGGCAGATGTTATCGTTCCGCATGGCATTGGTTCAACGAATGCGAACGGTGACAGGCTGCTCTCATGGTGTGCCACTCACGACCAGACGATCACAAACACTAGGTTTGAATTGAGTACGAGTGACAGCAACTTGTACGCACCCACGGAGTGGTCACGCTCACCTGCTCGACTATGTCATCGTACGTCAGCGTGAAATGCATGAAGTGCGCATGACACGTGTACCGCGTGGAGATGAGTGTGGCACTGAGCACATAATGGAGCGTACTAAAGTATTCATCTGTTTTCGTAAATATATGTATTGCACTCCCGCCGTGAATCGGCATAAATTTAACGTCCTCTTCCTCGGTATGTTGCGAAACTTATTGAGGTGGAGAGGGCGATGGCTGCAGGCCTGTGTGATATGGATTGCTAGCCACAGTGGGCGACCTGTGGCACCACATTCGCGACCAGGTGAGAACTTCTGTCAAGGAGATCATCGGGCGCGAACAACATAAGCGGGTTGATTGGTTGAATGAGAACAATGCGACGACTGACGCATTGGTATGTGAGAATAATGCACCCTTTGCTGCACATGTGGCCGACCCCAGTGACTTGTGGAAGGAGAGTCAGTTTCACATACTTCGACTGCGACTGACCTGAGAGCTCCGTCGCAATAAAAATGCTTGTTGGACGGAGTAGACGAAACAGATGAAATGCTACGCCGTACGTCGACAACACAAGGAATTCTTTAGGTCCTTGGAGGCGGTGCATGGTCCGAGATTGGAGCTGCTGAGGACGCTGATCTGTGGTAGTTCAGCCGCTACCTGCACACAGACTGCAGATATAACCAGATCTGGCAAAACACTTTGACTGCCTCATGTACAACCGTTCAGAGATGCACTGGCCTGCATTGGACGACCTCAAGCCGCACGATGTGAAGGCGAGTCTGGCGGATATGCAGACATTGGATGAGATGCAAAACGCAATTGCTCAGCTGCAAAACGGCGATTATGCAGGGATCGACGCGATCCCGCCTGAATTATTGAAACACGACGGACCCGCGTTGGAGACTGAGCCGCATTACTTAGTGCAACGCGTGTGATTTGCGGCGGAGGTGCTTACTGAGCTGAAGGATGCACTTGTGCTACCACTGTGCAAGGCAAAGGGAGCAAACAATATTGCACGAATTATCGTGGCAACAACTTGCTGAGTTGTGTGGGCAAGATGATTGCTCGAATCCTGCTCAACCGCCTCGTCAGTCAGGTTGTGGAACCTAACCTGGCGGAAGAGCAGTGTGGATCCCCTTCTGGTCACAACACTACCGATGTGGTGTTTGCGGCTCATCAGTTGCTGGAGAAGTGCAGAGGAGAACACTAGCCGTTGTACTCACTTTTGTTGATTTCACCAATGCATTTGATACGGTGAACCCCAAGGCGTTGTGGCTGGTGTTGGGTAAGTTTGGTTGCCCGCGTAAGTTTGTAAGTTTAATTCAATGTCTGCACATTGGTATGCGAGCAAGGGTGCAGCTGAGTGGATAGACCTCGGATGACTTTGCAATTATCTCTGGTGTGAATCAAGGCTGGGTCTTGGCTCCTGCACTGTTTAATATTTATATTTATGCCATGATATCTTATGCTTTTGATTCCGCTTGTCTTTACAGCGTTCATGTGGAGCGCCGTATTGATGGTGGGTTGCTGAACATCCATCGTTTCGGTGAGAGGAACCTATTCTGTGAAACAAGTATCCGTATCTTGCGGTTTGCCGACGACTGTGCGTTCATGGTACACAGCGCGGATGAGTTGTAACACCTGAATAGTGATCTGGCTTCGATAGCGGCCATATTCGGTCTTACCATCAACACAAGCAAAACTGTCTGTCGCTTTCAGCTTTCACCGGAGGTGCAAGCTGCAATGGTGACGCGAATCAGCATTGGTGTTGAATGATTAGAAACCACCTCCTGCTTCAGCTACCTTGGGAGTGTGATGTCGACTGACCAGCAGATACGCAGCGAGCTGCGTATCCGCGTCTCGAAAGCAGCGGAGGCATACGAGAAGCTAGAGTACCGAGTGTGAAACAACCATCAGTTTACAATTGACACGAAACTGATGGTGTACAAATCCATGATTTTTCCCTTCTTCTATACAGCAGTGAAACGTGGACGATGTACCGGCGGGATGTGCGATATGTCGAACGGTTCCATCAACAGTGTTTGCGACGGATTTTGCGCATCAGGTAGGGCGGCAGAGTTGTGGACATGGAAATGTTGCGTCGAAGTGCAATGTATGCAGTGGACTGTATACTTTCTTTGCGACACCTGATGTGGCTCGGTCATGTGAGCCGTATGGATTCGATGCGTAATCCGAAACAACTATTGACGGATTCCCAAATACGGTGTGCTTGTGTTTTCTGGTGAATTAGTGTGGGCCGGTTCCGTCGATGAAACTTGACTCCCATGCACATGTCTCCTGCTCTTATTCCTTCTGGTTTACGCTGAATATGGGTTGTGGTTGGAGCTGTGGGTGTTACAGAACAAGTAACCCATGGTCCCTATGTATGCACAGGCGTCCTGTGGCTGGCCACATTGACAGACAAATTCGAAGCCGGATACCGAAAACCATACTTTTTACAGCATCCTTTGTGCAGAACGCAAGCTTACTTGCGAATGGCCGCATGTTTGCTCGGGCCACTGTTTCAGCATACTAATCGTTAAGCAGTTATTACTTATGTTTGCCTTTGTCAATAGTGCGAAAGCAAATATATTCAGAGAGTTGCAAATGCCTTGGCTTTATAGACCAAATAAGTCATGTTTTGCTGCTATAAGCGAAAGCGGCCAATAATGTAGTCATTAATCTTAATAATTTAGGCATATTTCACTCCGCTTTGAGCCTCACAGTGGTTGCAGCCTCAAGCATACATTAGTGTAGTGAGCAATAAGTGAAGTAATTTCATCAGACACAATGTTTGCTGCCAGACTCCTAAAGAAACTCTGTAAATTACTTAATTGTGTTCACTTGCGATACAGTTGGTTATCTAGGACATGGGGTCAGAGGTGAAGGATATTTCCAGTGATTCTTCATCACACCTGTGCCATCATACAAGGAAAGCATCAGTGAAATACGATTTATCGGATTGATATAATTGAAGCGAAACACCTACCTTCCAAGTTCGTGAATGGACGGGCAATCTAAACTAGGGCAAGTGAGCTTTTCCTTCCAGCTCTAGTGTCTTCGGCATCTTCCACTTTCGCTGGCTAAGGCAGCTGCAGGGTCTGTATTAGTTTTTTCTGAGCACGTAAGGGAGGTAGAATAACCGAATGCCGATTGCCGCGACGATTCCAATCATACGGAAGCGTAACCCTCTCAATGGCAACGGAAGAATCCTTTAGATTAGCCGAAAAGTACGGTTTGCTTCTCTTTGATACCTAATGTCGACAAGGTAAGTAAAAATAGAGTTATTGGTAACCCCAGTGCCAAGTTGCCGTCATCAACAAGGGTGAAACTTACTGACGCGCTTTGAAAGATGCCGCTCTGTTCGACCAACCAAAGTTGCGCCACAGGCGCACTCGAATTGATGCATGATGATTGAAGCGGTCAGCGTCAGCAGCGTGTTCGTGTTTAATGTACTAAGTAGCAGTTCTGTGAAGATGGTGTATGCTAGGCTCGCCTCTGGAAAAATAGATTTAAATGCAGACGACCGCCCAGTAGACAGGCGTTCTGCGGCCGCAACCTTTTATAAAGCAATTTTATGAATATTTCTTTCTTCTCTACCTTTACACTGGATTGGGTTGCTTCTGGATGTTCATAGAAAGGAATCCGTCAGGATGCCCATTCTCACGCAGCATATTCTAAATGAATGCCAATTCATCCTTCAACGTAGACAGAAAACACGTGCCTACAGAACAACCTCCTCGTGGTACCAGCTAGGCGGTTCGGGTATTTCCCGTTCCAGGACGTCATACGTTTACACACGGTTATCGTTCTCCCTATATATTGCAACTTATATCGTTTTAACAACATTACGGTGTGGGGGATGTGACACTTCACTAAATGAAGTTACTGCTTTTTGTCTTCTCGGAGACATTTTACACCGGCAAAATATCCGAGCATTGGATCCTGATTTTGACTCCGGGAATGTTGGACCTTCTAAAGGCGTATGAACTTAATGTACATTCACCGGTTCCCAACCAGGATGATGGAGTTTCACTTACGCTGGAGACCCTTGAAATGGTTGCCTGCTGCCTGAATGAAACCCAACTGCCAGATTCCAACACAGTCTACTAGCTGTGGTCACCAGTGTTTCACTCCATGCAAATGTAAAACACTACTCCAGGATTAGCTGATGCCTGTGCCTGCCTTCACCATTGCTAGTGACGTCCTAGAACAAGTCCACTGCTTCACTTATCTAGGGAGTTACATCACAGCCGATGGCTGTACTGAAGATGAGGTATTACAGCGGATTCCAAAGACCCGAATTCCATTCATCAGCCCAAGAAACTTACGGTGCCGTCGCGACGTCAGTCTCAAACACAAGAGCATGATATATATTGCCACTACGCGTGCCATCCTATTGAACTGCTGTCAGACCTAGCCGACTCGCACGGAAGACAAAATATATTATCCGGTTCGACAATCATTGTCCGCGTAGGATTGCTCGCGGATAGTGGCAGCATCAAGTGATTATCGTAGAAGTCCGAGATCAAGTGCTTGAAGCAAACAGCCCATTCCTTCAAAAGTTGTTCTCCGACGCAGCATGCGTTGGTTCGACCGAGTATTGCGCATGCCATCCTATCGCCTTCCTCGTCGAGCATAATTTGCGCTTCCCGGAAGTGATTGGAAAAAGTGCCGTGGTGGGCAGCCAATGATGGGCAGGAGCATGAAATAGGCGAACTCAAGATTGCTATCCGTCACACCGGTCCGCTTTCCAGAATGTAGACCACGCAATTCAGGTTTTCAGTAGTTTGGAACGTTGGAGATTATGGAGCACCACAGGCATAACTGGAGACAATGCTGATCAACCGCCTTATCTATAAGGTAACATCTCTTAGAACCTGAAACCCCAAAACAAAATATTCTCAAAACGACGTTGGTAAAACCAATAAATATCCTTTTCTTCTCATGTTGTATTTCGTTTCCTCCTTTAACTGGCCATTATTTTGATAACCTATTGTTTGTTTTCTTATTATGAACATATATTTGTGCATATATATATATATATATATATATATATATATATAAAGCGGCATCGCACTTGGAAAACATCAGCGATGCGTTTCTCCGTAGTCAAATCTACAGGCAAGGATGCAAATAAGTAAATGTACTGCCTACGGGCAGTTAACAACACAATTGGTATATGCTTAAAACCGTTCGCTTCAAGCACACTTTCGGATTAACAACTGAAAATTCGTTCTTACTAGCGAGTAAATATTGCTTCAAAATGATACATGCGCCGACTAACGGCTTCTTAATATGCAGCATTGTAAATGACACGTTAATAAATTGGGCTAACAAACCGAGAACTATGGTTTACTAGTGTGAAGTGGACAGAAACACCGTAGGCTGCACGGAGCAGTGAATTGTGTATGTGGTGGCCCACATCACTGTTCCAAATATATGAAGTAACTGAGTACAGTAGCACGGTTCCACATTTGACAACCATGAGCTGGTCAACACTAGTGTCCAAACACTACAAAATCACCGACAATAAGAAACGTAATGCCAAATAAAAATTATGTTTTCCATACGCTTCATCAAGTTAATTTGGGTACAGTCAGAGAGCTAGGTCCGGCCCTCGGACCCTACTTTGTTAACCCCTGGACTAAACGATCAATCACGCATACTCACTGACGCTTCAAAGTGTGTCACTGTGCTACACAGTAACGCACTGACGCTATCACTTATACAGTGCTTATGAAACATTTATGGTAAAAGCTTCCCAGATCAGCAAGCAATCTGACCATCAGCTTAGTCGTACTAACTGCGCACTGCAAAGTGGCTACTTAACCTTACGGTCGAAGGCGTCATCGAGATTATTTGGATTATAGTTAGTGGCATTATAAGTAGTAACCACAAGTGGACTGATATCATCCAGCTGTCTTTGCTAAGCTCAGATGATTGCATCAAAAGGTGCACACAGAGAACGTTACGTGAACAGCTCCGGCAGTTGGGGCTGAACTTATACTATCGGTGACAACTACGATACTGACACCCCTCCTATTTAACTTCACCAATAATGACACCATGGAGACTTTGTTCACTCGATAGAAATTGAAAAGTGTGATTAGGACTACGATGACCACCTTGTCCTTATCTCTGACAGATCATAGATGTGCGAAGTAGCACTGGATAGATTAGCCAAGGTAGTCAAACAGTTGAAAGTATGATTTGCGCTCTCCAAATACAAAACCACTCTACACGATTGAAACAGACTACCGTCGGCGTTCACTGTTGTTGGGGATCAGGTAGAGCTGATCCCCAACAACAGTCGTACAGAAATCCAATCTATATCCGCGTCTATGAACAGAAGATTAGATCAGGAACTGTAAAAACAAAGGCTGCAGATGTTTTTGCTAATCCTCACCACTTGTTGCACCGGCACATCTTCCCTCTGGTATTGACGGGCATAGTTTACGTCGTAGCGTTGCGTTCAGCCGCCTTGTACGGTTGGGAAACCCAATTCATTAGATTGACAGATGTAATGATGCCTGTTATGTTCGACCACAGGTGCCTTCGTAACGTAGCCACTATCCGGCGGGAGCAACACATTTAAAATGAGCATGCTCGGTGTCTTCTTTACGGGGGTAGGGAGATGATGTGCACCAGTTAGTCACATTATTCCACCCAACAGTTTCCGATATCTGGGCTACGTGTTTCACTTGCCAGCACAGCAACTTCTGCGACTGAGTCTGGATGGACAAGAAGAACAGGGTGCCAGCCATTGAAGTGGTCAGAGAGTGCGAAGGCCCTCACTTCGAAGTTGGCTTCAGATGGAGTCTGAAAAACGTTTATTTAGGTACTCATATTGATATCGGCAGGAGATTGTTGCGTACTGCTTTCTTTAATCCCATCCCACATATTCTCCACTCCAAACAATGTTTCCTTTTCAATGCATGATATAAACAGGCATATGAATGGTTGCGTTTTATTCGCTTTCGTTGTTGCTATCTTCTTTCTTTACTATGATCTAATCGATTCACGTTACAGCACATTACCCGGGGGGTTTCGAAACCCTAGTTAGGGTATCGAATGATAAGGTCTATAATATATGAAACATGAAACGCCCAAGCTTAGAACTCATGTAACGGCCAAGATAATGTGAGGCAGATATTCGGTTCGAAATTAACGGTGAGTCCTTACGCCCCAACGTTGTACTTACCGAGAACAAAAGGCATGTCTGTTATTTTATACTGTTTAACCACTTAAGGTCTAAGCAATGATATCATGGGAACTGCGGTTCTTACCTAGTGCTGTAATACCAGAAGTCCGTTATTCAGCTGGCATTGATGCTGCTTAATCCGAAGCGGACGTTGTTTATAACAAGGAATTTTTCTAATTATGTCAGGCCATCTATAAACAGGTAACCCACAGACCCGGAATTTATCGTCAAATGTTGTCCAGAATTTCTATATGACCTGTTCAGATAAATAGACAGAAAAATCAGCACCGTATGAACAAAACTCTCAGTAGCCTATAATTACAAGGTGACTACGGCGTAGGTGCCAAAGGAATGATATTAGGTATGGGTCAACGGTGTTCAAGACAAATAATTGTTTGGTGGAGAAGCTAGCATGCAGCGAAAAGTACAAAAATAAGATAAAGAGGTCAAATATCTAAATATCTATAACATTGTCCATAACTTCTGAGCTACCAATGTTTGTAGCGCAAACCCAGATAGAGATTCCAAAGGATAGATCAAATTGCAAAGATGCTTTTATTTCCCACACCAAAAGGCTTCCTGTTAATCTAGCTAGGATAACTTATGCCGCTAAGAATTCTAACTATGGGAAACGAAAAGAGTAGGACACACAAAACGATCACGTGGTGCAACTAAAACGAACGTCAAGCAAGGGGTGCTCAACTCAAGCAATCGAACTCAACAATCAGTTTAACAACCTGCACTGGTCGTCTAGGTATACAATGAATTTAGTATTTTACAAACAACCCGTGGATCTCCAAACTACTAAATAGCCTACCCCCAGACGTGATTGTGCAGGCAGTCCTTTGATCTTCGTGAGGACCGTCCATCGCTGACCAGCTTTCTGCAAGACTAAGTTGTGAAACCTCATACAGTTGCTTGGGGGAGCTAAAGGCCATCCGACATTAGCAGGCCCCTAAGCTTATCATCCCTAAAGGGTTTAAGCGAAAATAGTTTTTTTGCGGAACAGCTCATAAAGTTCTGAGTAGTTAGCTGAGTGTAGATTTCGTTGAACTTCGACTTGTGGTTCTGGAATGCAGCAAAACGGGCAATCCATGGGCAGCTAACAGACTGTGTGCATTAGGAAAATAAAATGGGAAAAGCAACGTAAACATTGCAATGACTAAAACGTACGAAGCTGATTTGGGGTCTCAAAAGTATTGGTTTGGTTTTCGGTAGTTTTGGTTCCATTTCCTTCTATTTTTGGTAACGTTCCTAGGAACGTGAACAATTGAGAAGTATGCTTTCTGGAAATTAGAAAGCACTAACAAACTTCGAGAAACGAGCCGGATGTTTGACTCCCCTGTCACGTAAATTGAGATTAGGTGGATTAGGGCTGCGGAAGGTTGAGGATGTAGGTTCCGTCGGAGTGGGGTGAGTAGGCTGAGGTGGCGGTGCTGATCGTAACGGAGTTGGCTGAGGTAACTGTTGCACAGTAGAATCATAGTTGTCGAGGGACCCTGCTTACAGCGGGTCACCAGTGATAATCTCGGTTTTACCATTATAGTCATTGGCAACGGTCTTGTCGATACGGATCAGAATAAATTGGTTGGAGTGGCCAGCGTACGCTGCGAGTGTGAACGAACACGTACGTGCAACTAACAAGGCGTCTGTCTGAGTTTTACGCAAGCTGTGTGCTCTGCTTAGCAGAGCCTGAAGCAGTCACATGGGGTGTTATAAGCGGGCTGGGTGGTCGCTTTAGTCGATATTTGTTGGCGCTTCTGGTGATCTAATTTCACTGCGCAAGTGTTGTGTTCCGCCAAAGTAGCGAAGAAGGAGTGGCTTTCAAACCCTCTTTAATTGTGTTCCTTATGCCTAAGAGAACGAGCGGAACTACTTGGGGACGGATGTGCTACATTTCGCACAAAGTGGAGCTTTCAGTGGAACCTTTCTATTATGCCGTTAGATGCAGGGTGGTATGCAGTGTTTCAATTGTGCTGACAACCAAGTACTTTGGGATGTTTGCTGAAAGATCCTTCAAAGTGCGATCATCTGTAGGTGATGACAACGGCAGATAAGCCAAACTGGTCTACCCAGTGTTCTATAAGAGCACGTGCAACTGTTCCACACGAGCAGTCAGATATCGGAATCGTTTTTGACTTACATGTAAATATATCGACACGGTAGAGGAGGTACACAGTGCCTCTGCGCGGTGGCAAAGTTCTGACCACGTCGGAGTGAACACGCTGAAAACGCCGGGTGGGCTTCTGGTGTGTCTTTACCTCTTGGCGCGCTGACACTAAACGCGCTTGAACTCAACTGGAACAATGGAACAATAGCGTATTACGGGTAAAATAGCAATGTTTAACAAGTCCCGTGGAATGTAAATTAATGTGAAAGTAAATTACATAATGAAATGCAAAGCCTTTTGCTGAACTCTCCATAGAGTTATGTAGAATAGCGGAGATGTTCGCGTATTTTAAACGTATAAATCCATGAATCCATTGGTTTGGTTTCGTAAGACACCGTTTGATGGCGTTTTGTAGCCTGTGGCTAGCAAATCATAAAATGAAATGCAAATGAGACAATGCATCGTCAACTCGCTTTTTAGTTATCATCAGATCGGAAACGGATGACATAATAAGGGAGGGCGTTCCAAGGCCTCACAAGTGGAAGGAAAAGAAACTTCTAGGGCATTCAAGCCGGCTATACTATTTTCAGTTTCAGAGGATGACCTACTAGGTTAATGTTGTGGTTCAGTTTCAACAGTGGACGGTAAACGCGGTTTGGATTCTACACAATATCGTAGACCATTATGAGATCCCCCAAAAGCCGATATCAAGACTATACGAAGCAGGCCGAAGTGTTGATTGCCGGTTCTCGTCCCCTTCTCTGCTTATTTTGAACACCCGAGTTCGTCCTCTACCAATACACCCAGGTCACGCTCCTGAGAGTCCTTCTTTAAGGTGTGGTCTGTAAGCTTGTTAGCACTCACCGGTTGGAAACGCAGATGAATCACATTGCACTTAGCTATGTTCAACTGAACCACCTTCCTCTTTGATCGTTTATAAATGCAATCTAAATCATGTTGGAGTACATCGTAACCTTCATTGTTACTAATCAATTGCCACGTCTGGACATCGGTGAAAAACAAAAAGTGTGAGGAGATAAGACTCACCGGGTCCTTGATTAAGACTAGGAATAAGCGCGGTCCCAGCACTGAGCTGTGTGTGACACCACATTCCACCTCAGTCGCGTTAGAGGGTGATCCCCTAACAGGTACTTGGAGCTACTGTTGGTGAAGAAAGTTGCCAATCCAACTAAGCGCAGGATCTCCGCTTCCATAGCTCTGTAGCCAGTGAAATATGATGTGGTGATCCAAGCGCTCGAAAGCTTCGGAGAAGTCCTGATAGATTAGGTCAACTTCGATCCCCCGGAATCAGCCACCTGCGTCCAAGTAACTCGTGTAATCAGTAGGTTAGTCTTATATGACCGGTGTTGACGGAAGCCATGCTGCTGCGGTGGCAAGATGTTGCATTTTTCTAGTTAGTCCATTAGAGCCTCAGCGACGACCGTTTCCATCACCTATGTGAGCACAGGGAGGAGAGTCAATGGGCGATAGTTTGCAGGCTCTGAACGACTGTCACCTTTAAAAATTGGGTGATAATGCCACGCTTCCCCATAGTGGGGACTTGTTGTTCATAAAAGCACCTTTGGTAGAACAGTGGTTTAGCTAGTTTGGTGGCAGCAGCCTTCAGTGCCTTTGGACATAAGTCGTCGGCTCTCGGAGAGCTATGATCGCGCGTTAAGAGTAACCTTCTTAACACAATGATTGGGTTGAAAATTACATGTGTAAACAATGGAGTCGGTAATGTGCATGACATTAGGGGAGAGGCAGAGGCTCCGAGTTTGAAAATTGGGGCGTATTGTAGCCGTAGTGCATTAGCTGCTTCTTCAGCGCTTTCTAATCTACCGCGTGTCGTGAAAAGTAGAGGGATACCATGCTTCACTTTACGAAGGTTGTTGACCTGCCTATACAGCAGTTTATTGTCTACCAGGAAATTTTTTGGTTAGGCGTTATTGATTACTTTGTACTCACAGACAAGTGCAGTGCAATGTTTGCGATGGGTCAATAAATTATCCCAAGTCTCAGTCGGGGTTGACCTTGTAGGCACACCATGCTGCATTTCTTATCGCCCGACCTTTTCGAGTCCTGTTCCTTAGAACTTAAGGCATTTTTTGCGGAACCAAGGGGCTTGGTCTCTGATGTTCTCTTGACGGTGTGGATGACTCTAACAACGAACGCATTCCAAACGTTGTCAAGGGGACTGTCATTTGAGAATTCCCAAGCAGGTTTGTCGACGAGTTCTTTTAATACGTGATGACGTGTAGTGGTATGAGTTAGTTCCGTGTGTTCAATTGGATACTCTGCATAACACACATAGTTGAACGTCATTACTACATGGTCACTGAGACCTAATGGACTATCCATCAGGAACTTGTTAAGCATGAGCTCTTCACTCGAGAGCACAAGATCCAATATGGACGGTTTGTTTGCTGTTTTGAATCTAGTGGGCATGATGACATGATTGTACAATGGAACATTAGCTATCAGTTCATGCAAGTCTGCGTTGAACTGTTCACTGAGTGATGCCGATGTCTCAAGATGTTGTAAATTGAATTTCCCGGAGATGAGAATGTGGCTGTACCTATAGCATGTTACACTGTCCAGGACAGATCAAGCCCAAATATATTTCCAGACCTAGCGTTTGAAGTTGTACCAAACGACTCATTCGGTTAGGATGAGACATATTGCGTTATTGATTAAAGACCAGGTGATGCGTTGTTGTAGGAACTATGAAGTGGTGAGGATTTTGTGAGATTTCACAAGGGGTAATCCCTTCAAAAAAGTTAGTGGAACTTGGCGTATTTTCAAAGAGGTGCTGTGTCGAAGCCTGCCTATGTCGTGATCAGCTTATAGGGCTGCAGCCATGATGGATAGATCAATGTTGATTCCCAGTGTTAAGCTGACTTGATGGATGCGTGAAAGAGCGTCCGCAACCAGAGTAAGAGAACCTGAGGCATGTCGTACATTTATCGTGAAGTGATAGACGGAAAATACTTATCTCTTGCCCCATCATCTGCGTTGATCAATGGCTTGTGGTTAGTGAAAACTGTAACCTGTCTACCTTCGAGGTAGTGATGTCAATCTCGGATACCTATGTAGCCTGCGAGTAAATTCCTACGGAAGGTGATATGACGCGAAGCAGCAGGCTGCAAACACATCCAGAATAAACCTAGATGTACCCTGTGCGGCTAGATGAGCTGTTCTTTTACCGCAATGACAGTGGTGTCTGATGTGTCACTTGAAAAAGAGAGTAATTTATTTGAGTTTTTCTGGTCAAAAAGCGCTAAGTGGGAGATGGTGTTTTTTAAACTTCCCAATAGCTACCTTATCATCATCGGGAAAAAGGAAATGGCGTTGCTTACCGGGGAACACATCAGACATTTGTGCATAATCCTGGCGCAGTTAGGAATAGATAGTAATTGTCCTCGCCAAAGTATCAACAAAGCTGTTTGAAGGAGCTAAGAGCAGCTAACCATTAGTGCCAATGATTTTCCGGCACGGATTCTATACAAGCGGGTGATACCCTGTGACTCGTGTAACGCTGCACTACTGCCCTCTGCCTGGGCATTATCAACTCAGTCACGGGAAATAGAAGACGACACTTGTTCGAGGTGTGTGTATTAGGAACATAGCATGGATTCGACGCGGATACCGAAGCGGCTGTTATTTGGTCAGCTGAGTGTGGGGAAACGCATGTGGGGAAACCGAAAGTTCGTTACCAGGATATGATCAAAGTGAGCCTATCAGGTTGAAATGTTGCTTTTCGATTTTGGGAATCGAATGCGGTTGATCGACGTGCATGACGCGACCAAACGACGAAGATCGTTGACGAGATGCAAGAGAAAATCCACGTGCAAGCAGAGAAGAAGCGGCAAGTGCGGAGGCGACAGGTACCGATAGGCTGTACTCCATCGAAGTCTAGTGCATGATGCTGTAGAACATGCAGTCGCGAGTGCCTGAGTAAAGCAGGATAAGTGAGCCACGAGTGTGGCCACTAGGGACCAACACCGAAAAGACGACGGGTGCTGCCGAGAACATAAGCAGAACCGGGGCAACATTGGTAAGTACGCTGCATTCGATTTATTAACCGCGTGCTTGAATGCTGAGTTTCTTTATTTCAGGCCATGGTTTCAGTCACCTTGCCCTAATGCTTTCATAACTCATTTAACGTCCAACTGAATAATCTTCAGTTAACTTACACACTTCGCATAACTAAATTGTGGTGAACTTCGTTAACATTTCCGCATTTGTGGCTTTGTAAAAATATATTTTATGGCCTCTTGGCCCTAGCGCGGATTTGTCGATATCCAATCTTTTACGTATGCCAAGTTATCGAAGACTTAAGACCACATATCTATGCGCCTTATCCGACTTATTTTAATTTATGTCGTAATTACAATTGATTGTCTGTTGCTTGACCTCCAGGTGTGGTTGCGCTTGATGTGCATGTTGACAAGGTGCCTACCTGTCCATTCCCACCTTCTTGTCCATACTGGCTCCAGGAGCCAGTTGGTCGTTGCTGGAGAAGACAGGGTGCATGTTCCTCGTGACAGTTAGGCTCCCAGAGTGGTTCGATGCAAAATTTTGGTATGTGGAGAGGACTACGGTCGAGCCACCGCCTTGTGTGCACTAGATTCTTAAAATACAGCGTCCTTGTGTTTGCCTGTGAAAGAGTATGGGCAGCCTCCGTTGATGAAACCTGGCTCCCGTCCACATGCCTCCCGGTCTTATTCCTTCGGGTTTACACTGGATATGGGGTGTGTGGATGGAGCTGCGGGTAGTGCAGCGCAAGTCACTCATGGTCTCTCTCAAGGCGCAGACGTCCTGTGGCTGGCCGCATTGACAGTCAAATCCGGAACCGGATGCCGCCAACCATGGTTAACTGCATAGCTACCATGTATTCATTTACGACTTCTTTGCTTGGCCTATTAACATAACCTAGCTAGACAAGTACAAACGTACTCGCGTTCTCTACTGCTTGACTATAGCCACCTTCTTGCCTGTGTCGTAGCAACCCATGCCATGATGATGAACTGACACAGTCAGTTGCCCTGCGTGGCGCAGCAATCTGTATCATTGATGGCGATGTGAGTCAGCCAGCTTTCTGCGCGGTGTATTTCAAGCATTCTGCGTGTCTCGAAACGTTGTCATGGCATTCGTCCGTTGCTGCCGCCTAATCATGTCCAAGAAGGTCGTTGGTCTTTGTCATATGTCATCGGGGTTGATGGTAACCACTGTTGCGTCAGTCGATAGAAAAGAGCTTTGTGGTGACGGAGAGGTTCATCGGCAAATGAGATGTAGATCAGCAAGTGATTCAAGCTATCGATAGACACTTTTAACTCGGCGTGTTACCTCATGAATGAAACGCCGAAAGTTTTGAGGCGCATTGCTTAGGCCGGATGGCATTCTGAGGTACTGGAAAACACTAAATGGTATGATGACTGAAGTTTTAAGAATGTCGTCTGGCGCCACAAGTAATTGATTGTAGGCGCGTACTAGGTCGATTTTGCAGGTTTACTTACCGGCCAGAGCTGAAGTTAAATCGCGCCTATGCGAGATGGAACGATTATCCAGAATTATAAGTTTTTGATTACGCTGTGAAGAAAGTAAGAAATATCTTATTTTTGACAGTGCGAGAGACTGTTCCTGATTATAGACAGATCAAAAGGCAGAAGTTGTGCTTCACAAATAACGTCATCCAAAATAAGTCTTGAAAGAACTCACCCCCATCATGTGATGTTTGGATGTATGCAGGTGATATCATACTTGGACTATGTGGTTCATTTCAAATCAAGAGCACACACTCACGGTCTTGACTGATTAGGGTAGTTAGGTCTGTTTGGTAAAAATGCTGAACGAGTACATCATATTCATATAAAAATATCTTTACGTCTGCTTTCGTTCATGGCCATGTTGGTTTTTCCGCGTCAATGAATATAAGCATATTACAACTCGGGATTCCGTCGTAATTATCCGCAAGATAAAACCTGGCGGTATAATTGTTCCAACCTGTACAGACCACAGTAACTCGTTTTCAAAAGCAACAACAAGTTACGATAAACAGCCACGACGCATATGATGCTGACATTGTTTTCTTATATCGTACCCCATAACTGAGATATTTGCAACAGGGATATGATGCCTGCATTGTGAGATGATTCGTGACAGACATTTTAAGAGGTATGCAATTTACCGCATGTTAGACGGGCTCTGCTTGACAGTCGTTCACAGCTACGTCGTTTGACATTCGTGACTGTCCCGTCAAGTGATTGTGTTGGGCACACGCACAACAGTGGTTCAGTTAGACCGCTCACTATTCTTGACTATATCCTTTCATGTGGTTGCCCTATTGATCTATTGATCTTTAGCGTCCCTGTTGCTCAGCTTTTCAGTTTTTCAATACAACTCGTCCAATACGGTGGTATTCTTGCTTCCCGTTCGGAGTGGGTTCAGTTACAGTCGGACGTTATGTTAGACTAGCGACGGGGAACCATGACCGTCCCTTTGGAATTTCCTTAAAAAAGGCTGTCCAGACATCAAGCACAATTTGAGGCGTCACAGCGACCCTTAATGGAAACATTGACAACAGGAATGTCGTTACAGTCAGCATCTATGGATTCAACGGTTTCCACTGCAGGCAAGCTGTGGTATTGACACCTGTCAAAGCTTAAGGTTCCGCAACAGCCGTTCTTTGAGTATCTGCACCCACCTAGGGCAACAGATGACCGGACCTGTCGGCGACACGGAGAGACTGAAGTGAAGACCCCATCGCGTTCGCACGATGTGCATATAGGAGGCAACACCTAAGTACCAACTATTTTACTGTACCACTTGTTTATTAATCACTCTACGTGGTAAGCCTACTGATGGCAGTTGTTTCACTATTCCTATATCGGTTTGGTTCGAATATGAATGCCCAAGATTAAAAGCTGATATTTATGTTCACTTCTACACTTTAAAGAAAACACCAACAGTTCGTATTGGGTACTTATTCTCAAGCGGGCAAAAATGGCGGTTAACCTGACCTCCAAACGAAACCCATGCACGTTTGTAGTCCTATTGTTCATGAGGTTTAATATGTTCCTATCCAGTTTGTGGCAGTTCATGGTTAACTTTGGACAAACACATGTGCATAGGTTGTATTCAAACTACCATGGGACACGGATGGCGTCAACCCGTGTATCTATGTATATCGAATGAATTCGACGAGGGTATTCATACCACTTTTGTACGGCCAAGTTAGTGCAGGGAAGCGACATGGGGGCAAATCGAAAACAACATTACTAGGACACGAAGAAGGTGACTTTCTTACAAACTAATGTTGATTTCTGGTGTTGCGAATCTGAGGAAAATTTGCTCGGTTGACTGATCCACAGAGCGGTTGCTCAGGTGCCGGAGAACGCACTGTTTCACAAGGAATAGAAGAACGATACTACACTCCAAGTCGACTTATTGATCCAGGCCAATAAGGCGGCGCACGTGGTACATTTGTCTGCATGATGAGTATGCTTGCATTTCAGAAGTAGATATTTTTTGTATTCCCTTGTGTGCCTGCACCTGATGCAAAGGTTGACAAGGTACCTACCTGTTTAATACCCTCCACCTCCATTGCCGCTTCCAGGAGACAGTTAGTTGCTGCTGAGGGACGGGGTGCACCGTCCTCGTGTGGATGTTATGCTCAAAGAGTGGTGCCATTTTGGGTGGAACGGGAAACGGCCGAGCTATTGCCTTGTGTACGTCTGGTGTGCATGATTTCCCAATTAGGCCGGAATGCCTCTGTTCTGTTTGTTGTAGGAGTTTGTGCCGGTTCCGTTGATGAAACGTGGTTCCCATTCACATGCCTCCCGGTCTTATTCCTTTGGGTTTACACCGGATACGAGGTGTGTGGGTTGAACTGTGGGTGGTGTAGTGCAAGCTACCCATGGTCCCTCTGTAGGCGTAGGCGTCCTGTGACTGTCCCCATGGAGCTCACAGGAACAGGCAAATCCGAATATTTATGCAGTCAATCCATGTTACATCTTGTGCACGGCTGGCATTCGTGATTGCCCAAGAAGGCATGAAATCCTTTGCTCTGTTTTTGAAGGAGTGATGGCCTGCTCTGTTGACGAAAGATGGCTCGCATCCGCAAGCCTCCCGGTCTTTTTCCTTCGGGTTTACACTGGATATGAAGTGTGTGCATGGAGATGTAGGTGGTGCAGCGCAAGTCTCCCATGGTCCCTCTAAAAATACAGACGTTCTGTAGCTGTAGCTGTGGTGGACGCGGTGACAGGCAAAACCGGAACCGGATGCCACAAACCATGTACGTATGTGGGGCTCATGCTGAGGCGGATGTATTTATTATGCATTGTCGTACGGGAGCGACTTACACTTAGCATGTCCACGGTTAAACTAAACCTGAATGAATAAATCTAGTTATATTTACTCAGTTATGTTAATAATCGGTATATCACTAGTTTATTTTGTGCGTTTTTACTTCTTTTATGTAGTGTGTTAATCGGTTAATATCTTTTACATGATAATTATACTTTCCTAATTCACCCGTACACTAGCTCAAGATTATTACTCAATTTGAGTTGCTCTATTCCGTCATTCAGCTACAACTTTAACTTCTAGTTTGTGTGTACCAACGTACTCATATTCCGTGTTTGCTGTTTGTGTAGCCGGTATGACTGTGCTTGTTATGAACGCTGAATATCTGTCGCAGAAAGCGGTCCTTCAGGGACAAACAGTTTGTCCGTTAAAGTATGGTCAGCGAAAGTGACAGCATAACTAGCATGTAGAAACCTTAATGTAAATAACTAGGGCACTTCCATAATCAACGATGTTACTGCATTCATAAGATTCTTCTTTGGAATCAATCAAACAGACCCGCGTCAGCGTAGCAAAGTTACACAAAAAAACAGCGCATATGCGAATTTGCGTAATCATCCAAACAGCTCCAATGTTCGCATGCGTCAAGCTAGCCGCTTGCTTCCTCATGTAAATCCGTATCATTCTTCTTCTTACATAATCATCACAGTGTTAAGTCTTCAAATGCCGCTACATCGATTGTGCTTGCTTCAAGAGACAGTTGGTCGTTTTTGGATATATGGCCTGCATGGTCAAGTGAGCTTGATAGACTCAAAGAGTAGTTCCATGCAACAAGCGTGGAAGGGGTAACAGCCCAAGTACCAACTTGTGCACTTCTGATACCCGTGATTCGAAATTAGACAGACAGGAATGCTGTAGCTCTGCATGTTTAAGGAGTGCAGTCTGACTCCCTTGTTAAAATAGGGTTTTCATCGTCATTCCTCTCGGTCTTATTCCTTTTGCTTTTACACTGGATATGAGGTGTATGAATGGAACTGTGACTGGTGCAGCGCAAATCAAATATGGTCCCCTGAAGGTCTAAGTGTACTGTGGCTGTTCTGTGGAGGTCGTAGCAACAGACAAATCCGGAAACGAATGCCGCCAATCATGATACGCACATACTGCTACGGCAAAACGCAGATATGGTCGGTAGGTTTGCATCAATTTGACCAGCTGCTGCCTGGCTTGCGGCGAGGATGGCAAACGGGTAGTGCTCTCCAAATGTCAGAAAAAATGGGTGGTGTTCATGCTGTACAATAATTTAGCTATGAGTTTATAACTTGTAAACCTTATGTCTCCCTTAAATAGATTTTATGGAAGAGGATTGATAGGCTTAATTAATCTTACCCTTAAGCAATAGCCTCTCTAGTGTGAATGACTCTAGAAGCACTTGAAAAATGCTAACTAGCATAGCCCAGTCTATCACGGACGTACACAGGCCACCCAATCACGTGAAGTTCCTGCCTCATCGTCACGGTATCGGTTGTGTAAATATAGTTTAGGCATGATAGTTGGACCGAGACTTCCGATGGTTGGGCAAGAACTGTTTCTAAACATAAGGGCTTTTCTAAAGCGCTCGATCGCTAAGGTAGACGCATACTTCTGTGTAAACTGTAAAATATGGATTGGTAAACCATTTTCTTGCGTCGACCAGACATTTCCTTCACCAGCAACACTTGCAGATGCGGGTTCAAGGCGATCTGTTTAATTCTATTAAAACGTACTCTGGTGTTACACAAGCATCCGCGTCATCGAGTAGATTCTGTTGCTTTTTGCCGAGCGCATCAAAGCATGGTGAGCGCTCGAGTTTAAAGAATTCTACGAACTGCTGCCAAGAGACCTATACCTTGCGTTTGAATCTTCATATATTAATTTGCTCTGGTTCAACGTGCTCAAGTGTGTTATAGTGCATGTCCGCCACAAGCCTGCCAAGACATTCAGGCCGGGAGATCACGTATGGATAACTACAGGAGCGCGACATTAGTGTTATGAGGCTGTTTAGAGCCATTTTTGAAGGAATCTAATACCAGAAAGCAACATGTCGACCTGATTGGAGAGTCATTTTGAAGTACTCATTAAGTGAATAGATTGCGACGCGCAGTCCCAACGTAGACCGCCATTCATATGGGAATGAACCTTGAACAATGGAATCAATAGGAACTTAACATAAACGGCTGGCAATTAGTTGCAACCGCCCGAAAACACTGCACACCGCGACGCGTTTCGAACTCAGTTGATCTCATCAGATGATAGGAGGCCTCATTAACAGCTGGGACAAGCCTTGTCCGTCGTGACCCGGTAGTCAAAAGGGTAGAGGTTTCAGCTAATGTTCTAATGGTCCTGGATTAGAGGCCTTCTACATCCACCTAAGGTGATCGAATGTGGTCGAAACACGTCTTGGTGTACGATGTTTTCAGGCAAATAACACCAAATTTCCGATATGTTAGTCCTTAAAGGAGGTCTTTGCAGTGGTTGACCTTGCCAGCTTCCAACAAATGCTCGATTCGTATGTGATGCCTTAGTTGGAGAACGAGATTCAGACCTACCAACCCCGGTTAAAGCCACATATGATTGCACTTAGAACCTACAGCAAAGGGCAATCAAAAACCTCAAGGATATTTCCATCTACCAAAGCAGCTGCGGCTGAATGTCTCGGGATTGCACATCGTAATTTGTCGCCTTCTACAGGGTGACGTCATTCCGACCTTTCATATTTTTACAGAACCTAGTCGCACTTGCCTCCATCTCCTCAAACTCAGCTTCCACAAAAATCTAAGAGACCACCAACATGAAATCTGCATGCAATACAGCAGGCTGGAATTTCACCGAAATAGTTTTCATCCGAATTGGCCAGTCGCGAAACGCTCTTCTAACTGGCATCATCTCCGTGCCTATATTATCCTTAACAAATGGAACACGTGTTCAAACATCCATTAACGACAAGAAGCAGCTCCACGAAGACTTGGTATATGGGAAGACCTGTATTTTATGTGGATTGTATAGAGCCCCCACAGATGCGTTTAACTTTAACTTCGATTTTATTTGCATTAAAGTATTTCACACAAATCACCCCAAGGGGTTTGTTAAACCTTAGCGTTTTTACCCGTGTTACTCCGTTTTTCACCGTGCTATTTTATTAGGACAAGGTGTAGAGTCCTATTTTCTCACACTGGTCTCCATACCCCAAACCACGTAAACTCGGGATGAGTCTGTTAACAACGTCTTGGACCCGTTCGATCTTTTGTACCTCGCTTCGGGTAGTCGGAAACTAGTCGAGCAAACCGTACTCCAGCATTGGTCTAACGAGTGAAGAGAAGAGGCCAGTTGCAACCTCTCCAGACCATGTGCCGAAGCTACATTTGAGTGTCCAAAGCATGCGCAGTCCGTTACGATATAGCCTATTCGAGTTGTCCACAGACTTCAACTAGTAGCGCAACAGTACACTAAGAACTTTCTCGGAAGGTGTGGGATATCCCTGTTGGCCGTCAAGGGTGTAGGTTCGATCGTCAACACACTTCCCCAGGTTCATGAATACTGACTTGGCTGAGTTGACTGGGAGGTGAACTTCTACAGACCATGTGTACAGGAGGTTGTAGTCTTGCTGAAATAGACCACAGTCGTCGGGTGCGTCAATTTCTTTCCAAAGCTTCATGTATCCCGCAAACAAGGCACATGGCGACTGGAGAAGCTGAGATAGATCGTTGATATGGATCAGGAAGAGATTGCGTCCCAGCACAGTGCTCTGAGGCACCACACTTGTACAGGGATACCAGTCAGTTAGATGATTGTCGACTTGTACATTTCACTTTCGCTCAACAAGAAAGTCACAGATCCACCGGTGCAATGAGCCACCGACACCGCACATCCAGAGTTTCTGAAGGAGAACCTCATGGTTAACCTTGTCGAAAGCTTTCCTAAAACCGAGGAACATCACCTCGACAGAATTCCCCTTGTTTATTGCTTTCAACCACTTATGTATTGTCACAAGTAAGTTTGTAATGCATGAGCGGATTTGTGTAAAACCGCGCTTTGCGGACGTCAGAACCTCATTTGTCTGCAGCAACTGCCATAATGCCTCTCTTTCCGATTTTCTCAGCAACCTTTGCCAAAATAGGTGCCATATATATTGATCTGTAGTTGTCTACTTTGCTAGGGTCGTCGCTATTCGGAATAGGATTCACCATCGAACATTACCAGACAATAGGCAACAAACATTCGGACATCGACCTGTTCAAAAGCTTAGTCAGGACAGGAGATATGATGGCCGGAACTGACTTTAGAATCAATGGGTGAAGCCCATGTAGTGCAGCAGATTTGGTGCTGTCAAGGCTGGCGAGTATTTGGCATACTTCTTCAACGCCGCAATCCAGACAGTCGAGTTCGGTAAAAGCGGTACACTTCGAACTCGGAACAGACACCTCATCATTCGCAAATACAGAAGCGAAGTACGCCACCAACGCGGAGGCACGCTCAGTGCTGGAGGTTAGGGTCTGTCCATTCGGGTCATCCAGCACTGGCACTTCACCTGCCGGATTCAGGCGTTGCTTCACTTAAGCAAAGATTCTCTTCTGGGGCGGTCTTCGCGGCGATTGCGAGCTGCGCTTCGAAATGTCGGCGGTTATTCCTTTTTGCACTCTTGCAGAGGTTCCGCTGACTTTCTATCCTTCGTACTCATTGGTAGACTTAGAGAGGAAGAATTCGTCACACTGTCTGCGCCACATCCGAGCCACATTTCCAAACTCCTTGTCAAACCAATGAGGCTTAATGCTTACCACCTTCCGACATTTTAAGGGCACAAATTGGGAACACAGTGATGTCAATATCTGTTTTATAAATGTCTAAAAACCTTTAATAGTTGCAGCTTGTGACAGAAACCAAACCAGTTAGCTTGTGGATCGAGCCAGACCATCGAGGTCCGTTTTCCAGTAATTGTGAGCTGGTTCCAGCGGACGTGGATACGGCAAAGGTTATTCCACAGCAGCTATGAGCACTGAAGGGTCGCACTCGTTGTTCGTAGCTCGTTAACATCAGGTCGAAACAGAAAGGGGTTGAGGGTGGTGTTTTGCGTGTTGGTTGGCATATGTGTTGCAATGCACAAGTTTTAAGTACCAAATTCATGAACTTTGCTTCAATCTCACCATGTCCAGGCATCAAATGCACATCAGGCCATCGTGTTCGCGGAGGGCTAAAATCGCCCATTAGTAGAAAGTATGAACAACTCCTGTGGGTTCGAATCCGGAGCAGCCAATCTAAACAACGTCTCAGGGGGCTGCGAGAGACTGCATGAATTACCGCCCCGCGCCTGAGATGCATTGAGCACAACGGTAGCTCACACAAACCATCGTCATTTCCGTAGGTGCTCGCAAGTCTTTCACGCAGGGAAGGCCAGATGAAGAGCAAGACACCACCGTGGGCATTCGTTAGTCTATCGCATCGGAATCACGAGTAACGGTTGCGTATAAGTTCTTGGGTGTATACCTCTGAATGCAGCCATGTTTCTGATGAATTGCCATAAGATTTGTGATACAATCAGTATGAATATTTGGTGATGCTTTAAGTGATATGCAGGTACTTGGTGGTGGTAGACACTTAAGGTAAAATAGCCTTAACAGGACGTACTTCGCAGAGCTACGGATTGTCAACATGATTTATCAAAGCCTTGATGTTTATTTCTCAATCGTCACATACCTTACGTTAACATATTTAATTGGCACATAAGTAACTGAGCAAAATCTTGATATAGCCATGGAGAAGTACATTGCTTATCTTCACGCAAACTTAGAATGTCAGTAGTCACTGATGCGAAGTGCTTTTTATGATATTTTGATAAATTCTGAAATGTTGATTGGCTCAAGTGTTCACCTGATTCCCTGTCAGTTTTCGCCCAGAGTAGGGTTGCTATCGGGAAATCTGGAATACTATCAAATAGTGCATGAATGCCAATCAAACGGACAATTTAGAACATCATTTGGTAGCTCTTTCGGGTACGGCATTTATGCTCCACCCTAACTAATGGAAACGAACAACCATTTACATGTACAGTACGAATAACCGCTGCACTTGTCTTTTCCGGACATTTCAATGGACATATCTGACCTATTCACACACTGTAAATTTGATGTGTCCTAAACGTAACAGCATTAAATCACATGCTGCAATACGAAATCAAATGTCCTTCACGAAAAGTTCATTTGGTGTGATCGTGCAACGTCCGTATGTCATGCTGTTTGGAAATGCCGTGAAACTGCCGATGAATTCCTGACGAAATGCTAGCTCGGCCTAGCTGAACAGTGTGGACCACAATAAGATTGGTTTCTAACCTCTCTACAATTTGTATGCTTGACTTTTTTATTCGCACCAGTATTTCGAACGATAAGAATGCAGACACTCAAGAACTGGCTACTAAATTACTGCAGCGATAGTAGCTCTGTCAACGTTTGTCGACGATTACGATTGCATATTATTTTTCGTATACTATTCGTTTACATTATGTATCTCTCGCCGCTCAGCATATCTTATAGCTAGATATTCATCCTTCCTTGTGCAATAAAGCACATTCTTGACTTTATTTGACTTGAAAATTTAAATGACACATTACAACCGTCGTTAAACGACTTCAGCCGGCAGTAGACACGTAAATATTTTCATTTCAATAACTACGCAGCATCATCACACAGAGCTTTCATTGTTGACTAGAGTAAATTGCTGGCGATTTAATAAAAAGGATAAAGAAAGAAACAACGTCGAGACAAAAATAACTTTAAACAATAGAATTAAATCATTGTAAATCATTTTAACTCTTCTTAGTTAGGACTACTGAACCATGCAATACAGCAAGTTTCAGTTAGGAGGATTGACATTTGGCACCAAAAGATTTAACCAGCTCAACACGCTTGTTAGATACAAAGCACCGCAAAAACCTCCTGACCAAGTTCGGCTCTAAAATATGTGACAACTATGTTAGGAATGTTGAAAGGTCTGAAGCTAGAATAGATTATTTACCATAGGGCGTTGTGTTGGTACTTAATTTTGCAAACAGAAGTAATTCATAAAAAACGCTGTTACATTATTCAGTACCGAATACACAGTGAGTTGACTGGATCTACAATACTGAATGCAATAGCAGCAAACCTGGTATTTTGATACTGCCGTTCACCAAACAGTTTACTCCATTGTCATTATGTTTGCAGATGAGGCAAGTCAGGAATTAGCGCATTGTGCTTGTGTACTGAGCCCACCCATGTTCTACGCAAAACGCAATCCTCGCTTATACAGCACTTACCGAATCGATACCTTCAACGTTAATGAATTTTCCACAGTTATACTGTATTTCTACCGATAGTACTTGTCCATTGACATAGGTGATCGTATTGTACGTCATTCCCTTTCACGTGGAGCGTTTCACTCAAGGAGAAGGACAAGTTGTGTTTAAAAGATCTTTCCCGAAATTCGGTGACATTCATCTCATCAGCACTCTTCCAATATACGATGCATCTTTCTTACCATTTGAACTTATGCGGTTCTCTGATCATTCATTTGTTATGCGGCATAAAACCACCATCAACAATCTTTGACAATCCGCGACAGATTTCAGTAAAATCCCATATAGCGATTGCAAATGGCAGATCGCCTTGCAGGTAAAATTTAACTGTACAGTAAAGGATGTCATTTAAAAACCGCTGTCCAGACTCTTACTAAATTGGTAACCCCTCAGCAAGGTCTGTATAAGCAGTCATTTTGTAGCGAGAACGACAAGACAGGGGGGTAGACGTTTATTGCACACCGAAAATGGGACACCCCCGGGTCTCACGCGCGCCATCGAATATCGACTAGATTTCCGTCCCACCACGCAACACAGGTACGCATGTTAGAGGCGAGCCAGTCCTTTCGCCTCGGGAGCTCTGACTTGGAAGTCCCGCCTTCCTGTTTTCGCCTCGATCTCCGCTTCTCTGCACCCGATTTGGATCGGCCAGGAGTCGTTCGAGAGCTCTCGACTTGCTGGTTCTGGGCTGTGTCAATCGGCTCGGCCTCGGTTCTGTGGGCTGCGCTAGCGGCGTATTTGTCTGATTTATTGCGCTGTCCACATATTCCCGCTCCGTAGTTCCGGGCCCAGGCTCGTCGCTAGCCGTCTTTCGCGATCCGCTCTCAGCTAGCTCCGAAGAGCTCCCCAGAGCCATTCTTGGAAGCGGCCCCTCTACACCCGCCCCTCCTCCAGGACCTTTCTTCCTCTCGTACCATGGTCGCAGGAGAGCAGCATTCACCCAACGTTTCATTCCTACGCAGTCGATTAAGAAGTTGCCCGCTTTCTGGTCGATAATGGTGTAGGGGCCTTTCCAGCGTTCTCTGAACTTGCTTGCGCCCGGCCCGTCATGATTCGGCCGATCGTTGTTCCGTAACTTGACCCGTTCTCCAATCCTGAATGGCCTCCACTTGTGAGCCTCATGCCTGGCGTCGTAATTTCGCTTATTCCGCGCTTGTCGAGCTTTGGTTTCGCTTCTAGCTTTCCATCGCAGTCGCTCTTGATGCTCAGCTGGATGTTTCCACTCACCCTGGTTCGGTAGGCAAGTATCGAGCGCAATCCGTGGTTCTCTGCCGAACAGTAATTCGAATGGCGAGACCTTGGTGGTTGATTGCATGCTGGTCCGATACGCGATCAGAACCTGAGGCAAAGCATCTTCCCATGCCAACTTCGTGCAGTTTATCCACGTCTTCAATGTCCGGTTGAACCGCTCGGTCATGCCGTTGGTTTGTGGGTGGTACGGTGAAGTTCGCCGTCTCTGGATGCCCCACTTGTCCAACACTGACTTAAACGCTCTTGACTCGAAGCAGGGCCCTTGGTCCGTGATGATACACTGTGGGATCCCAAACCTTGCAGGCACATTGAATTCGAATACTTGCGACACTGTCTCGCCTGTTTGGTCCTTGATTGGTATGGCTTCCACCCATCGAGTGAAGTGGTCAATCATCACTAGAATGTATCTGTTTCCTGTTCGACTCACTGGTAAGGGCCCAAAGACGTCCAGTCCCCAACACTGAAGTGGATCACCAACCTCCATCGATCGCATCGGCGGTCTCGGGGACTCCATCTCCCGACTCGTTTGGCAGTTTGGGCACTCCCGAATATATGCCGCGACGTCCTTCCTCATGGTTGGCCAAAACACTCGCCTCCGCAGCAATTCAAAGACCCGCTCGAATCCCATATGGGCGCCATCATGAGTTATGCGCATCACACGTTCTCGCGGATTTGGTGGAACAAAAGGCACTTTCCGTCCGTCTATCGCCACCACCACGTTATCGTTTTCGACCTTCAACCTGTCCCAGATCTTGAGGAGTTCCTCCACCTCCTCCGATGTATCCTCCGGTTTGGTGCCAGCCCGTAAGTGAGAGTACAACACATTCACGAATTCATTTGTCCTTTGATCTCCCAGCAGGTTCCTCTCCCCCATCGCGAACGCACGCACCGGTATGGCATTGTCGGGCACAATGTCGTCCAAACACGGGCGTGACAACATATCTGGCAATACATTCTGCGTCCCATCTACGTGCTCAATGATGAAGTTGAATTCCTGCAATCGGTAGGCCCATCGCGCAAGCCGTCCCCGCGGGTCTTTCGCCGTCATCAACCACGAGAGCGGTTTGTGGTCAGTGACGACCCGGAATTCATTCGCCAGTAAGTAATTTCTCCACTTCTCTAACGCCCACACGATGGCCAAGCATTCTTTCTCCGTTGTTGAATACTTCTGTTCCGCTCCCGTCAGCACTCTGCTCGCGTACTCCACCACCCCAGCCGGTTGAGACAAAACCGCACCGATTGCCACGTTGCTTGCGTCGACAGCCACAGTGAACCTCTCACCAGGATTGGGTAGCCGTAGACATGTCGGGGCTTCTGCTATGCATGCCTTTAGATGGTCAAAGGCTTGATCCGCTTCAGCTGTCCACACGAACGGCACGTCCTTGCGAAGCAGCTTTAACAACGGGCTGACCTTCTCTGCGAACTGGGGCACAAACTTTGAATCATATGCCACCACTCCCAAGAACGAACGGAGCTGACGCTTGGATTTTGGTTTTGCGAAGCACTCGATTGTCTCGCGTTTCTCCGGAAGTGGATGGACTTGACCATTGCCCACGATGTGACCCAAGCATACAATTGACTTTTGGGCAATCTGCGACTTTTTACGACTGAGTTTCAGACCAGCTTCGTCCAGTCTCTGCAGTACTGCTCCAAGTCTGGTCACATGTTCCTGTTCCGTCTCAGAGAAGATGATGATGTCATCACCATAAACAACCACGCCTTGCAGATTCGCCAGGACCATCACCGTCAACAGACCGTCACCAGATCCAACGCTTTGCTGTCTCCCACCATCGAAGCCAATTTCACCTGATCATGGAGTGGACCGGGCAGACTTCTGATAAACTGCTGTTTCAGTAGGCGCTCTCTTGCGTTACCTCTAACTCGGGGAGCCCAATCGTTAGATGTCTGTCCAGCTGCTGGAAAAACACCAACAAATCCTCCTGTTCGTCCCATCTGGCTACGTGGAATCGTTGCAGTGCTCGTTCTCTCTCCAGATCCTTCCCAAATTCTGCACACAAGGCAGCCCTCATCTCAGCGAACGAACAACCGGGTTTGGCCTTTCGAGTGAGCAGATACACCGCCTTGGCTCGTCCACTCAACCGTGTGCCCAAAGCAATTAGCAAATTTGCATCCCCCCTCACACCCGTGCAAGCCGCAATTCCGTCGAACTCATCGAGCCACGCCTCCACGTCACCGGCCGCAAATTGCTCCAACCGGGTCAACTCCATCGCGATTGGTCACGGCACCAGTGTAGCGAGAACGACAAGACAGGGGGGTAGACGTTTATTGCACACCGAAAATGGGCACCCCCGGGTCTCACGCGCGCCATCGAATATCGACTAGATTTCCGTCCCACCACGCAACACAGGTACGGATGTTAGAGGCGAGCCAGTCCTTTCGCCTCGGGAGCTCTGACTTGGAAGTCCCGCCTTCCTGTTTTCGCCTCGATCTCCGCTTCTCTGCACCCGATTTGGATCGGCCAGGAGTCGTTCGAGAGCTCTCGACTTGCTGGTTCTGGGCTGTGTCAATCGGCTCGGCCTCGGTTCTGTGGGCTGCGCTAGCGGCGTATTTGTCTGATTTATTGCGCTGTCCACATATTCCCGCTCCGTAGTTCCGGGCCCAGGCTCGTCGCTAGCCGTCTTTCGCGATCCGCTCTCAGCTAGCTCCGAAGAGCTCCCCAGAGCCATTCTTGGAAGCGGCCACTCTACAATTTGATCTGCGTGACGACAGTCACGTCTGGGTCAATGATTTGGCGAGAGCTCAGATAACGATTCTAAATGACAGATCAAATTGCACGGATACTATTATTTTGTACAATAAAAGTTTCCTGTTGACCTACCTAAAAGGAAACTACACCATCGACGACGCTGGCTAAGGGAAATGGAATGAGCGCAGCACATATATCGATGGCTCTTTTTAATCGAAACGAGCGCTAAGCAAAGGTGATGTTCAACTCAAACAATCTAACTCAACGACGGGTTCAACAATTCGCGCCGGTTGCCTAGGTGTAAAATGAAACAATAATTTTTGATAAAATTTTTCACAGTAAAATAAGGGAAGTCTCTGGCTACAACCCTGTTCCCTGTTCCTGTGTTGCTGTGTTGGTAAATCAGTTGCCGTTTGTTTTTACTTTTATCAACATCTCGCGAGACGCTGGATTAATACTACATCATAAACAAAGTGAATACATTTTTGGACCTACTTGGGATTAAATAAACTTATTCCTTTTGGTTGCGGAGGTTTTCCTAATACACAAAAATGGCAACTAAATTATTGATTTTATGGTCATGTTACTTTGGCTGATTGTTTTGCATTAGTGAGCAGGAATCCCTTGGGAATGTTTGCTGCCCGACCAATGATATTATCGCCTTGGACGAGGGTTTCAGCAAAGAAAAAGTAATGACTTTGATGCAAAAATACTCAAGGCAGCCAAGCAGATACGGTATATTATTAATCTGTCAGTAACCGTGAATGGCAAAATTCATATTAATCTAACCAGATATTATTCTTGTAGACTCGCATCCCATTGCAAGCAGAAGGAATCAGGGTTGGTAAGTTATCTGCGGAAGCCAATTTGTTAATATACGCTTTTAAATACTTCATAAATTTAAATACTTAGCATGAGTGTTTTTGTAAACCTATTCCGCTGCTGTATGCACGCAGTTATTGCTAAACTGATGCTTGAAAGCGCTCAGTACTGAAAGTTTTATCAACGTATGGGAACTAAATTCCGATAAATCCTTAACATTATTTTCGTTTTAGAAATGTTAAACACCAAGAAACGTCCTTCCAGCGGTCCAAGTGGATAGAAATCACTTAAAGCAAATTTCTTACTATGTGTATTATGTGAGTGCGATCTAGTAACACTACTGCCTGCTGAATTTATAACCGTTTTTTTTATTCAGCGCAGACGAAATTATTCGTCGTTGCCGTTCAAATGCGGAAGACTGAGCAAATGCGGTTCTCATTATTCGAAAAGCAAATGCTTTTGAATTGCTTCCCCAGTGAAAAAATGTGTCAAAATCAGTTCACAAAAGTAGTTACTTAAACAACCCTTCCAAAGCAAAACGAACAGTTGTACAACACTACATGCAACGTTGTCGGGAAGCAGCAAAGAGATAAGTAGTAGGTTAATACATTTTAGCAACTGACATTTAGAAATACCTATGTCATACCATACTGGTAAGTTGTTGATTACTGTACTGGTAGAAATTTAGATTGTGAGAAACGAAGGATTTGAGCTACAAAAGATAAGTATGAACATAAGGTTACGAGCAAAGCAGCGAAAGCAACAGCTTATTCTGCTAATCAGTGGATCAGTAGCACAGCCTGTCAGCTACTTCACAAATAACAGTGATTTTCGTTCAAAGGAACACACATGCTTCCCTGATAAGAAATATCGTGAAAGATTTGCAGTCGAGAACTCAATATCCTTCAGATTTCTGACTTTGACAACCTTAGCTTGGTTAATGCGAAGCGACTATTTTCATACCTAATCGACATTAACAAAACTCATGTCCAATTATCCTGCGCAGTTTTCAACCCATTAGTCTGCTAATGCATTAAAAGTAAAGAAACACGTAATTGAAATTTCTTTGAAATTTCCTGAACTACTAGGGTGTATGCAGATCATAAAAAATTTCTAAGAGTAATATTACTGTAAACTTAGGAAGCTAGCTCAAAAGTACAACTTAAAATGTCATGCTTAGTACAGTCGGTGTGTGCCTTGACTGCTGCAGATTCTCTCCCTTCTATATTTCAAACTGGACACTGACAAACAATGATGTCTCGATTTCTGGAGAACAATTTTGATGCTTGGAATCCTTCATGATTACTTAGACTTTGGTAACTAACGCAGAAGAGTTGCCGAAATAAGCTGAAATATTAAAATCCGAAATTGGCTGTGCGTTTGTTGATTTTGCCTCTGTTACGAAGCCGGCATAGCTCCGTCAACCTCGCGCAGACTTCGCCGCACCAAACTGAGACATACAGTCACTATGTGGCCATTCAGATTGCGCCAGAAAACAAACGAGCCATCTCCAGGACATATGTCAATCTACAAGGATCCAAATGAGCTCCAGTCAGGACACATGCATCTGTTGTGTACGCGGCAGTGAACTTATTGAACTCTCCTTGTGACAAAGCTATATCTATCGTGTCTTGCCGCATCGAACCACCTGAGATCCGCAGTTGCTTCGACAATTACCGCACAGACGTACACTGACACCAACTGAGATCCCTTTAAGAAAATGCCACTTGGCAACAACTTATGCGCCTAGCCAACATCCACCTTTCCTATAGTTTCTACTATTCTCTTGAGCTATAAAAATGCTATAAAAAGCATGGATTGGCTAGGTCAGTAAAAGAACTCTTGCTAATAGTCAGTCGCCGTATTCTTTCGGGTCTCAGTGCAGTTGTGCTAGATTGCGCGGATTCCTCTATAGTCTTAGCTTGCATGTACAACTGGAGGCCAGGTCTCGTCAGCCTGTAAGGTTGCGTATTCGATTAGCTAGTTTGCAATCATTAATTACTATATGTGAAGAACCTTTGTCCGTTCCGACTAAGAATCGATACAATTAGCACGCCTTAGAATAACCTCCGGACTTAATGGACTGTTAACCTATGTTAGGCCCCTAAGCAAGCTAAGATGATCATTGTGTTGATTTGTGTTACGAAACATTGCTCTTAGGTTGTCGGTCGTGATCCACGTGCTGATGATCCTTGAAAATGATGTATTCGAATTGCGCCCCTTGTATTCTACTCATTCATTTGCTTCGCTGAAGCCATCACATGATCTGTACACCTAGTTTCTTATTTCCATATTCAGCGTTTATTTCGCCTGAGATCTCTATTCCTGAGTTGCGGGGAGAGGCCATGGGATGCGAGCAAAATGTCACTGGTTACATGCCAGTTGAACATACATGCACTCTTTGTTTCACTGTTACTCAGCCGCATTTTGTCGCACATCATTGGGTATATACTTATTCATCTTGTCATTACAAGCTCGGCCTCGGGTTACCATTTTCTTGAGAGGACTAAAAGTGCACACCGCACTTACCCTGAAGTGTAAATTTAGGACGGTGTTCCACCGACATTCACGCGCAATAAAAGGCGTATTTCCAACCGTCTTAACAAATACTTTTGTCTCAGTAGGTACAGCATTTCAGCGGCGTTCGAACACGTATTCACTCATCCTAATCCAAATTTGAATGGATCAGCTACAGGGAAACAACAAGTTAACCATTGGGCGATCCATGAGTCCCATGACACTCATCTAATAAACTTCCGTGTGCAATGCCTCACGGGCACTGACGCATTTACTGGACAGGCCAGATGTACGTATATACACAGGACACCTTACAGTCACAGATGAGTAAGGTGAAACGCGTGGCCTTGCCAAAACTCGAGGACAAATGGTGCTCATCAAGTGCGTAAGTCTAATGAGGAATAGCATCCGACAGAAGGCGCGATGTCTAGCATGCATCCGGCTAAAGACAAATGTGGAGCGTGTGTCAGCCTTACCAATGTTGGCAGTGTTTCAACTGTTGTAAACTTTACATGCAAAAATGTGTCAGAAGGAAAACTAGCAAGGCCAACTAGTTAAAAAGCAAGTCTGAGTACCTAGAATTATGTAAGATACATCTATCCTACTGAAAAAAATGCTCCTATTATCTAAGTACTACTAACTACTAGCCAGATTTGAGGCAATAATGGCCACCAAAATCAGCACAATAGGCGTATGCGTTGCAAATTGTGAAAACAACGCCTTCCCAGTAAGCGATGCTCTAATCCTGCAATGGATAGGTGGTAACACCGTTAGCAAAACATTATGCATGCCCCAAAATGAACATGCGGTTTCAACACCTAAAGCGGATTAAAACCTACCAACGGGGTTCTCAGACGGATCATGAGTTTAGTCCAATCTCTGGGCAGAGTTCATAGTATGAGCGTAAGCATACACGAGAAAAATTTGAATCATGGTTAGTTCTAGCAAGGACTGAGGTTCTAACTCAAATACTAAATAGAGTATGCTATCTGCACTGTACTCAAATGCCCCAGAATCAGCGTCGATGTTACCTAGCTGCATGCGGTTATATGACGTTAAACAGTGAAACGTATTTAGTAACATATGCGGCGCGTGTTATACATGTAATTGTGTTGTGACTCATGGAAACCCAGCTCAAAAAATATAAGGACCAAGAGTTCTGCGCGTTAATCTAAACTCTAAAATCTAAAGTGGAAAAAGTCCAGATCGACAGGTCGAGTAAGAAAGGAGCCCTGCTCCGTTATGGTCCTTCTAGACGTCAAATAGGACTGACGTTATCAAATTAACCACAGCTTAGAAGACAAGAGAGAGAAATTTAAACAGTTCCGTTCTTCTTCACGGCGTTCCTAAAACTGAATCATACGATAAGTAGGAAATAACAAATCGTGTGAAGAAAGAGTGGTGTTCCATTCTTACGCACTCTCCTCTAATGAGGTGCTAGCGAAATCCGTGCTATAGCAACTCACGCCACCGAACAACAAATGTTATAGACCAAAGGTGTTGCATGTGGTTCCTCAGTCAACACAAATGGCAACAGTTCTGCTGAAAAGCTGGCACATGCTTTGTTGCAGACTGCCACCTGATATTCTGCAGGAAGTGGCAAACCATTTCTAAACCAAAGAACCAAACGCGATGGGAATTATGCTCGCAAAGTGCAGCAGCAATGTGTCCGACGAGCCTATACAACCTGGTAAAGAAGAGAGGGATTAGACATCTAACGTCGTACGTAGGATTTAAGATTTGGGATTACTCATGAAACGCGCAATGCGCAGTTGTTGTTGATCCGGAAATTCACGTCAGTGGCACGCTCAGATGACTTCTCCGATCAAGATGCGTCAACGTATGGCTCTTAGCTCTTAGCACAACATACAATCTGGAAATAGATTCCCGTTTAAAACTCGCCCTGACGGGAGTAACACACCTAGGCATTGCCATATTCTCGTAGTCGGTGATTTCAACCTACACGACTTGAGCGTATCAACGTTTTCCGATGAATAGTTCAAAGCAGACTTCCATGAAATTATCGTTTATGTTCCCTTATAGAATCGTGTCAGCTTGCCCACTAGATTCATGAGAGCAAACAAACCATTCACGTTGGCCCTCGTGTTGGCAAAGTAAGAGCTCATTGTCCACCAGACACTGGTACTCAGTCCGTTAGGTCTCAGCGATTATAGAGTCAGCACAGATAACTATGTTTGTCATGGATCTGAGCAATCGGACTTTGCTCATACAATCAAACGCTACTACGTCCTGATGACATTTGTCGAGACATCTGCTTGGGAGTTCTCAAACAACAGGTGGTTTAGTTACGTTTGTACAGATTTCGTTGAAGAAAGAAGCGATATAATCAATAGAGCATTTGAAACCAAACCAATTCGCTTTGCAGAAGCGCCGTAAATCCTCAGAAACATGGCTTGAAAATGCATGACGCTATAGAATTCAGCATGGCGGGCCTACAAATCTAGCACGGACTCAGAGAACTGAGGAAACTTCCTGACCCACTGCAAGCGTTTTGTCAAACTTGTCCGTGAGGATAAATTGTTTCATTAAGTGGGCTTTACAAAATCCTTCCTGTGAAACAACAAACAAACATGTCGACATTCATCGTCCAATAAAGCATGTCATCCCTCCATTCTTGAAAACTGAAGGCAGGGCACAATGCACCAACTCTACATCCAATACCCATGCAGCTAAAATATTCCATCCTTTACGAAATCGCAGCCTGTGCATGTTGCAAATATTTATATATGTACTGGGCGGCATCCGGTTTCGGATATGCCTGTCACTGTGGCCAGGCACAGGTCGCCCGCGCCTACAGAGTGATCATGGGTGAGTTTTGCTACATCGCCCACAGTTCCATCTACACACTCCACATCCAGTTTAAACCAGAAGAAATAAGACCGGGAGGTATGTGTATGGAAGCCACGTTTCATCAACTGACTCGGCCCACAATACTTCCTAGGTAAAAGCAAGCAAGCTGTATTTGGGGAATCAAGCGCACACAAGGCGGTGGATGGACCGTTGTCCGCTCCACACTGAATGTATAGAACCACTCTTTGATCCTAACACGGTCATAAGAACCGCGCACCCTGTCCCCTCCAGCAACAACCAACAGTCTTCTGGAGCCAGTGTGGATGAGGTAGTGGGTAATAGACAGTTAGGCACCTTGTCAACATGCACATCAAGCGCAGCCACACCGGGGACATCAAGCAACAGCCAATCACTTGAAACGACACGACGAAATAAAATAAATCGGACAATGCATATAGATACGGAGACATAACTCTTCACTAAACGGGCGTAAAAAGTGGTTACGAAAGAATCTGCGATAAGTTCAACAGGTTAGAAAAGCTATCTTAAGAAAATGCCACCAACACGAAAAGGTTATTGAAATTAACTACAATTAGCTTCAGCGAGTTGTGCAAGTTTATAGAAGATAGTACAGGTAGATATTAATGTGAGGAAGAAAAGCATTAGGACAATATAGCAAACCCACCACCTGAAATGAAAAGACATAGCATACATGCACACGGTTAGTAAATCAAATGCAGCGTACTCACAAACGTTGCGCCGGTTCTGCCTATCTTTTCTGCAGGACACGTCATTGCTTCGGTGGTGGTCCCGAGTAGCCTCACTCATGGCTTACTAGGCCTGCCTGACTCAGGCACTCGCGACCGCATGAGCTACAACACCATATGCTCGATATCGATGGAGTACAACCAATCGGCGCCGGTCGCTTCCGCAATTGCCGCTTCTTCTCTGCATGCATGAAGTCTTTGTTCCACACTTCGGCAAATGTCTTCGTGATCAAATCGTGCCATGCACGGCGATCAACCGCCTTCGATTCCGATAACCTGCAATCAAGATTAGAACTTGAGTGGCTTACTGTGATCTTGTCCTAGTAGCGTAACTTTGTTTTCCCCTCATGCCGATTTCCAATATTCAGCTGACCGTATAATAGTTGTATAATGAACAATGATTTATAACGGGTAAAAATGCCGGTGCTTTTTACTTCCCGTAGGGGCGTTAGAGTGAGAAAAGATAGATCCATGGATAATGAAATCGTCATTTCGGGAGATTGCATAGTTAACTATTCTGCCGTATAAACGGAGCTTGAAATTAAAATATGCGCACACAAAGCAATAACGGGAGTGGTTATTGATCAAGCAATAAGCGAGAAAAATATAAACATGCAGCAAGGACAACGCTTACTCCTGTGCTATTATCTCGGGTCGACGGGATATAGAAATCCAGTTTCCATAGTAGTACCATTTATCAGATTATGTGAAAGGGATTTGGAGCGACTCATTCTAGAGTAGGGTTATGGTACTGTCCATTGTCTGTTGTACATTAGTGCCAGCATCTAGAGGTCAAGGGTTACAACACGTAGTGTAAACGTGACAGAGTATCGTCAAGATATTTTTGAAAAGCGATAGGGTGGAAGTATTAATTACATGTTCCAAGAGGGCGTTCCAAAGCTGTGAAACTCGAAGGGAGAAATAGTTTCGCTGACATTCCAGTCGGTTGTACTGCTTGACCAGCTTAAACTGATGACCTCTTAGAGGGATGTTTTGACTGAGTATTAGAAGGGAATCGCGTAGGTGGTTGGGCTTTCTCAGGATCTGGTACAACATTATAAGATCGCCCATTAGACGCCGATAACGACCACTGTATATTTTGTGAGTTTTCTGCCTGAGTTGGTAGGGGAGGCTGGTCAAAACTCTGACGCTCCTCATTGTCCTAAGTTGTGCAGTATCGAGTGCGGTGAGCTGGTGCTTATTGCGAGGGTTGCCACACTTATATATCATATCCCGCTGCGACCTCACGTACGCACTTATCATTGTTGGAAAGACTGAAGGGTCAGACATCCCGAAAACTCTGCGAAGAAGGCCGAGGTACTGGTTTGCTTTCTTAGTTGCCTTTACAGTCCGCTTCAACCAACCGAGGTCATCTTGAACTGTCACGCCGAGATCGCACTCCTGAGAAGCTAGCTGTAGAATTTATGGTCCTAGGCGGTATTGTGCATACCCTTGTGCCGTATGCTGAGAACGTTGCACTTGGTGACGCAGAAATGTAGCAGGTTCTCGATGAACCATATGTACGATTTGTCTAAGTGCTCCTGTAATGCTGTGTGATCCTCCACTGCAGTTATAGTACGCTATATCTTTAGATCATCAGCAAATAATAAGCAGTTAGAAGATGGCACGCTCCCGAGATCATTTATGAAAAGCAGGATCAGGCGGGGTCCGAGTACCAAGCTCTGAGGTACGTCGCACTGAACTCCGATAGATTCCGATAGATTGCTTTGAACCCACATATTCAGGTAACGTTGCACGAGACAGTCTCCCATCCAACCGAGAACAGGATCGCCGATTTCATATTTCTGGAGTTTTGGAGTAGAATGCGATGGTCTATACGGTCAAATGACTTCGCGAAATCCAGGTAGGCTGCGTCAACTCTTACACCAGCGTCCACATATTCCGTCCAGCTTGTGCGAGCACTCAACAGATTAGTGGTACGGGAGCGATTTTGGCGAAATCCGTGCTGCTCCGGCACGAGAATTCTTTTGTTTTCCAGGTACCCCATCAAAGCTTCAGCTACGATGGACTCCATAACCTTGGAGATCACAGGAAGTAGTGTTATCTGGCGATAATTTGATGGTTCCGCACGAATGTCACTTTTGTAGATTGGCGTGATGATTTTGTGCTTCCACATCGTGGGGACGTGCATCTCGTTCAGACATCGTTGAAAGAAAATTGCTAGTTGTCCTGCGAAAGTCATGACAGCAACTTTCAATGCCTTCGGGCGAATGCCGTTCGCACCCGCAGAGCTGAACTCGCTCAGACATCAGCCTCTTCAGTACAGCTGCGCAACTAAACGATATGCGATTAAGTCCTAATGGCGGCATTATCTGCATAGGCAGGATGTATCATGATTGCGCACTTTGGAATGTATGACGAAATTTTTGACCAAGAATGTTGGCCGCCCCTTGTGCGGTTTGGGCTAATCCGCATGCTCTGCGCAGCGCAGGAATATCGTGCTTAACACGGCTCAAATAATTTACGTATCTGTTTAGCAGTTTGGGATTTGAGCAAGACTTTTCCACTAGACCTTGTTGGTTCTTCAGTTTATTCTCCCGGACAAGTTTGACACAGTGTTTCCATTGTATTGTGTAGACATCCCAGGTATCGTCGTTCTGGGAGGCTATGTAGGTGTACCATGTCAAGTCCCTTAATGCCGTGCATTTACGTGTCCTGCTCCTTACGAAAGACTTCATCCTTTTAGGCCGGTAAAGAATGGTTTCCAAAGTGCTTGCCACGAGCTTGTTAAATATGTTCTGGATTTTTCCGCAGGCCACCTCAGGGATCAATTCGGCTAAGAAAGACCAGCTTGTCGCATCAATGAGGTCGGACAGGTCGTCATGGTTGGTTATGATATGATATTCCTCGGCATGCTCTTTAGGATAATCTGCGTAGCACATGTAATGGAACACTAGTGTTGCATGATCGCTGCGGCCTAGAGGAGTATCCGTTATCCCTCTCTCTCTAACATCAGTTTTCCATTAGTGAATATTCGGTCCAATATGGATGGCCTGTTAGTTCCTCTGAATCTGGTGGGCGTAGTGACGTGACCATAAAGCAGGAAGTCTGAAACCAGATCTTGCAGCGCTGCTTTGAATTTCTTTCCTGGTGTGGTCTGGGATTCCAGATTATGTAAGTTGAAGTCGCTGGTGACTAGAGTGTGACTGTATTTCCCTTTTATTACTTGCCTCAACGTATCCACCATTTTGCAGTCCATCTCAGGAGTAGACGATGGTGTGCGGTTAACCGCAACCAATTGGCCAATATAGTATCCTCTCAGCCGGATAGTACATTAAATGTAGTCAGGCACGTCGGTTTCCGAATTGTTTATGGGTTCAAATTGTAGGTTGTTGCGAAACTAGAGGGTTGCCCCACCACCCTTGTTGGCTTGATCCTTCCGGACAACGGACATGCCTGTTAGCGCGATTTTGGCATCCTTTATCTCACAGCGCAACCAAGTTTCGGTGACAACGATGAGGTCCCATATTGCTGACGTGTGTCGAAGTCTTAGTTCGTCTAATTTGCTGATTAGATCTTGGGCATTTGTGTACATGCATGAAAGCTTCTCGGAGACCAAAATTGTGTTAGGTTGGATGGATGAAGCAGGCGAGTTTACGCCGACCAATAAAGGGTCGGCGACTAATCGTTTTTTGGATAGGTTGCACACTCTCGAGACGAACTTGGTAGGTAGTCAAGTACGAGATGCCCTGGATCCCCTTGATCGCTCGTGCTCTTCTGTGTGCCTCCGGATATTATGACTATTGTTGGAACCGTCCCCGAGTCGGGTCCTGCAGTTGGCGTTTTCATTACGAGTTTTGCCCGTACTGAATTGTCATTAGAAGGTGCTGGTGTTCCCTCTGCTTTCAGACGAATTTCTGTTGGCAATCCGCAACGGAATTTATTTTAGTTCTCTAGGATTGTTTGTGTCGTTAGCTCTGATTGCAACACAAGTTTTGACAGCCTACGACTGCACCCCTTGTAGTTTGGTGCTATGGCGATCCTTGTCAACCTGGTGGCCACGACATTTTCGAGAGAAATAGCCTCCCGGATTTAGTGCATTGCTCCCGGTCGTGCTTCTGAGCGTCATCAGCAGAGGAATCTGTAAGCTCAGGAAAACCATAAGCAATCACTGTTTTCTTAACTTGATTTTCCCTGTACCTCTCTCTGTTAGCGGGATCCGCTGAACGTCTTTTGCAAGGGATTTCCGGTAGTATGCGCACTCCATTTGATTTGTTGCGGAGACGATTCGCAGACAGCAGAACGGCCTCTATCTCGTCCGCCGAGTTTAATGTTACCCGTATTAAAAGGGTTTCAACGCAAATGCTCGAGAAGAACGTGAAGAAGGGTCTTCTGCAGCTTCTCGAGTCGAAAAGTTTCTTGACGCCCGCACAGCATGGTTTCGTGAATGGTCGCTTGTGCATCACCAACGCACTGTTGACGAGGCACGAATGATTACAAGCGCTGAACCAAAGTAAATCAGTCGACATCATTTACATTGACTTCATTAAGGCTTTTGAAAAGATAACTAATGCAGTGCTCCTCAACAGGCTGAGGATGTGCGGTGTTGGTGGTTCGCTGCATCAATGGATCAAGAATTTCCTTGTTGATCGAAACTGGAGGGTCCAGGTGGACAACCATTTCACTGACTGGTATCCATCGAGCAACGGCGTGTCCTAAGGCATTATACTGGGGCCGATTTTGTTTCTGATCCATGCAAAAGATGTGCCTCACCTACTCCAATCACCTTGTGCCTTATTAGCAGATGAATTAAAGCCATGGTGCAGGGTAATCCGCACACCCAATGATTGTGATTTGCTTCAGCAGGACCTCGACCGCCTATCAACGTGGTCTGCAGAGGTCAAACTTCCGATCAATTCGGTCGAATCGCAATTCATGAGGCTAAGTAATTGTGAGCACTGTTGAACCTACACAGTGGCTGGTAAACTGTTGCATCCCGTGACCTCGGTGCACTCTCACGCTGCGACCTAAAGTCCATGGACAACACGAATAGGTGTTACCAAAACAGCCTTCGTACACTTTGGGCGCTCAGGCGCAGTTTCAGTACTTGGTCCGATGAGATTGTCACTTGTCTCTTCGTTTCAGTAATGCGACCAATCTAGATTATGGATCTCCCGTGTATTGTCCTATCACCCAGGGCGAGGTAGAAAAGATTGTGCGAGTGCAGCATGTAGCAATCAGACTCATTCCCAATGTACAAGATGTGCTGTACAAAGAGCAATGTTAGAAAATAGGGCTTTACACCCTAGGTTATCCTCGACTGCGGGTTGACCTCATCATTATGCACCGGATAGTACATCTGGGTGATTACCCCATGTTGAGGCCGAAGCGTCATCTGCGCACCAAGCAGCACGTGAGGACACCGGTACAAACTTGTCGTACCGGAATGAAGCGTGTCACTCACTAACTAAGGTTCGAACGGCGAGTGGTGCATGTATGGAACGACCTAAAGCAGCAAATAGTTGGAGCAAGGTTAGTGTCGGGATTTAAGAAATTACTGGACAATAACTTTAGCGATAGTAAGTATCTCGAGCGCACCCCAGCATATCGGGTATTGGTCAGTGAGTGATATTGGAGGCAGATACTCAGAAATACCTTCCTTTCCTACTACTAACCAGTAATGCCTCTCCTTAATCTGCTAAATTTGCAACGTCAGTTCCCATTGCCGGAGTTGTCTCACCGCTTAATGGCCCAGCTGCGTGGGCTGTTCTCTTGTCTCTTCGTCAAATTCACACCTTCGCTCCGACTATCCTTTATTACGACCAGAATATGTTACCAACGTCATTCAACACACGGTCAACATAAATGTACAGACGGACCTGGACATGCCCTTGGCCCTATCAATGACTCGAGAAGGAAGCAAAGACTCTAAATTTTCCGCTCTACATTCGTCAGTACTCTAATTGTTACACACAAGTATGGCCAGTAACAGAAAGCAGTTGTCCTTGACAGAAAGGCTGGACGTTTTGGACCAAGTTAAAATGTATCCACCAAAAATCTCGCGGGACAAGTTGTCACGTGATTTATACATTTCTCATCCTACCCTCGCTATACTGATTGTCAGCGAAAAGGAACTCCGGCAACATTTGTCGCATGGTACTGTAAGGTCTCAAAAATAGAAACGGTGTGAAAAGGATGAAAAAGTTGAAGCGGCATTGAAAAACTGGCTGGTATCGGTTAGTGCGTAAAAGCAAACGCGAACAGATCCGCTGCGGAGGAAAAAGGCAGAAGAATACAGGGCAATATTTGGAACATTTTTTCTGCCACAGAATTATGGTTGCAAAGGGTGCGAGATTAGCAATTATATTGCGTGTACACATACGCATGTCGAAAAGGGCTCCGCGGACAGAGTCGCCTTTGAAAAATAGCTAAAAACTCGACTGTCTGAACTGATAAATACATTTTTTGATGACAACGTGTACAATGCGGAAGCAACAATATCCTTACCAAGCAACCTTAGATGACTCTTTGTGTTTTCTTGCCGATAAGCTCAGTAGATCAAAAAAAAGTCGTGGATCGGATCACTATAATATGCTGTGCGAATACTTCACGCATGGATATACAAGCTGGTTTTAATTGGAAAAGATAAGAAACCACGAGATTATGACGACAGAACGTGGACTTCCGCATATTACAAAGCTAAAAAATTGTGAGATTACGAAAGTTTTTTTCACTGATTGGGTCTTTGAATGAAACAAAGAGCTAGGCCGAAAAATGAGGATGTTTTTGGATAATTGTGCAGCGCATCCACAGGTAGAGTGCCTGGAAAGTGATCAATTGGAATTTCTGCTGATAAACATGACCAAGCTGATAAACATGCTGATAAAAATGGACAAAGCTGTGAGTAGGAATGCTAAAATGCGTTACAGAAGGGAACACGTGGATCGAATTCTTTATCACATGGAAAACAACATGTTATCTGGCTCATTTTGGTGATAGATGCCAGGACCATGATTTCTGTGCTCGACGCAGTTCAGTGGGTTTCAAAATATTCGAGATGGGTAACCAGAGCAACAATACAAGCTTACAGATAGAAATTGGGTGTTGCCCGCCCGAAAACAGTGCAGTGTTTTCGGGCGGGCAACACCCAATCCCTACGGTCCTTGTGATCGGAAGCCCAAGGTTCACTTCAATGGGAATCTCGGGCAACATTGAGATTGGGTGTCGCAATCCATCCACAAAAAGTACTTTAAAATGATCCCCAACCTCATAGAAGCCTTCTCTCCTCATGCTGGCTTCAGTCGACTGGCATCGGATGCATTTGCTGATGACGCCGTCCTCACTGAGGAAGAGATCAGTGATTGCACACGCCCACTCATTAATGCAGAAGCGCTCGTCGTCATCGGCAACCATGTGGAATGTACCTCAGATCTGACAATTATCGAAGGTGAAATTTTGGAGAAACAACAATTACGAAAAGGAAGCAGCGACTCAGACCATGACGTGCCGGTCGCCTTCGTTAGTAACATCAATCAGCGCGTGTCATATGCAAGAGTAAAGGACCCGTGTAAATGATCGGTATACTCACGGACTTTGCATGGGCTAGGTGATGATTTCTTCCCAAATTGGACTTCAGCACTGCAAAACGAACTGGAGCACCTGCTCGAAATATTGTACAACAGGTTATATTGTTTTCGCAGCAAAATTCTACAGTAACGCCAGTTTTTCTAGATCTCTAGGTAATATGCTTTAAGATATTTTTTAAATTATAAGTCATGATTTTCTGAATGAACGGTCTTTGTAGGCTTTAGTTATAGGTAAGAATTTTCGCTTTGGTAACACGTTACAGTCCAAGTAATACGTTGTACAATAACTCAATGGTTATTTCCCCGTTTGGAAAAATGACAATGTCGGCGAATGGCTTAGTTTTGAAATATCTCCATGTTGGTCTGCAAAGCCGGTTCGACCAGTTGGACGGAATTGGCTGATGGTGCGTTCCGCATCGATATCATCAATGTAGATTTCCTCGTGTCGTTCAACCGTCTAGTAGACTGCATCCTACGTCACAGTATACAAAGCTATGAATTAAATGATCCCATGCTTCCTGGGGTTGCAAACTTACTTTAAATACCGAAGCTTTATGTGTGTTTTAGTGGACAAATCTCGAACTAGGTTGGGATGAAATGTAGTGTTCTACATTGCTCAGAGTTGGGACGCCTTAACTCTTGATGGCTATCAACGGTTTTGGAAGAGATGTCATCTTCAATACTCTAATATTCACCGACTAATTTACCGAATGGCGAGAGATTAATAGCAGGGATGATCACGATTATCTCCAACGTGCCCTGGATTGCATTCATGAGTGGTCATCGACGAGCATATTTCAGTTCAACACAACCTAGTGCAATCTGCTTCACCTTCGTCCTCAACCAGTTAGCTTTCACGAGTTCAGGGAACATAACTTGCAGTAGATCTCTCAGGAGCGAGACATGGGTGTACTAGTGTAAGATGAGCTTGCTTTCTCGAATAACCAGTGAAAGCGTCTAGAACCGATAAATAACAATTTGACCTACTCCGCATAGCGTTTGCTTAGTTGGGTCTCCGTATCTTCCAACAATTGTTTAACGCCTATGTGCGACCGCCTGTTTGATGCGCCGTCTGATAGTGATATCATTAGCAGATAAACTATCAAGCTGCTCTCTGGACTCCTTAACGAAGGGTAAACAATAATTTTTTAACTTTTCCATTCATGCCTTTGCTTAGCTTGAATCACGTAGGAATGTATTGCGGTAAATTAGAAGCTGACAGAAGTGACGTTATAACGGTTTACCAGATTCTGATGAACCAAAATTATATTGTCCGTCTTCCGATGGAATTGATCCACAATACCAATCTAAGAGGTCATTAATAAAAATTGACAACACACTATAGCCCACTGGAATGCCGTATACAAGTCTTCTCCATGAGAGTATGCCAGCCTTGGAATGCTTTCAAAACTTATGTTGTTTTTGACTCCTAACCACCGGTATTTAGAAAACGGCTTGTCGGAGCATTGTCCCAATCCCACCTTATTTTGTACTTTGTGTTAGCCAAAGTACTACACGATGCAACTAAGCCGCGTTCCTCTAAAATTCTGAGTATTATATTTATTACTTTTATCACGCGATCAACACGGCACCTCTACGCGTAACCGAATACGAAAGCTGTTTACCTCCAACAAGACATTTTTAACTATTATGAACTTTTATTTCCTCATCAATTTCTATTCAACAGGACATGTTAGACATTGCTTTAGTGCAGGTAATATACCGTTGTTCCACTGTTCCGTTGCCGATCGTAGACGTAAAATCAGTCAGAAAATTTGCCTCTACAATGCAACGCACTTATGATACCAACTCGCTTGGCGACTGCATGCCTGCAACCAGTTCATCAAGCTCGTCTAACCCCAACAATTGAATAAATGATGTTGATTTTTATAAAATTCAAAATTGTTGAATCCAGGTGTCTCTGGCGAGTAGGCTGGCATTTGTCGATAGACTCGCATAGCAATGTCCAAAACCGGGGAATAGGGCTACTAAAAAATAAGAAAACAGGTGCAATTTTCTCGTTTATTTGAGAAGGAGTGAAGGAGAGTAACAACACGACTTCGGTTAGATGCACAGTTGCTTGGAGAAATACAATTGTGTGACTAATATAACCGCTGTCAAACACATCAACAGCGACAACGTATGATATTGTGTTCATCGCAGTTCAGGCAATATGCTTCAACATTTTATCCAAAATTCCATTCCGATAGCTTGAGTGCAATAACGTAAGGCTTTTAAACGTAAATGTTGCACAGTGAATACGTGCGAACCAAAGAAATCTCAAGGATGCTGGAGGCCCCAAAATCGATCATTGTCATTCCTAACGGTTACCCTGACAATCAGAATCAATTGGCTGTGGCGACTATCTAAATGAAGGTTGGAAAACATGTAGCTTGTAGCATAAATAAATCATTCATCGGATCAAGCTGGCCGAGTGGAGTGCGACTAAGTGGATATTTTCGACCAGACCAGAACCAAAATGTAATTAAGTGTGGATACACTGTGTCTAACAACCAACAAAAGTCGACCTATGAAAGCCGTTACTTGAATATGAGTGAGCGCTCTAGCGGGTCTGCCCAAAACAGCTCCATCCCATAACACAATATAGATGAGTTACTGACGAAAACTTACCAACCAGTTACCGACAATAACTTGAGCCAGATAAATAGTTACACAACAGTTAAACCCACATGCTGAAATAATCGCACCTCAAACCTTTTATAACGCATCATCTGTAAAACACAGCTGTTTGTGTGTTGATTTGTCCTTTTGCTGGAAATAGATTTCGCGTCTTATTGAAATAAAGGATTTATTGAGTAAAACCTTTTCACTTGAAGAAAATCTGTAGACAAGGAAGCTTACTAAAATACCGAGTGTTTAATAATGTACCCAGGAGAAATAACCGGTTCAACTGCCAAAAAGCGGAATCAACTGCAGAAACAGGTTATCGGCTATCAAGTAAAAAACCATAAAACTTGTCATTAACTGTAATGCTAGTCAAGATACTATGGTCATCGCGGATGTAAAAAGCCCTATAAAAATCCCGAATCAGATGTGCTGATTTTTCTCATTTCCATTATGTGCACTAGTTTGCGGTCAATCGGTGTTAATTCAAGCCACATACGACCTTCGTTAAACTTCTTTTCAGTGCTCGCAACTAATGGCAAATCGTGACCTAAATTCTCACATGTTGTGGAATGCGGCGGGGTGCACTATCGCGCATTAGAGCGAAGCCAAATATGTACTTTTACTCGTTGAAACTGATGTTTTACCTAGATATGGTCGTTTCGATGCTGCCCACAAAAGAATCCGGTAAACTTTTAATGTGTCCATTGCTCTTCATCCGTGCGAGAAAATGTGGTGAATAGTTGTCGATCAAGGTAAAACCCTCATCTCGCCGTGACTGCAAGAGGGGCACCTAAGCGGTAGTCGGATTTTGGCAAATATGTACGTGGTCATAGATGACATTTGGCTCAGGATGAACAAATGTCTCATCTATTTGAATATGTCGTGCTAGTACGCTTGAGTAGATCTTGACCAGCGGTTCTTAACCTGGGGCTAATTACCCCCAAGGGGATAAAATGGCACTTTACGGGGATTGGGTCACAAGTAGTAGCCAAACAAAATTAATGACAGACTCGTCTGTGTCAACACAGCTAACAAACTGTCTAATCACTAGTAACTAGTCAGTGACTTACCCTTAGTCAATTTTTAGCGAATTATACCTTTTTTATCCCATCATAAACCAATGAAAGATTGTCTCATCTGCGAATACAAGCCTGTAAAGCAGTGCAGATACGTTACACCTCCATCAGCTACCTCATTGATCATTGCTTTGTTGAATCATACAGACGTTCGCCGGGGTCGAAGTAAAGATTTAAATGAACAGTCTGGTAGGAGCGTAGGTCAGAGGACAAAGTATGTAAACGACCTAATGTTTACAAGTTGCTAGGGACAATACAGGCGATTAGTGTACAGAACAATGAAATAAGTGTTTTATGCGGATAAAAAGGCTAATGCTTAAGAGATCCCATAGGATGGTTATGATGAAACCACAAAATATAAAAATTTGTTAACAAAATTAGATTTAAATGGTTGAACTCACTGAGGTAAGCGTAGTACAAGCTCCAAATCAAAGTCAAATTCAGAAGTAATGACGGCAAATGGGATGTTGATAAAAACCGTGTCTCTACCTGGCGTACATATGCAGGAGGTGAAAAAATGTAGAACGAAACCTTGAAATTGACTGTCACTAAAATTTACTATGATTGTGCTTATCCATGGGTAATGAGTGGTGTAAGATGATGCAGCGAAGTAAGTGCATGGTCAAATCAGGCTTTTACCTTGCCAACTTGGGAGCACATATAGCAGATTCCGTTAGGGCATTCCACGTACGGCAAACGCGTACCGAAAGTAAATTTCGACGGCATTCTAAACTATTGTGCTGCTCTGTCAGCCTGAGATGGTAGCCACTCAATTTGCTGTTATGACTGAGGCCTAACAAGTAGCGACACGTGTCCTTGGGATCTCTCAAAATCGGGTAAGTAAAAAGGAGGTCCTCGCGCAATCGCCGTTACTGTTCGCTGAAGACCCCGAGCACTAGAAGCATTTGTTCATACGACAAATTATACAGACCCTTGACAATTTGGCTGCCCGGCGCTGGGGTATCTCCAGGGCGGTGAGATCTCTCCTCAGCCATTGCTGCCAGACGTATGTATACAAAGTGGTATTGAAATATTCTCTTCGAGGACGGAGTTAATCAGTGAGGCAACACACAAAAGTAAGAAAATGAATGAAATTGGAGTACAGTGCATGATATGCATTTGCGTAAAGCCTACTAAATATACCATAAACTTTGTGGACTAAATAAAGACAACCGTCTCGTTAAGTTACAGACAACTTGATTTAATACAACGTTGCTCAAATTAGGTGTTTTCATTTTATGAACAAAAAAGAAAATTACTTTTATTCTGGGCTAAGCGAGGTACGCCTGCACAGGCATGATCATGCAACATGTGATCAAGAAATGTACAATGGGATTGTCATAGGAATGTCATAAATGTTGATACATGAATGTATTTATGTGTATGTGTAGGTGGGTGTAGATGTATTGCTTGGGTTTGTAAAGGTTTTGTCGCTTTTGCTTTCCTCTGAACGTGTCGCCAATGCTAATGGGATGTTTGAGGTTCATGCATTTGTAATGTTTGTACTGATGAGCGTTACGTTGCTGGCATAAAGTGCTACACCGTTATGAAGCATAGGGCAGTGACTTTATTTAATAGCGAGTTACAATCGCCACGTCACAGTGTTGTTAAACGGACATTCGTGGCTTTTTATAGGGAGAACGCTTACCAACCAAAACCCAACGCTTCTTGGAACAGTGCAGCGAAACTATTTTCTGGAACAAGGTAAATTCGTGCCATGCAACTAGCACCACGAGTAGATAGTTTGGCTAGCCAGCCTAACCAAATATAATATTCATTTTCCGTAAAAGAGGGAAAAATGATACAGTTAAATCGCATATTGAACGGTAATATTTTTGGGGGTAATTTTTTATACTGAACAAGCTTTGGTGTTAATAACCTCAAAAGGTTGTTAACCAAGGATCAACAAGGAAAACACTATCCGAACGATGTAACTGTCAGATAATGAGTGGAAATAACTGTGGAATAGCGGCCCCATCATATAAATCCACTTATGTTGACCTACAAACTTGTAGTGTGGTAGGATGATAGCAAATGAATTTGAACGTTTTTTTCTTGAAGCTCACAGTAATCTTTTTTCAGTGGATATAGCTATTTATTTTCTCATTGCTTTCTTTTTGTTCATTACGCAAAGATTATTACAAGAAGATGCCTGTTCATGTATTCAATACTTCGGACTGAAGCTTTCATGTTGTTTCAGCAGTATCTGTAGTGCAATAATAGACTACCTAGCTCAGATATTCCATTATTAAAACTATAATACACTTGCTTTCAAAGCATTATGTTTTCCCCCACCTACAGTAAACAAATTAAAATCCTTACGGATTGACTGTTTACTGCATTTAATGCTTGCGATCCATAATTATCTTACCAATCATAGAAAACGTGTTCTGCGACAGTTCCAGAAAATGACGCCCTATGGAAAAACGGCACAATGGCATAATACTGATAAAAAAGCCAAGGCTTGACAAGTCCTGTGAGGTGGTTTGTGGGAATAACGTGTTTTCAATTACATTATACAAAAGTGAAAAACGCATCTGTGGACTCGCCATATTATCCACTTTAACACATAGGTATATCCGTGTAACCCGATTTCGTGAAGTTGATAAGCACAATGTTTGTCTGCGTCTTGTCCTCACTCATTGAACAGAAATCAGAACAAGTAATGTACATTATGTAAAGCATCGTCTAGTCATTTTTCTAAAAATGAGTAGCGTGGGCGCTGAAATGACAAAAGTCGAAAGATCGTTCCGCGGTTGAAAAACTCGAAGGAAAAAATAATTCCGCCGGCACTCAAGCCAACTGTACTGGGAGGCAAGTTTCCATTTAGGACCCCTTAATTCTATGTTGCAGTTACGGTTTAGGACGTGGCGGCAAGCGTGAACGAGGTTTTTCAAAATCTGCAACGTCAGGATGTAGTCACCCCATAGACTGCGATATTTTCCGCTGCACACTCCCAGTGCTTTCAGTCGCCTATGGTACTGCAGGCGGAACAAACCCCTGACATTTTTGTTGCCCGTCGCTGTGCGGTCTTCAGTGAAACCAGGTTACGTTTTAACCGGTGTTGCCAAGCCTGGATCGCGTGTTCTACATGGAGCCTCACACGCACTGAGCATTTGGGGAAAAGATGAAGGGATCGAACCTCAAAAACGTCCTCCATAACAGACCAACATTTCGGTTCGCATTTTGTGCGCCTTCAAGGACTGCGTCGGACGGACGAGGTCGTCTTGGATTATCACCTCAAGGTCTCGCTCTTGTAAGGCGGTGTTCAACATATCCTCTTCAAGCTTATGTGGGTAAGTGGGCTTGCGGCGGACATGCACGGTTTTGCACTTCTCCTTGTTACACGGAATTAGAGTTTCAAAGCTGAATTTAGGGAGCACGCTGTGTGGTTGGGTTGCGACTCGCAACCTCTATTGAGAGCTCGGCTCACTTTGAGGTAAACCTCGGTCATTCCAATCTCGAGGACCGTATCTTGAGTGCATATATTTGGGTGTTGCTCTTCCAAATCCTGCCACACCACGACCGCGGTTTCGTCTTAGTTTAGACTCGTCAGGTGGAGATAGCCTGAGCTAGGGTGGAAATCAGAGCTTAATACTTCATGGCTGGAATTAGATTTTGCTTTGTCCATTTCAAAGAGCAGGCTGGGTCTCGTTAGAACATATGGTGATCTTCATACCATTTGATTGCCCTCCATATCTTGATCTCATCGGCAATAAACTGGAAATGTGACTTGATGACAGTCGCAGGGTTGTTAACGAAGGACAAGGATAACAGCGGCACCAACACCAAACCTTGTGAAACACCGCAGTCTACACCATTTGAATCAGAAAATGAACCTCGAATCTGAAGGCGCCGCTGAAAGAGGACTTTCTCATCCATCCAAAGACAGGGTTTCCAATTCTGTGTGCTTGCAGCTTTTGGAGAAGGATGCGGTGATCTGTGTGGTAGAATGCTTTGGAAAATTCTAGGTATGTTACGTCAGTGCTAGTCCCACTGTCGGCTATCTCGGTCCAACTGCTACGAAAAAGCTGTAGGTTGATAGTATATGACCGATGCTGACGGAATCCGTGTTGCTCCGATGTTATGGTGTTAGATCTTTCAAAGTAACCCATTACTGTCTTAGCTATGATCGATTCCATCAACTTAGAGAGCACCGGGAGGTGCGTCACTGGGCGATAGTTGACGAGATTTGCACATCTACCATTTTTGAAAATCGGGGTAATGATTCCTTGCTTCCACATGCTACGGAGCTGCTGTTCGTGCAGGCATCTTTGGAAAAATCTCGTTAATGGTTCAGCTGTCTTCAGTGCTGTCACCTGCAATGCTTTCGAGAGAATGTTGTCAACTCCTGGGGAACTATGGGTGCAATATAGCGGCTACCTCAAAATGGTCGCTGAACTAAACCTGACGTGTTTAAAGACAGAAATCTGGGAGAATGGGGCTGTTATGTTACAAATGCTTGGAGCACATGAACAAATTGTGGCCTATTTTAGCCGTAGAAGGTTGGCTACATCCTCAGTGGTTTGAGCACATTCATCCCGTGATATTAATGTCGAAACACTACGTTTCACATTCCGGGGCTGTTCAAATGTCTGTACAGAAGATTTTGTTAATACAAAACTCTTACGCAAGACTCTGCCGGTGTATTAATTTGTCCTTGCACACAAGTGTGGTACAGTGAGTACGATGCGCAACATAGTTCCTACAGTTGTCAGGGTTAGGGTACGCTCTATACACATACCATGCAGCCTCATTTGCTCTCATGTGCTTTTGGGTTCTAATCCGATTGATGGATTTTGTCCTCGCAGTACGAAGGGGTTTGTTGACCGATGCAGATTTAATCAGATCACTGAACTTGCCAATAAAGTCCAACAAAGAACCATCAGTGGAACAATCGTCCAGAAAAGCCCACCAGTCATCTCCCACAAGTTCTGCCAGTATGTCGTAGTGGGTGATTATTCGAAACAAGTTACAATGCTCTTGTGGATACTTCGCATAACATATGATATCGTAACTTATGGTTAAGTGGTTACTTCACCCCAGAGAGCCTTCCAGCCTTGCTTTTTCAAACATGAGCTCTTCGTTTGTAAACTCTGAATCAAGCACAGATGGTTTATTTCCGGCACTGAATGGGGTAAGTGAACTGTCATGGCTGAAGAGTGGAATGCTTGCCCTGTACTCTTGTAGGTCGGGCTTAAACCACTCGTTGGTGGATGTTGGAACTTCCAAATCATGAAGATTGAAGTCGCCTGAGATAAAAATATGGCTCTACCGTCTTCATAGGACCCTTCCGGACGATAATGCCAGGCAGAAGTCCATCTCTGGGAGGGACACTGAGGGACGATACACAAAGGCCAAAGGTCAAGTGTGTTGCGTCTCAGTCGCAGACTGCACCAGAGTGGGTCTTTGATCAGCATTTCCGGATCGGCCACCGTTTCGCACTGCAGCTCGCCGCGGTAGTATAACATTACCCCTCCGCTTTTGCTAGGCCGATCGTTTCGAAGTAGGGACATACCATTTATCGCGACTTCGGCGTTGGTAATTTATGAGTGAAATAAGGTTTCCGTAAGGAGTAGGAGGTCTCAGGCATCTAACGCTTGACATAGCCGCAGTTCGGCAAACTTATTCAGGAGACCTTGTGCACTGGTGTACATTTAAATAAGTTTATCAGTTTTTAGAAGTGAATCGGAGGATAAGCGTCTTGGATAAAATGTTGTGTCGACCGGTAAAAGCACGGCAAGTAATAGTTTTTTGTGTGGGTCAATGACGAACTCATCTGTGTCCCATTCATGGGTCCTACCAATACCACTGCTTCTCTCTTTGCATATAATGACTGGGGTTTGTTCGCCAGTTTAGTTGGGTAGTTGATTGAGGTTATCTGAACTCTTGTCGGTAATTGTTCCAAATAAGTGGATGCTGTCGTGTGTTTGTTTAGTAGATGCTGCTTTGAGCCGGAGTTCGGAAGGAAGTCTGCTGTGGCCCGCATACCATCACTCCAGCACCAGTGCTGACAATTGTCTAGATTGAAGGACCACTTTCGTCATCCTTGGGCCACATCGCTTTTAGTTTAGCAAACGTCGCAGCCTTGAGATAGATTGCGCTATGATGTTTTCCAGGGAGAGAACTCGCGAATGCACCACCATTGCATCTGGTCGTGAGTGCTCGATTCGCGCTCATCATGACTTTCAGCCTCGGGAACACCGTGTACAGGGATGGTCCTGACCACAACTTCCTTCCGCTTTTCGGCCAAGTAATGCTTCGCCTGTCTACGCTCACTCCACGGAATATCCGGAGGCGAGCTGTTGATAACATGACAGCTTAATTGGCAGAAGTCAGTAAAATTCGGAGACCTTTTGGTTCACCCTGGTGCTGAGTTTGGGTGATGGATAACAAGAGTTAAATTTACGGGCTTAGTTACAATACCTCTAGTGTCATATATAGAGTTCCACTGGTTCACTTAATCGAGTTGTTTTCCTCTAAAGAAATTTGACATCGACCCTGGAACGATGTTGCAGATTACCGCTGGTATACTACGTGGAACTCTGGTTGAGGTCAAGCTACCAGCTGGTATGTATACAGTCGATGGGGGCTGTTTGGGTACAGCTTCGTCTTCTTCATTTACTAGGGTTCCAACGGGTGTGGTCTTAAGATCTTGGTTTCCGGTCACCTTTGGTAGCAACCAAGTTCCAGCTCTTCTGAATTTTTGGAACCGATTGGAATTCGGACGAGGCTCTGATCGTGCTCATTGCAATCGGACTGGCAGTGGATGTTTCAGACATACTTGAGCAAATGGTCGTATTAGCGTTTAATGCCACCGATGACGCATTTGTAGCTCGCTGCCTAGTCCTCTTCCTTAATTTTAATGCGATTCTGAATGGGAATGACCTGTATTTACTCTCTGTTACGCTTCCTTCAAACGAATCGCTTTTGGTGCTCCTCATTTTATTCAAACAATACCATTAGTCTTCATACCTCTTCGATAGTTCATGTATAATCTTTGCCAGTGAGATGACTATACACAGTGAACATGGTTTATTATTGTGTAGTTTCAACTGGTTCACTGTGAGCTTGAAACATTTGCGATAAGACTCGTATTGGCAACTGCTACATTGAATACCGATCCGTACATTTTTATGGCATGAAAGCAATGAGGCTGGACCTTACCGTGGTGCGATGGTTTGTGTGCCTCAGTAATCCATTGAGCTATACTGGGTGGTGGAATTTTGCACCTTCAGAGCCACTCATACCAGATTGGTAAATGGTTAGAGGCCAGACAAACTCAGCCTCCTGGTCCTCCAGGTTGAGGGTTGGAATGAGGGTGGCACCTTATTCCTTAAAACGGACTCCTTGTAGCCCAGCGCCAAACCCGATGCCTTGCGGTCAGGTTTTTGAACCAAGGGCTTTGGTTGAGAACCCTAATCGTTCTCTTGTCTAGGCCTGGGCAATCTGACAGTATCCTGCCCACGCAATACCATGAATCTTACCTCAAACAAATTGCTGATGCTCTGGCCACCGTAGAGGATAATCAACGGTGCCCTATCTGCTGCATCGAGCAAGGTGGATAGGGGTTTGGATGCTACTGCTCAAGCCTTCCCGTCTTCTTTTTCCCCTCTTACGCTTTTCACTCCTACCGTCCCGTTCCAACTTCACTTATATCCCCCCAGTTGTCAACCCGTCGATTCTTGGCCCTCCCCCACCTTGCTTTGCTAGGTATTTATCTTCTAATTTCAACTCACATGTGAACGCAGAGCGTCACACCTCTCCTGTCGACAAGCCCATGTCCAACCAAGCGGCCCATTTCAGTTCATCGGCTTCCATTTGGAACCCTCGATCCTCCATCCGATTAGCATGCCTCAATGTACGCACACTGCTACAAATCGGTCAACAGGCAGCACTTGCCCGAACATTAAAGAATATCTCGATCGATATCAGTTGCTTATTAGAGACCCGCCTGCAAGACTCGAGCTCTGTGCTCACTCTGCGATCCCCTTCAGGTGACGCAAACAGTATTTTCTCATTGCGCCTATCCGGTGACGATGCAGCTTCGAGCACCGGCCAAGCTGGTGTTGGCATTGCCCTGAGTCCCCGGGCTGAAGCTGCTCTGGTTGATTGGATTCCAATCAGTAGCCGGATGTGTGCGGTTCGATTGGCTGGCTCGTTTAAAGCTTCAAATTCGTGCGGGACTAATAGATGTCTATTTATCATCGCTACCTACGCACCCACAAACTGTAGCGATGATTCGGTAAAGAATGACTTCTACCGCCAACTGACTCAGCTCCTTCGCCACAGAAGAAGCACGGACAATGTTGTGCTGGCGGGGGATATGAACACACAACTTGGAAAGTTGTCCACTGATGAAATGCATCTGGGAGGTCAGCACGGTGTAGGCTCCCGTAATGATAACGGTGATCGGTTACTTCATTTGTGTGAAGATGCTCGCTTATTTCCTGCGAGCACTAATTTCCGACACAGCACCCGCCGGTGGGTGACTTGCCACCCACCAGCCTCGAACCAGCCTTGGACGCAGATCGATCACACTGCGATAAGTTACCGCTGGAGAGGATGCATCCAGAATTGTCGCTCGATTTGGAGCACAGGTGTGGACACCGATCATGCACTTGTATGTGCTGACATACGGATGCGTTTTGGCGGACGCCCACGATGACGATGTGAGCGAATTGACAAAGGCCAACTGACAAAGCCAGCTGTTCTGAATGCGTAGCAAAGTACACTGACATGCGATTTGAGTAATCGCTCACTGGAGACAATTGATGGTCACTGGTCACATGTTCGCCAGACCTTATTAGCAGCGGGCAAATCCTCATGTGGTATGTCTAATAGCCAACATGGTTATTGGGTCTCTTCTCGGTCTCTGGAACTTATCGACGCTCGCCGGCATATCCCGGCTGGAAGCGAGCACAATGAAACTCGCAAAGAGCTCCGGGCAAAACTCCGCGTTCGCCTGAAGAGAGACCGCGAATCTTGGTGGTCTCATCGTGCGTCAGATATGGAAGTGGCCGCTCCCTTGGAAACCATCCTAAGTTATTCCGTATGATATGGGAAACGGGCAGCAGGAGATCTGGTGTTAGTAAAACAATTTGTGATGAGAGTGGACAGCCTATTCACAATTTGTCAAAGCGTTTGGAGCGTTGGGCTGAGCATTTTGAAAAGCAATTTAATCGGCTAGAATTGTTCGATTCGCCGGTCACTGATCGCCCTGCTCCGTGGGCTGTCCCTTTGGATCCACCCTCTAGCTCAGAAGTCGAACGTGAGATCGGACTGTTGAAGTTGAACAAAGCCGCAGAACCAGATGATCTTCCTCCCGACCTCTTGTTGATGCTTTGCATGAATTACTAGTGAAACTGTGGGAGCAGGAGACTGTCTCAACCGACTGGAGCCGCTCCGTTATTGTCCCCATCTTCAAAGACGGCTCGCGTTTGGAATGCGGCAACCATAGAGGAATCAGTCTGATCTCCATCGCCTCCAAATTACTCGCCTCCATAATTCTTCACAGACTGACTGGCGCTCGTGAAAGCCAGATTCGTGAGGAGCAAGCCGAGTTTCGTCGTGGTCGTAGCTGCATCGACCACATCTTCACCTTGCGTCAGTTGTTGGAGCACCGTCACACATATTGGCGGCCCACCGTAGTCGTGTTCCTCGACATCAAACGTGCCTTCTATTCGGTTGATCGATATGCCCTTTGGAATTGTTTACTCAGGAAAGGTGTGCCCGAGAAATATGTAAATATTATCCAGCATTATATGCGCGTAGCACGGGCAGAGTGAGGGCTTACGGCAAGCTGTCGCCACCCTTCAATATCTCCAGCGGTGTGAGACAAGGATGCCCGCTGTCACCTTTCCTCTTCAACTTCGCTATTGATGAAGCCATGGAGTTTGCATTTACAGGACATGACTTGGAAGGTGTGGAGCTACTTCCAGGAGAACGACTTCTTGACTTGAAGTATGCCGGCGACATTGCCCTCATCTGTGGCAACTCCCAGACGTGCCAAGCCGCGCTGGACAGATTAGCACTGGCTGTCAGCCGCTTCGGGCTTTGCTTTGCACCATCGAAGTGCAAAGCGTTCCTCCAAGATTAGCAGGGATCGCCTCCTGCGCTGACCCTTGGCGGGGATCAGCTAGAAGTCGTTCAGAAATTCTAGTACCTGGGAAGTTGTATCAGCGCCCTTGGGATCGAAGACGAGATCACGAACCGTATAGCGAAAGCTCGAAGTGCATTTGCTAACCTTTGCCAAGTATGGCGGCGGCGCGACATTACTCTCGCCCTGAAGGTTAGAGTGTACAATGCAGCGGTACGTCCGACCCTACTGTACGGTTGCGAAACCTGGCCCCTAAGATCGGCGGACATGAAGAGGCTAGTTACGTTCGACCACCGGTGCCTTCGCATTTGGCTCATATCTGGTGGGAACACCGCGTGAGTAACGAGCGTGTTCGACGCCTTGTTTACGGCCCAGGAAAAGGATCTGAACCGCTCAGCACCGTTATTTCCTGCACCAGGCCACGTGTTGCACATGCCAGCCCACCGACTTCCTCGACTTGTGTTGTTTGCTCACCGGGGATGTGAGTGGAAGAAGAGGAGAGGTGACCAAACGATTACTTGGTCCAGGGGAATGAAGTCCCTCACTGCGGAGCTTGTCTCGGTTGGAGCATCACGGCTCCCTGGTTGGGGTCCAAAAGACGGTGAACACGTTTGGCTGGATACACTTGCTGACATGGCAAGGAGCCGACCTCAGTGGCGTTTGTGCTGTGAGTTTCTTTGTCCCTCCCCATCCCTTTTAGCCTCCCTCTCCATCTACGATCTCCTTTCGTAGGGTAAAACATAATTTTTTTTTCTTTTTGCCTAGTAGCTGACTGGTAGCTTACCGGAACGAACAATGAACAATGAATTTATACGGGTTAAGAAGCGTTGCTTTACAAGTCCCGCGGGATAGTTGGTGGGGATATCAACATAACAATAATGATGCTAAGGACAGTAACATAGTTAATACTTTAAATTTGAAAATAAGGACTTATCGTTTGCTTCTCTGTAGTCCTGCGATCCTCTTAGATTCACAGCACCCACAGTTAACAACAAATAATTCCATGGTAAACTCCAGGTGTAGGATGGAGACGTAGTGTTAAGTAACAAAGTGTAAGTGGATGAGTGCATCGTCCAACCGTCTTTTAAATACTGTTAGTGTCGGTGCAGAGACGACCGATTCTGGGAGAGCATTCCACGGGTGACAGACACGAATGGAAAAGAAATTTCTGCGGCACTCCAGACGACTGTATTGTTCTGCTAGTTTTAATGAGTGGCCCCTCAGTTTTGTATTGCTACTGAGTTGCAGTAAAGGGCGGCACACATGATGTGGGTCTCGCAGAATCAAGTATGCCATAATCAGGTCGCCTCGTAGTCTGCGATAGCTTCCACTGAACAATCCCAGTCGTCGCAGCCTCTCCTGGTAGGAAAGATTGCGCATTCCAATTACGTTCTTAGATGCCCGGCGTTGTGGCTGCTCCAGTGCATTAAGGTCGTGTTTCAGCCATGGATGCCAGGCTTGAATTGCATATTCGACATGGGGGCGAACGTACGCACTAAGCATTTGTCGAAATATGGAGCTGTTTGTTTGTCCAAATGCCCACCTCAACAGCCCGATGTGTTGGTTCCCGGTCTTCGAGGCCTTTTCGGATTGCCTGGAGCAACCCAAGTCATCTTGAACCAGGACACCCAAGTCACCTTCGACAGTTGATTGTTGCAGTACATCCGTTCCGAGTCGGTATGAGTAGCTGCTTTGATGTCGGATAGAAAGCACCTTGCATTTACTGACGTTGAAATGCAAAACGTTTTGGGTCGACCATTGATACACTGTATCTAAGTCACTCTGAAGCAGATGATGGCCGGCGTTCGCCTGGATCCTGCGCCAGATCTTGATATCGTCGGCAAACATTAGGAAGTTTGAAACGATTCCTTGTGCAAGGTCATTAATAAATACCACAAACAAACATGGACCTAGAACTGAACCTTGCGGCACACCACAATCAAATTGTATGGAGTCCGATAAAGAGCTCCGAACTCTGACCACTAATTGCCGTTGAAGTAGAAAGTTGGCGATCCAGCTTTATAGGGGGTCTCCGATCCCGTAATGCTGCAGCTTGGATAGTAGGATCCGGTGGTCTAGAAGATCGAAAGCCTTGGAAAAATCCAGGTAGATCACATCAACACCTTCTCCAGCGTCAGCTGCCTCGGTCCAACTACTGCGTGCAACTAGTAAATTCGTTGTACATGACCGCTATCGACGGAAACCGTGCTGCGCAGGAGTGTTGATGTTGCAGCTTTCCAGATAGCACACCAGTGCATCGGCAACTATGGATTCCATGACCTTGGAGAGTATAGGAAGAAGGGTTACTGGGTGGTAGTTGGAGGGATCAGTTCTGCTTCCACCTTTGTGAATCGAGGTTATTATTCCAAGCTTCCACATCGCGGGAACTTGGTTTTTGTCTAAGCAGCGCTGGAGAAACTGAGCTAAAGGTCCTGCCAGTTGGTTTGCTGCTGCTCCCAATGCCTCTGGACGAATGGTGTCGACACCTGGTGAGCTGTGTTTGCGTAGAGATGTTAACTTTTGCAATACAGCCTCTGCGGTAACAATGCTGTGGGTTAGTCCTGGCGAGCAGAAGACAAAGCTTGGTAGATCACTTGGTGGCAAGACTCCTATCCTTTGACGGTAGCTCAGCTGGCATGCAACTGTTGTATATAATTTTCCTTTGTGCATTGTATTATATGTATGTATGTACCAGGACATGATTAAAGTGAGCCTCACACATTCTAATCTTGATTGCAGATCATGGGAATTGAAGGCGGTTCATCGGCGTGCATGGCGCGATCTGATCACGAAGGCAGTTGCCGAGGTGCAGGAGAAAGCCCTCATGCATGCAGAGAAGAAGCGGCAAGTGCGGAAGCGGCAAGCACCGATGGGTTGTCCTCCATCGACATCAAGCGCATGGTGCTGTAGAACATGGCTTGGTGAGCCATAAGCGAAGCCACTCGGGACTACTACCGAAGCGACGACGGGTCCTGCAGAGAACGTAGGCAGAACCGGCGCAGCGTTTTTAGGTACGTTGCAATCGATTTACTAACCGCGTGCTTGCATGCTAAGTCTCTTTATTTCAGGTAGTTGGTTTTCAATTTTGCCGTAATGCTTTTCTTTCTCATATAAATATCTCCCTGTACTCTATTCCATTAACTTGCACACCTCGTTTAAGCCAATTGTGTTCGATTTCCTTAGCATTTTTGTGTTCGTGGCATTCCGTGAACTATACTTCCTGACCTCGTGCACTTAGCTAGGATTTGTTTGTAAACAACTTATTTCATATGCTCATTAACTTAAGGTTTGTGTCACCGTTTCCTTATGCATTAATCGAGGTATTTTCTTTGTCCCTCTCTCTCTCAAATGATTGGCTGTTGTTTGATATCCCCGGTGTGGCTGCGCTTGATGTGCATGTTGACAAGGTGCCTACCTGTCTATTAACCACTACCTCGTCCATACTGGCTCCAAAAGACAGTTGGTCGTTGCTGGAGGGGACGGGGTGCACGGTCCTTGTGGTCGTGTTAGGATCAAAGAGTGGTTCCATGCACTCAGTGTGGAGCGGACTACGGTCCAGTCACCGCCTTGTGTGCGCTTGATTCCCAAATAGAGCGCGCTTGTGTTTGCTGTGAAGGAGTGTGGGCCGGCTCCGTTGATGAAACGTGGCTCTCATCCGCATACCTCCCGGTCTTATTCCTTCGGGCTTACACTGGATATGGAGTGTGCGGTTGGAGATGTGGGTGGTGCAGCGCATGCCACCCACGATCACTCTATAAGCGCAGGCGTACTGTGGCTTGCCACAGTGACAGGCAAATCCGGAACCGGATGCTGTCAACCATGTATTTATGTATTTCCTTCATGTATTGCGGCACAATAGCGGAGGTGTTTTCCCAACTCTAGATGACGTGTATAATGATGATGATAATGATGGCATGAAGGAAGGTCACAAACTACTGTCGATCTGGATGCGGTAACATGAGCTTTTGATTGGTCGCACGATCCCTTGCGTCGATAGATGGTACTTCCAGAGATGCCCGAGCGCTTATGGTTTCCTGCCAGTCGTGTATGTGCTGAATGGTCTGCATGTTCAAGGTCGGCACTTCCTGTGCGTCTGCCTTAGGCGGGGCAGGTTTAAGCGGCTAGATCGTTCACGCGGCAAACAGAGCGAATGAGCGATACCGACACAACGTGTAGGATTGCTACTTTGCTGATCGGTCCACTGCTGTGGTTGCTGATTTGTCAGCTAAAACGTGTAGTTGGCTTACCTTTGACACAACAAAAATTTCGGTGGGGTACCTGCTTCGGAATATTTCTCGATTGTATTTTTACGGGAATAGAGCAAAAACCTCAATGTCGAGACAAAAGACGATCCAAACAAGCCAGATCCGAAGATAGAGTGCACTAGATAGCGCAGATTAATCTGGGTCGAATGAGTGTGAACATATATTTGTGTGACAAAATGTAACTGAGAACGACGGCAATTCTCTTGTGCTTCGACAAGTTAAAGAAAAAGGTCTAATAACCTTTATTCATTTATTTATTTATAGCAACTACTACAGTCTTCTCGCCTGGCAATATCTGCCAACTGGCAGCAAATGAATATCCATTTTTTGACCGGTAGACAGGGCCTGTAAATTTGATTAGCTACCGACCACGAAATGAATACTTTCAAAACCGATGACTTGGGTATGTTATTTCAACATTAAATTGATTTGACACTACATTTTGTCGAGAAATAAGGCAACTTCCCTCAGGCTGCTAAGCTTTACGGCTGAGGAAAGCAATGAAAACTGATTTACATACACAATCTCGCGACAGTGGTCACCTACAACTCCTTACTCTTCGTTAATGGCGAACCATTAGAACAACCAACGACAATGCAGCACTTCAGGATGATCTTGACATGGTCTACGAATGGTCGACTCAGAACCTGCTTCAGTTCAACGCTTCAAAGAGCAAGGTGTTGAGCATGCGCCATAAAGCTACTTGCGAATAGAGACTAGGAGATAAAATACTGCAACGTACTTCAACCGAATGCGATCTAGGTGTGATAGTGCAGGAAGATTTGGGCTTTTCCCGTCTGGCCGAGGAGGCCTCCAAAATCTAACCAACATCTTAACCTATTGCGGTGGGCATACGGGCACCTTGATCCTTCCAGCTTTCTCAGATGCTTAACGCCTACATTCGGCCTCTTTCTGAGTTAGCCATCCATGCCCGGCAGCCATGACAAAAGCAAGACCTTACCGTTCTTGGACTGCCACAACGAAGGGCAAGCAAAAAGGTATAGAGCCTGTTTAATCTCCCTTAACGATTGAGGCTGAAAACCCTCAGGGTTTACAGTGGACAATATGGAGGTCTGCATGGCGACTTGATAGTGACTTATAAGATCCTGAGGTATCCAAACTACTCTTTTCGTTACCTACTAAAGATGAATCGCAATATCACACTTAGAAGACACCAGCTAAAGCTGGCTACACAATGCAGCCGGTTGGAATTTCTTTTCCCTTCGTGTGTGACAACACTGAAACGCTCTTCCCGCATACATTGTTTCTACCCCACGCTAACGGTATTCAATACAGGTCTGGATGATTCGCTTATCCACTTAGATTACGCTATACAATCAGTGATGTCTACGTCAACCAAACGCGAATAAATGGTGTTCATTCTCATATATATATATATATATAATACAATTGTATTCATCAATCACATCAGTCCAAGAAAACGACGAACGAGAAAGCGTTGTCGTTCCTTTGGTCCTTAAGACATAACTTCCCCATATTACTTCCCTACATTACTCTACAATAACAATTCAATACGTATTCCAAAATATTTTAATGAAGCAGGGCATCTGAATCGCTAGGCGCTTAAATTGACGATTTCCACTTATGCTTGCTTTCACTTTAACCATCCTACGGGACTTGTATACAATCGTTTTTTGCCCATAATATATCATTGTTCATTGTTCAGCATGAGACACCGCCAATCTTTGTACTTTTTATTCCTAAATTGACATTCATAATGAAACACCATGAAAACATAAGTAATTTCTCATAGAAACTATATGTATTGAAGTTTACTGTTTTCAGTCAGCTTGGGCCAGCTATTTCATCAGGTTACCCCGCGGTGGCCAGTTTCACGAATCAGGTGGCATATCTGTTGATCAAGTTAGTTACTTGCCGACCGCACACTTGTGTACTCTTCATCCTTATTGAATCTACTCCGTCACATAGTGTCCTACACTTACAGACGTACCGCTATTCTTCTCCAATTAACCAGTGACTTCTCTCGACCATATTCTGTCGGGAATAATTCCAAGAGTTTTAGCTTCGTGCAGCTCCAAGTCAATACACACACGCACAACGTTAAGTAATTCCAACCATCTAACTACTCATTTAATCATTCCAACGGCATCCAAGCGAGCTCTCAGCCGCTCAAGTCCAGCACGGGAAGTTGATTTTTCTCAAGGCGAACGCCATCCAGACTCTCGGCTAGTCCACCGAGCCAGGAAACCACGTGTCAAATCATCGTGGGATATGCCCAACGGGCAATAAGACATTTCCTCGACAGGCCGGTGGACGCCTTGTCCATACATTTTGCTGTCACACCAGATCAACACGAACCGGGTGACCTTGTCCTCAAAGTTGGCAATAGGAACACCATCAAGAGTGAGTCAGTCGAATGAGTGTAACATTGGCTCAGAAGGCGCGACGACCAGCGTGCTTCAGGCCAAACATATGTGTGGCTCATAAGTCAAAGTTATCAACCTTGGCAATCTGTGCTTCAACTCTCTTATGCATTTTTCTGCGTTAGGTGGCCTCCCTTAAAGCAGTGACGTGAGATTTTATAAGAGTAAACGATATTCTATCTATAGTTTGGTACGCAATGCACGTCTATCCAACAGATACAAAGAATGCTCCCATTACCTCAGAGATACTACGAACTACTAGCGAAGTTTGAGGAAATGGTGGCCACCAAAATAACCACCACAGGAATAAGCATTGCATATTGTGCAAACCAGGCCTCCCCCGTAAGCCATGCTCCAGTCCTGAGATGCATAACTGGTCATATCGTTAGTAAAATAACACCAGTTGTCTAAAAATCAATGGACGTTCCAGTAACACATGTGGATCACATTCTAACAATGCGATTCTCAGTCAGATACTTTTGTCCAATCTCCTGGCTGAGTGAATAGGAAGAGATCAAACTGGTACGAGAGGATATTGGGTTATGGTTGCTTCCAAGAAGGGTAGACATTTGAAGTCGAATACTTAACTATTTGTGGGATCTGTACTGTGCTTAAACGTCCCCGAATCAGACTCGAAGTTATCTAGCAGCATGCGTTTGGGCGAAGCCAAACAGTGAGACTTCTTTATTAATCTACTAGACGCTGCATTATACCCGCAAAATTATTGTGGCCCACGTAGAACCCAGCTCTAAAATTATCGGGGGACAAGAATTCTGCTCTCACTCAAGAATAATTATTGTCTTCGACAGGTCGACGGGCTTCGGCTGTCCAGATAGTAAAATTAAAACGATAGCAATAACATTAGCATAGCTCTTCCGCAAGCTTGACACGACAAATCTTGAATCATTCCATATTTTTCATCCTGCAAGCTCAGTAAAGGATCTACGTATACTCGCAAGCAGCGATCTGAACTCAGCCGACAACACGTACAGACTGTACGCAAACAGACTAAGCCTGCTCTGGGCACTTAGAAGCAGGTTTTTTACTTGTTCTCAAGAGAACGTCACCAGTCTGATCTCTTCCATTATCAAACTGGTGCTTGAGTACGGCTCACGCGCCTATTGTCAGAACACATTAGATGAGTTGCAGAGACTGGAATTAGTCCAGTATGTAGCTACCCGGCTCATCCCCAGTTTACGGGGTATATCGTACGAGGACCGATGTAGAAGACTAGGGATTTCTACCCTGTCATATGGACGGCTACTACTTGGTCTGATAATGACGCTTCGGATTTTGCACGCGGACCACTTCCCATGCTGAGGCCGCGGCTGCACGTTCGCGTACCATGTAACACATGCGGACAACGGTACAAACTGGTGGTAGTGGACTTAAAGCGCATCGTTCACCCTACATGCTTCGAGCGTAGCGTAATGAAATGTTAGAACAATTTGCTGAAGACCATAGTCTAAGCCAGTGTCGGATTGTAAGAGATTCCTAAACGTCCGCTTTACGGACTAGAGGTATATGGAGCGTATCACACCCGGATATTATGTGGAGTAATATGCTGCAACAGCGCAGGTGCCCGATCTGATTACAACAAAACAATGCAGCTTAATAACTTCTCGCGCTCTAACTTAAATATGTTGTTTTCAGAAATGAGCACTGACCCATTCCTTTCATTCCTGATATCAGACAGAACTGACGTTATCAAAATAACCATAGCTTAGAAGACAAGAGGGAGTGAGAGAGAAATTTAAACAGATCCATTCTTGTTCAGGGCGTTCCTGAAACTGAATCATGTGCCAAGTAGGAAATAACGAATCTTGTGGAGAAAGATTGGTGTTCCATTCTTACACACTCTCCTCCAATGAGGTGCTAGCGAAATCCGTGCTATAGCAACTCACGCCACGGAACAACAAATGTTATAGACCAAAGGTATTGAATGTGGTTCCTCAGTCAAAACAAATGGTAACAGTTCTACTGAAAACCTGGATCATTCTTTGTTGTAGACTGCCACCTGATATTCAGCAGGAAGTGGCAAACAATTTCTGAACCAAAGAACCAAACGCGATGGGGATTTCAGTTGAAAAGTGCGGCAGCCATGTGTCTGACAAGCCCATACAAACAGGTACTGAATAGAGTGACTAGACATCTAACGTCGTACGTAGTAGTTAAGATTTGGGATTACTCATGAAGCGCGCAATGCGCAGTTGTTGTTGATCCGGAAATTCACGTCAGTGGCACGCTCAGATGACTTCTCCGATCAAGATGTGTCAACGTATGGCTCTTAGCTCTTCTGTTATACCTCAACGTACACCCTGGAAGTAGATTCCCGTTTAAAACTCGCCCTGATCGGAGTAACACACCTAGGCATTGACACATTCTCGTCGTCGGTGATTTCAACCTACACGACTTGAGGATATCAGCGTCTTCCAATGAATAGTTCAAAGCAGACTTTCATGAAATTATCGTTTATGTTCGCTTTTAGAATCATGTCAGCTATCCCACTAGATTCATGAGAGCAAACAAAACATTCACGTTGGCCCTCGTGCTCATAAATGAAGACCTCAATGTCCACCAGACACTGGTACTCAGTCCGTTAGGTCTCAGCGATTATAGAGTCAGCACAGATAACTGTGTTTGTCATGGATCTGAGCAATCGGAATTTGCTCATACAATCAAACGCTACTACATCCTGATGACATTTGTCGAGACATCTGCTTGGGAGTTCTCAAACAACAAGTTGTTTAGTTACGTTTAGACAGATTTCGTTGAAGAAATCAGCGATATTATCAATGGCGCATCTGAAACCAAGCCAGTTCGCTTTGCAGAGGCGCCGTAAATCCTCAGAAACATGACTTGAAAATGCATGACGCTATGGAATGCAGCATGGCGGGCCTTCATTGATAACTCAGACACAGAGAGCTGCGGGAAATTCCCGACCGACCGCAAGAACTTGCCATACTTGTCCGTGAGAACATATTGTTTCATCAATAGTACCCATCAAAACTTTCCTGTAAGACAACAGACTTCAACACAGACGTATCTACAGTCGTTGTAAAATAAAACAAGTCATCCCTCCATTGTTGAAAACAGACGGAAGGGCACAATACGCCAACGGCACATCCAAACCCATGCAACTGCAATATGCATTTTTTCGAAACCGTAGTCTGTCCCTGTTACATAACCTCATCCAATTTGACGACATAAAGAGTAAAACATGTTCCTTTGCACTTAGCAATTGTGCTAAGAAGAATGCTTTCGTTGCGCTTCCAGAGAGACGTTAACATTAAATAAACATGGAACAACGAACGAAAACGTTGCAAAAAGGTATTGATTGACACGTCCCGTAGGATGCCCGCAATGGGAATTACCAACTGATGAAATAAAGTGTCCAGAAAATGGAAAACGGGTTTGAGGTGACTCACCGAGTTGTTTGCTTGAATACCTACGTTGGTATGCTCAACGCTACGTAACCAGGGCTGGTTAGTAAGCCGTTTTCGTTAATTCTTCTTTCCAAGGAAACAGCTTATGAGGGGCGTTCAAAAGGAAACAGAACTTTTACCATGACATCTTTCTTGCTTATTGCACAACATCTTAATCACTTTCTCCGTCAAAATACTGTCGACTACAAACAATGCACCGTTCCCGACGTCGGTTCCATTTTAGCAAGCCTCCTGTTGCGCAGTTTCAGGGATAGCGCGCAGATCTCTTGTCGCACTGTCCTGAATCTCCTATGTGGTTTGGAAACAGCTTCAATTCACCGGGGTGTTAAGTTTAGGAAACAAGAGAAGCTTTGCAGAGGCTAGGTCAGGAGAATATGGTGGATGTAGCACAACGGAAGTGTGCGGTTTTGCCAGATAGCTGTGAACAATGAGCGATCCGTGAGACGCTATGTTGTCGTGTTGCAACATCCAACTCCAGTTTTACCACAGTTCAGATCTCTTCTTGCGCACATCGCTCAAACGCGCTAGAATTTGATGGCTTGATCCTACGTCGATGCTTACTTCCTCAGCAGCATCTTTACCAGTTAAACGACAATTTCCACGGATCAAAGCACAAAGCATCTCGACATGGTCAACGTCTGTTGATGTGGTACGTCGTCCAGTCATCGGATCGACGCCGACCGTCATGCTGCCGCTTAAAAACACTTAAACGATTCATAGACATCGTACGAATTATACAATCCTACCCGTATGCTTGACAAACTAATTGAAATGTCACTGTAAATGTTTTTCCAAGGTTTTAAAAATTTTTCACATACACACTTTGTTCTTCAAACTTTCATTGTCTCTTTGATCTTAATCCGACGAATAGCTTGCACACGTGCTCCCTACAACAGATGTAGCTCCCCAACCAACAGTCATAGCGAAATGCGGCAAGTGGCATTTTTTGGCTACGTAGGCCTCTATCTACGCTCAGTGGACCCAGCACTTTTCCTGTGCCAGTTGCCAAGCTATTACAAAAGTTCGGCTTATTTTTGAACCTCCGTATGTCGCGTATTGTAAATGTTAATATGGATACGAAAATAACCTGAAATGGTACAGCGTTGCAGATTCTGTACACCCGGAGAGAGAAAAGTTTTCTCGGAAATCAAGTCGACTGTGTTGTGTGCTTAGTTTGAGCTGATGGTCTTTCAGGTTGGTATTGTGGCAGAGTTACAACAGGTAGCAACAGACGTGTTTGGGGTTAGTCAGTGTTTGGTACACCATGAGTTCTCCTCTTAGGCGCCGGTGTTCGCCGCTGTACAAGCGTACGACTTAAATTCTGTTGGTAAGAGAGGTAAAAGAGTCCCTTACATTTTGGAGCTTGGAGAGCAGCAGCATCGTGTTTACACCAAGGTCGGCTGGCATCAATTGTAAACTCCACGTTTGTCTTCAAGAAGGCTTTAGGCATTTGTGTAAAGCTTGATGGCTTGAACTTCTAGAACACACTTCGTATTAGGCCAATGTGCTGACTGACTCCGCCCCATATATTTTCGGCCTGTTTCGAGCAGACATGGTCATCCGGCACGATTACCCCGAGTTGCCCTTCTGTTTAGCTATTTGCAGTTTCTGCGCTCCCACTAGCATTCGGAAGTACACTGTTGGCGTATGCTCTGAATTTACATTTCGCCAGGTTAATCTGGATCCGCTGTTTGGATAATCATGTTTAAGCTCTGACGAGGTCCCTTTCTATTGCCGAGTGGTCGTCTACTGTCTTGATCTCATGTCAGAACTTGACGTCGTCTGACTGCATTATCCTAGCGAGATAGTTGATCAATACTAGGAACAGACGTAGTTACAGTACAGATCCTTAGGGCAAATCCTGCTGGACTTGCATTCGGTGGGAGATAGATCTGCGGACTCTCGCATTCAGCTGAGGTTAACTGATGAATTTGGTTATCCAACCCAGCAGAGATCACCGATTTTTAACTTCGACGTTTTTGTAGAGGAATACGATAACCTAGCCGATGGACGGCTTTATAGAAATCAAGGTATACGACGTCAACTCCTTGTCTGTTACCCGCCGACTTCGTCCAGGTTGCTCGAAGTTGCGACAAGTTAGAGGTGCAGGACTGCTTTTAGGCGGAATCCGTGCTGCTGTGACACAATGCTGTGATTACTCTCAAGGTATACAATGGGCGCCTCTGCAATTATATCTTCCATAACTTCGAAGAACACTAGGATGAGTGTGATTGGACGGAGATTTGAGGGCTCCATAGGATCCCACTTTTAAATAGAAGTGAGTATTTCTTGTTTCCACATTGTGGGAACCTGCTGTTCTTCAAGGCTTGGTTGAACAAAATAAACTAACGGTATGACAAGGTTAATGACGGCTGTTTTTAAGAACTCTGATATTATGTTACCCACACCAGGAGAGTTGCGTACGCTCAAGGACAGTAAACTTTCCATCGGATTTGCAGCAGTGAATCATACGTGGGTTAACACAAGGAACGAAGAAAGCTGAGTCAAAACTGGGTGAAGCGACGATACAGTTTGGCAAGTGCCAGTGAACTGTTGCTGAAGTGCATTGGCTGCCTCTTGTGCAGTGAGCGCCAGATTATCTACTGCACCTAGCATTAGGATCCCACGCTGCACCTTCCGGAGCTTCTTTACGTGCCTGTAGAATATCTTAGGATTAGTAGTGAATTTCGTCTACAGGTCCTATTGGTGTTTGGGCTTGTCTTCACGGACCGCTTTACATTATGAATTAGCTGGGTTATGTAGGCTACCCAGTTCCGTGAATCCCGACAGGTTTTATATGCGCACTAGGTTGATCCGTTAGTACCATACATCATCTTAAGCTACTCCTAAGTAAAGGCCTCATTTTCTTCGGGCGAAAGACTTTGGTTTCAGACAAGTGTAACAGGAGCCTGATGAACATGGTGATAAATTCCTTCCAGGCGACGACGGAAGGCTGCCCAGCTGAGAAAAGAAAATTAGTTAATTGGACGAGATCATAAAGTGTACAATAAAATGAGACAAGGTGAACTATCTCTCAGTTTCATAGATATAGTGGGGTAACAGATGAAACGAAAATGAAGCATCGTGTGATAGCTATGGCTAAGCTGAGTACTTATGTTTATGCATCAAGCAACGAAGACCGAGGCCACTAAGCTAGCAGCGACACTACTCTTGGACTTTTGAAAGTGTTTCGAATAAACATCAATTTCCCACTATGTGAAGGCATGATAACATTAACCAAACTTTGAGAGAGGTAGCTTTCCAGTTTCTGCAAACTATATAAAAGGACCATCTTCTATGTGCTCTCTATTATGATGGAAGCGGTCGTCGCTGAGGCTCTAGAGGACTACCTGCAAAAATGCAACGTATTGGCAACGGAGTAACATGGTTTCCCTCAACACTGGTCACGCAACAGCAATCTGCTAAGGACACGATGTACAGTCGAACCCGCTTTATTGCCCGGCTTTTCAAAATACAAATGCTTTTCTCCGACTGCGGTTAGCAGCTCCCTCGTCATCTTTTGCTCACGCCTTCGTCAGGACAGTTTACCTTGTTATCTGCATTGGTAACATATTTTATTCCATTAATAGTTTGTATTACACTCACGTTTATTGACTTGGAATTACTAGATTATAAATACTTATCCTAGCTTTTGGTAATTTCTGTGATTCCACATTACGCTGATTTGGTTTTATCGACCGGTACCTAATTTTGAAATGGCAAAGCTGACACATATTGGCAGTTGCTCCAAAGTCGTTGGACATTGCGCAAATGCGAGTACATGCAGTTTATGCAGCGTAAATTTTCACATTTCTTGTATTGCTTTGTCTGTGTACCAATTCTGCGTAATTCAAGTCATTCGGCACGACTTTTGAAGACTATTTGTGAGCAACCTCAGTCTAAGCTTGGGCAGAATGCAGCCGAAAAGTCGGACAAGCGGGTCAGTAAATTAATGTGCGCTGAAACTTTCAGTTCGATTTGTCCTGCACCACAATCAGATAAACAGACAGCACCAAGCACGGCAGAGAAACTATCCCTAGAGCAGGCTCCACTTCGGTGCCTATGGTTTCTTCAGTTGAAACTACAACTCTTATTTGCAATAAGCGAGTTAATGATAACGAATGGAAAATGCAAATACCAATGAAACAAAGAACAATATCCAGCGACCTGAGGCGCCGCAGCCTCATGGTCTTTCACACACCTGAATATTGTGATTCCAATCCTCAGGTGCGTTATGAACATGACATCGAATTTTCGCAAACGCCGATTGATAGACTGCTCGAAGTGGATGAGGGCAGGCTCAAAGTGAAATAGATCGCTCGTCTCGGAAATAGAATCGAGGGCAAAACTCGACTTATGTAGGTGACTTTTCTCGAAGAGGCAAGTTCTAATTAATATTGTCGCGTCTTAATAGGCTGAAAGGACTAAAGACACAAGTGCGCGCTGACATGGACCCAGAAAACAGAGGGAAATTCAAGTCTGCGATGAGTGAACTAAAGCGATGCACGGACGATGTAGAAACAAATCTCCGAATTGCAAATTTTTGGTTAATAACCCGGAATCCTCTGCAAATCCGGACCAACAGTATTCTGATGCATCAGGCGCGTCCGGCGGTTCCTACCGCGACTTGCGCGCAGCCTTTACTAAGTTTTGCAGTCTGATGAACAAAAGCGATTAGCTTTGCTATTTTGCAACCTCAGCGGCCAGACGTAGTAGGCCTTGCTGAGACATGGTACAACTCCGATGTAACAGCCCAAGAAGTGGAAATCAGCGGCTACTTCTGATTCCGCTGTGATAGACCATCACATGTTCGCAGTGGTGTTCTACTTTACATAAGGTCTTCTTTGTTTGAAAGCCTATTGAGCACCTACCGAAGCGCTGATGATCTATGTGAGCAGTTATGGTGTTCGATTCACCTCAGACATAGTGAGACGCTCGTGGGAGTGGTATATCACAGTTCACTGAGCCGCTACTTTAACTGGTCGCCGCATGTCCGCAACCACACAAGTCGCCATCTGTTCCTACTGTGGGGCGATGGTAACTTACCCTGAATACCATGGCATGAGGTTGAACTGCTCCCCAGCGATAGTGTGGTCGAGAGGGAGTTTGCGGAGCTGATAGTTGAAACTGGGGCCATACAGTACATCAACCAACCGACGCGTATAACTGCGCACACGACTCCATTGTGCTTAGACCTGCTTTTGTCCATTTGTGAACAACGTGTGCATGACATACAAGTCTTGGACCCCCTGGGAAAGAGTGACCACTCGATAATCATTGTCAGCTTGAAACTGCCGCTGCCGTATTCTCCCCAGCTGGAGCCGGCCTTCAACTATTGGAAGGCGGACTTTAATGAGCTCACTCAATCAGTGAGCCAGATGGATGGTCAGAGTGTTGGTCTGTTGAAACCTATCGAACTAAAATTAAAGTGGGAGTGAAATCGTTGTGCGCCTGATTTGTACCCATCAAGTGTCAGAAGTTTTGGACAGTCAAGCCACTTGGTTCGACAAGTACAGCAAATTGGCCCGACGACAATGCAGACTACGAAACAAATCCGAGTTCTCTGGCTCTGATAATGATTACCAGGCGTACAATGTACAGTGAAATCTCTACAACAACGAGAAAACAAACGGCGCTGAAGCTTCGAAAAGCAGCTTGTAAACACGGCAAAAACCTGCTCCTAAGAGAATCTTTGCCTACGTTAAGCGGCGCCTGAAGACTGCAAGCAATGTGCCAGTGCTAGTGAGCTCAGATGGACAGCCCATTACCTCGCGCATAGATCGCGCATCTGCATTAGCGGCGCATTTCGATTCCGTATTTGCAAGCGACTGGGTGTCGGTAACGTGTTCGACTGGTACCGCTCCCATTGAACCAGACAGCCTGGATTGTAGCATTGAAAATTTACGCAAGCTCCTGGCAAGTATTGACCGGACGAAGCCTGCCGGGCCAGATGGATTCCACCCACTGATCCTCAAGTCCATATCGCTCATAATCTCGCCTTCTGTAAATGAGCTATTAAACAGGTCACTATCCACTGAACTATTACCGGGCGACTGGAAATGCTCAGCCAATGCCGAAAAGTGCTAACCAAAGCAAAATGGATAACTACCTTCCAATCTACCTGACCGCTGTTTTGAAAAAGATGCTCTAGAAGGTAGTGAAGAAGAGTCTTCTGCAGCTTCTCGAGTCGAAAAGCCTCTTGACGCACGCACAGCATGGTCTCGTGAAAGATCACTCGTGCGTCACTAACCTATTGTTGACGAGGAAATAATGGTTACAGGCGGTGAACCAATGCTAGTCGGTGGACGCCATTTACATTGACTTCAGTAAGACGTGTAACAAGCGTAATCACGCAGTGTTCTTCGACAGGCTGAGGGTGTGCAGCGTTGGTGGCTCCCTGCAACGATGGAGCAGGAATTTGCTTATTTATCTGCAGTGGAGTGTGCTGGTCGACAAGCATTTGACCGACTGGTATCCATTAAGCAGCGGCGTGCCCAAAGGCACTGTACTGGGACCGATTTTGTTTCTGACCCATGTAAAAGATGTGCCTCAGCTGCTCCATTCACCTTGTGCGTTGTTTGTAGCTGACTTGAAGTTGTGGAGGGTAATCCGCACACCCAAGGACTGTGACATGCTTCAGCAGGACCTCGACCGCCTATCAACGTGGTCTGCAGAGGTCAAACTTCCGATCAATTCGGTCGAATCGCAATTCATGAGGCTCAGTAAGTGTGAACACTGTTGAACCTACACAGTGGCTGGTAAACTGTTGCATCCCGTGACCTCGGTGCACTCTCACGCTGCGACCTAAAGTCCATGGACAACACGAATAGGCGTTAGCAAAACAGCCTTCGTATACTTTGGGCGCTCAGGCGCAGTTTCAGTACTTGGTCCGATGAGATTGTCACTTGTCTCTTCGTTTCAATAATGCGACCAATCTAGATTATGGATCTCTCGTGTATTGTCCTATCACCAGGGGCGAGGTAGAAAAGATTGTGCGAGTGCAGCATGTAGCAACCAGGCCCATTCCCAATTTACGAGGTGTGCCTTACGAAGAGCAATGTAAGAAAATATGGCTTTACACCCTAGCTTATCATCGACTGCGGGTTGACCTCATCATTATGCACCGGATAGTACATCTGGGTGATTACCCCATGTTGAGGCCGAAGCGTCATCTGCGCACACCAAGCAGCACTTGAGGACACCGGTAGAAACTTGTCGTACCGGAATGAAGCGGGTCGCTCATCAACTCAGATTCGAACGGCGAGTGGTGCATGTATGGAACGACCTGCCGCAGCAAATAGTTGGAGCAAAGTTAGTGTCCATATTCAATAAATTACTGGACAGTAACTTTACCGATAGTAATATCTCGAGCGCACCCTAGCGTAACGGGTATTGATCAGTGAGTGACATTGTAGGCAGATACTCAGAGATACCTTCCATTTCTACTACTAACCAGTAATCAGTCTCCTTAAGCTGCTAAACTTGCGACACAAATTGCCATTGCCAGAGTTGTTGCACCGCTTAATTGCCCAGCTGTGTGGGCTGTGCTCTCGTATCTTCGTCAAATTCACAACTTCGCTCCCACTATACTTTATTACGATCAGAATATGTTACCAACGTCATTCAACACACGGTCAACCTAAATGTACAGATGGATGTGGACAAGCCCTCGGCCCAACTAAAGAGTCCTGAAGGGAGTAAAGACTGTAAATTTTCCGCTCTACGTTCGTCAGTACTCTAACTGTTACACACTAGTATGGCCAGTAACAGAAAGCAGTTGTCCTTGACAGAAAGTTTCGACGTTTTGGACCAAATTAAAATGTATCCACCAAAAATCTCGCAGGACAAGTTGTCGCGTGATGTATACATTTCTCATCCTACCCTCGCTATATTGATTGCCACCAATAAGGAACTCCGGCAGAATTTGTCACATGGTACTGTAAGCTCTCAGAAAAGGAAGCGGTGTGAAAAGGATGGCAAGGTTGAAACTGCATTGAAAGACTGGCTGATATCGGTTCGTGCGCACAAGCAAACGCGGACAGATCCGCTGCTAAGGAGAAAGGCAGAAGAATACAGAGCAGTATTTGGAACATTTTTTCTGCCACAGAATTATGGTTGCAAAGGGTGCAAGATTAGCAATTAAATTACGTGTACACGTACGCATGTCGAAAAGGGCTCCGCGGACAGAGTCGCCTTTGAAAAATGGCTAAAGGATCGACTGCCTGAACTGTTAAATGCATGTGTTGATGACAACGTATACAATGCAGACGAAACAGGTCTCCTAACTTTGCAACTTTTGAGAGATGATTGTGTTTTCCTACCGAGAAGCTCAGCGGATCGAAAAAGATCATGGAACAAATCACTATACTGTGCTATACAAATACGTCAGACAGGGATATACAAGTTGGTTTTGATAGGAAAATTTTAGAAACCGTGTATTGATGGTGTGAACATTGACACACATCCCGCAAATCACAGAGGTAAAATAATTTTGTGGATTACGTTAGAGCTTTTCACCGAATGGGTCTTTGACTAATATAAAGAGCTAGGTGGAAAAATGAGGATGCTTTTGGATAATTGTCTAGCGCATCCACAGGTAGAGGGACTGGAAAATAATCAGATGGAATTTCTGCCGATAAACTGGACCAACGTTCTTCAACCCATGGAACAAGCTGTGAGCAGGAATCCTACAATGGATTACAGAAGGGAACTCGTGGACCCAATTCTTTATCAAATGGAAAACAACGTGTTATCTGGCTCATTGTCGGCGTTGGATGTCAGAGACATGATTTCTGTGCTCGACGCAGTTCGGTGGGTTTCAAAATATTGTAGGCAGGTAACCGGTGCAACAATACTAGCTTGCTTTCCTCACGCTGGCTTCAGTCGATTGGCATCGGATGCATTTGCTGATGACGCCGTCAGTACTGAGGAAGAGATTAGTGCTTGCACAATCCCGCTCATCAATGCAGAAGCGCTCGTCGTCATCGGCAACCATGTGGAATGTACCTCAGACCTGACACTTGTTGAAGGTGACAGTTTGGAGTACCGACAATTACGAAAAGGAAACAGCGACTCAGACGATGACGTGCTGGCTGCCTTCGTTAGTAAAATCAATCAGCGCGTGTCACATGCAAGATAAAGAACCCTTGTGAATGATCAGTATATCCATGGAATTTGCATGGGCTAAATGATGATTTCTTCCCAAACTGGACTTCAGCACTGCAAAACGAACTGGAGCAGCTGCTCAAAATAATGTACAACTGAGGTTGAACTGTCTGCTCAGCAAAATTCTACAGCAACGCCAGTTTTTCTAGATATCTAGGTAATATGCTTTAAGATAGGTTGTTAAATTATAAGTCATGATATTCTGAATGAACGGTCTTTGTAGGCTTTAGTTATAGGCAAGCATTTTCGCTTTGGTAACACGTCACAATCCAAGTAATGCGTTGCACAATAATTCAATGGTTATTTCCCCGTTTGGAAAAATGACAATATCGGTGAATGACTTAGTTTTGAAGTATCTCGAAGGTGGTTGGACGGAATTGGCTGATGGTGCGTTCCGCATCGATGTCATCTATGTGGACTTCCTTATGTCGTGCAACCGTCTAGTAGACTGCATCCTACGTCACAGTATACAGAGCTATGAAGTAGCTGATCACATGCTTACTGCAATTGCAAACCTACTTTAAACACTGAAGCTTTATGTGTATTCTAGTGGATAAATCTCGAACTAGGTTGCGATGAAGTGTAGTGTACTACAGTGCTCAGAGTTGAGGCGCGTTAACTTGATGGCTATCAATGGTTTTGGAAGAGATGTCGTCTTTAATACTCTGATATTCGCCTACTAAATTACCGAATGACGAGAGATTGATAGCAGAGATAATCACGATTATCCCCAACGGGCCTTGGATTGCATTCATGAGTGGTCATCGACGAGCATATTTCAGTTCAACACAACCCAGTGCAAGCTGCTTTACCTTCGTCCTCAACCAGTTAGCTTTCACAAGTTCAGGGAACATAACTTGCAGTAGGTCTCTCAGGAGCAAGACATGGGTGTACTAGTAAAGGACGAGCTTGCTTTCTCGAATAACCAGTACAAACGTCTAGAACCGGTTAATACTAATTTGACCTACTCCGCATAGCGTTTGCTTAGTTCGGTCACCATATCTTCCAACAATTGTTTAACGCCTATGTGCGACCGCATGTTTGTTCCGCCGTCTAAATGTGATACCATTAGCAGATAAAATATCAAGCTGCTATCTGGACTCTCTAACGAAGAGTAAACAATAACTTTTTTGACCTTCCTCTACGCCCCTGCTTAGATTGGATGACCAAGGATTGGACAGCGGTCAGTTATGCTCTGGCCGTAGGGACCTTATAACTATTTACCACGTTCTGATGAAGTCAAATTATATTGTCCATCTTCCAATGGAAGTGATCCACAATGCCAAGCTAAGAGGTCATTAGCAAAGCTGAAAACGCATTAGAGTTGTCTGGAATGCGTATACAAGTCTTCTCCATGATAGTATACCAGTCTTGTCACGCTTTGCCAACTTATGTTGTCTCTGTTTCTAAGCTTCGATAATTTACTATAACTGTGCCAACATTGTTTTATTCGCACCTTTATTTGATAACCTGCGGTTCCCGACAACATGTCGCAAACAAACGTTGTGTTTAGACAAATGATAACCAACTGGATTTATTGCATTTCACCCAATTTTTGGCTCTTTTACACAATTCTTATTGTGAGCGCATTGTTGAGTTCACCAAAACCCTTTTCGCTTTATCATCATGTTTTCTTCTTCATCTTCTTTCTTGACAACCATTTTTTCAATATTCACAATGCAAAAATTTTCCGTCGTTCCATTATAATGCTGCTAATCTCGACCTGTTGTTAATATGGGCACGATGAATTCTGTACGGAACCCTCATCTGCTACCGAACATTAAATGCTGCTCGTTACAGTATAAAACTCTGCTAAAGAGTATTGTGATTTGTAAAATCGCACCTTTATTAATTGCGTGGTGCAATCCGTGCGTCTGCGCCTACCATTATTGCACGCCGTTCTTAATGCCTGCATTTTTCTAGGTATCCGCTCAAACAGTTTTCATCAATATAGCGACTATACTTGCCCAACGTCATGCTGCTTTATTGGCAAGCCTAAATTCAAATTAAAGTATACGTAACTTACTTGCTTTTGGTATGTAGCAATAAGACCAAAATTCTGTCGTAGAAAAACCGTGTCACTATTATAGAGGCAAACAAATCCCAAAATATCTCTTTCTCCGTCTTAATTTCACTCAAATGACTACGTTTATCTTATGGGTTTAACTCAGTTGGTTAAAGAATGCCTTTTATTATCTGGCAAGTGGAATCCTAGTAATTATTTACCCCAGATTCTTCGTATGCTATGCCAGTAAGGAATCCTGGTCCATAAAGTTCGCTCTACTATGGATTTTATTCCTCTGAAGAGCATTAACCGAAGTTGTGTTGTGAAACACTACCACTGATGACGTACGCTTCTTGGCATTTAAACATTACCTACTAAGGCAGCTGGATTGAAAGAAAACGCTGACATGCTACTCAAAATTGAACGCCCAATGTAAGACAGAAATTGCATGATTTCACATAACCTTTTAGAAGGCTATCTATATAAATTAAAAATACATTTTGATACATTAGTTATGTAGTGTTGTGCGTTTTTTCTTTTTAGCATTTGTCAAGTTGGTTACAGTATAAATTTGTTATTAATATTATTCATTGGTAATTAACTGCAAACATTCTGATTAAACTATCTAGAATAATTAACACAAGTACCGTCGCCAGTTCAATCGTACATGGAAAAATTTTCAAATTGGCATTACGGACATTTTCAAACTATTTATTCCATCGCCCCCCTACCAAAGATGTGTGCTCTCCATAGACGCCTGGACGACATTGTCTATAGAGGCAAACAGTTCATCACCTAGCTGTCACCGGATGCGCATTTCCATACGCCGCACTGTCAGTTTCCTCGCTCCTCACATTACACCTCACCTTTTGGAATTTTGATCATGACAGACCGAGGTAACATTTCCTGCAATTTACAACCCACTTGGTTATTCAGACACACCCGTGCGCCTTACAGACAATCCCACCGCCTGCGTCTGCACATTCCTTCGTCGTCCCGTTTGCCCCTCTTCCGTGGCTTAGTCCCAGATTCATTCCACATCGCATAAATGCGGACAGAAATGTAGTTCAGTCTGTTCGGTAACGCATACAATCTACAGACCCCAAACTGTTGCCTTGTCTGTACCATTTACAAAATAATGCGGAAATACCCGCGGAAGAAAGAAACAAATTTCTCTACTGGATCAAGCTTTGACAGTAAGGCATCATTTATCATTTTTCTCCGTTTGGTGGTTTCATACAGCAGGTCTATGGCGGCTGTTTACTGACGTGGAGCTCTGACGATAAGTATCTGGCCATACGACTGGGCGAAAACTGGTCGTTCCCCTATATTTTAAGCTTTGTGTGATCTCAATAAGACTAATTGTCGGTGATAATCAATAGTTCACTTTGCTATATCATGCCAGTTTGGAGCAACTTGGTCATTTCGAAGTTGAAGTACATTTGTTTAATGCAATTAAACACTGTCTCATCATTGGGAACTTATTGGTAGAGAGCAACATCGAAAAAGTTCCCTTGGGATGCGGTTCTCATGATCGGAATGGTAAAGGCAACCAATGCCACAAATTTAATTGCGTGTCGCAATCCAGGATATGCAGCAGATGCTCCGAAACCCCAAAAGCATTTCCAACCGCTGTATCACGGAACTTCTCACGAAGGTCAATGGCCTAGTGATCAAGGTCATAGATGGCAAGCACTACTTGTCGGGATCTACTCGCAGCCCAGGTTATCGCTAACTGATGAGTCCCAACCACGACGAAAGGCGTCTTGCAATGCAGAGACGAGAGTACATGGCACCGAAGCGCTCCATTTCGAAGCCGGTCCTCGTAAACGGAATGGCACAGGCTGACTTCAAACCGAATGTACCCCACAATTGGTATTGCATGTTTCAGTCCATAAGATAAACGCTGGGTGATCCAAACTCCGACAAAGAAGCTGTCCCTGTTTACAAAATTTATAAACGATAGTAAATATGGGACACGATGTACACTCCCGCAGTGTTTCTTGGTGACCCATCTTAGTCTGGCTAACCGATATATTTTCATCTTTCTATTTCCGCAGCATGATGTTGGGCTACCTTCGGATAAGATGTACATCGATACCAATTATTGGTTACAAAGAACAGAATAATTCCAGGTAATCAAAGAAATTGTAGCTCACGCTTTCTATTGGATCCTGTAGACCTGTTTACAAACGGACTGCTGTTTATTATGTTCATCTGCTCCAGTATATCTTCAGGGATCGTCTCCACTACACATCCACTTTCCAGTTTATTATTACTCCGTCCTTACTGCTAATTTATGTATGAGTAAGATTTCGTGCGGTCATAATTTCACCGCGCCCATTATATGACATGGTATGAAGCACTAATTAATGGTAAATTGTAATTGCCTTTTGGATTTACACAGTACAATGTTTTAACCCCAGTACATGTATTTTGCTTAATAAAACTGACAAAACACCTAAGTAAAGTTAGTTTCAGCTAGTGCATCCCTCTGGACTATATTGTGAATAATGAAAATATGAAGTTCCTTTCTTTTACGGTAGCGTCCTCCTGCTTCCAGTGCATTCCAGCTTGAGAGCTTGCATTATGAAATACTTTGAAGCGCGAAAATATTCACCGTTCAGGTTGTAATAAGCTAAACATAGTTAACAGTTTTACTTGCGAATTCCGCCTACAATACGTTGGGATCAAGGTGGAATAATCTAACCATACGTGACCATAACGCCATAGTTTTAACACGTTTGTCCTACTATGTTGTAAAGCTATTTGCTTGCGACCTAAAATGTGACCAATTACAAACATGTAGCAAAAACCGTTCCTTGTACAATGCTTAGGTCATTTGCACATGTGTTAAAATTGCTTATATGCCTAACTTTTAAAATACGGACGTTGTTTCCACTGAATTTATCGGTGTTTTGTTTACCAGCTGTAAAAGCCCGCTTGGCTGGATGACCTAACTCTTCTTTCGGCAAAATTAAAAGTTATAAGCAATGCACTTAAGTAAAACAAAACGAATATATGATCATTAGGTGGTTCGCGAACTTACATGTTTGGGCCAACCCTGATGAAGCCACCATTCAGATCAGCATAATTGTTACATCAGTTCTCCATCGCCGCTCTTTCCATTTTTCCAGCAGGTCACCATCTGAATACGGGTTGCACAGACTATCACTTAACAGATTCAGACTCATGCATTTTTATTGCATATTTTTGGCCTCTGAGCGCCTTGACCGACCATAAACGAAAGGCGAAAAGTGGCTTGTGACAGACAATGCAAAGCAAAGCTTCAGAGTGCTCCGTAAAATACCACATCTCGGTTATTTCAATACGGAACATACGACAGAAGGTTTCCTTCAGATGATTAATTTATCACTCGGTAGCTGATATTGTATGCCACTCAAAGCCTGTGTACTTCATGTTAAATTCGTAATGGCAAGCAAGCAAAGTGCGAATAAAAGCTTGATTTAAACATTATATCTATATGCCAACAAAAATATGGTATTGATAGTTCTGAAATATTTTCAGTCGACTCCTTGTACTCAGTATTGTTTGGTAAAAGTCAATCGGAATAAGTATTTTAACTCCAGTCACCTAGCAGACAGGGGCTACATAACACAACAAATCAATATGCCGTGGAATTCCAACAGGGGCGTTGACAGTGTTCCGTCATGGGTTTTTTCTTCACTTCGACTGTCTCTCACATACCCGCGGAAGCACGGGGCCTAAAGAGAGCGTGTAATTATTCGCTAACCCACATAACATAATTGTGATCCCAGAAGGAGTGAGATAGGGAAGTATCTGAACGAACCAAGAATGCTTTCGATGCAACCGATAAATCATGACCATGCATAGTATTCCTGAGAAGATGATTTCATATGACTGCGTCCCCGGTTCATGGCAAGACCAAGTGACTGAAGAGGTAACCGACCACAAGTGGGCCAAGTTGTATTTGGTTTAGCTTACAGGACCAACGCCACCAGGTTATGCACTAAATGTTTGGAAATCCAAAGGTTTCCTAAAGCACTATGGGTCTCTGGTTGCAAATTTCTTAGTAGAACTAATAGAAGTGGTTTTATCCCGCAAGTTGTCACAGAAAAGTGTGATGTTCAGCCCAAACCGCTGTATATCAGCATGCATATTTTGTGTAAATATGGTCACAGGTTAGGTCGCCCACACAATCAGATGTGTGAGAGTGAGAAATATTCAGGCGCCCGTGCAGCCAGTAACGCGAAAACCAGCGTTTGCACTAACAGTGATCGACGCTAACACATGTGTAAACAAACGGGGCGAGATTCACGCTAAAATGGGGTCGACAAGTTGCCGAATGTGAATTCAATAGGAGTCGCGCATGCAGTAAGATGACATCCCTTTCCAGTCTCATGCAAAATCGGGTGTCAAGAACGGTCAATATCTAACGCTTATCTGCCTCGGATACGGTCCAAGTAACTATTCGGGTTAATTATCCATGTCACAAACACAGAACAAATGCTTCAAAAGGGATATGCAAAGAATCAATAACTGTAGCAATTAGCCGTGTTATAACTGCAGACGACTTGTGTGCAATTTTGGAGGCGCAAATTCCCAGAATATCACTTCGCATTCCGTGCATCGTTTGAAATTACTATGGTAGTCTGTTTTTGATTATGCTCGTAAATCCTCAGGTGCTTAGCTAGTCTGATATGGGTTCTACATTGCAGTTGACTCCAGCTTGGTTGGCTAGCTGAACACTATCCACTTGGTGCCAGCCGGGTGGCATGTGACTCGCCACTAAATAAAGTCAGTGCCCAACCTTACGCTGACAAGATTATCAAAGCCACAGACGTCAAACAATTCTTCAGACACAGGCGACGCGATGGAATTCATTCAAAAGAACAGCAACACATTTCCAAACACAAGCAACACACCCACATACATACCTACATTTATGGGTCCACATATATAACAATCCTATTATACTATTACATAATTTATGAGCAATTGTTGTACTATTACTATGATCATGCATTTAACGGCGTGCCGCGTGGCCGCGAATAGCAATTTATTTAGTTAAATTGCCTTTTACTTATACAGTTAAATTATTCACCTTATGCATGAATTTGCCCATTCTAGTTTATACACTGGCCGTTTACGCTGATGTAATAAGGTATTGAAGTTCCATATGCCCAAGCCACTACTTTCAAAGACATTAGTAAAATAACAAGAAGTTAGATCCCACACCATTTTCCGACCAGCTGGATGCGCTTATGCTCTTGTTGCACATTGTCGGTTACGTCCGATGGGGATTGAATAACTTCCTTATAATTTACGCTCATTGTTGCGGGCCATTAAAATTTTGAGTACAACTGATGGCAAGGTGCTTTAGTTTGTGCCTTCCCCTTCCATTAGAACGTGCATATTTCTTTGAAAAAAGATACACCGATTCAAGCTCAAACTGCAGTCCAAGCGTGTGAATACCTGTGGCCCAACCGAGTCCCTTAGGAACCTGGCATGCAATGTTGTCTAAGGTCTACGTATTTTGCACGCTAAAAGATTTGTAAATATGACATCGTATCATTTGCACTTCTTATTTGCAAGCATACAGTCGTATTATCATGGATCCTCGCTAGATACGAGGCTTGTGGTTGAAGTTGTAGGAAGTACTTCATTAGAATGCCCCAATTTTTCTATCAGAATATTTATTCTGTGGTTATATGAAAAATGAGATGAAAGCCTGGAAACGGAGGCCGCTAGCGCCTTCCCAGTTTATGCCAGGTACCATGCTCAGTGGGTGCTTAAAAGCTAGACAATTAGCAAGTAATCTGGACCATAACGAGGTGAACAATGTAAGCAGTCATTAACCGCTGTGTCAAGCATTGCTAGTCGTGACTCGGTGGGTTGGGAGTAGAGGTCACAATTGATCACCTAATGGTCCCAGATTGGAGGCTTGCTATCCCTACCTGATGAGAACAAATGAGGTCGAAGCGCATTGTGGTGTGCAGTGAATTTTGGTGGGCAACACCTAGTTTCTTTCTATTTCAACTGCTCGAAAATTGCATGAAGGCTTTTGGCATGAGGAATACATTCACTCTTGGTAATTGCCGAAACATTTATTATTTGCACAGAAGATTCCGTGAATATAACAAAAAGAAACTGCACAAGTTCAGCTAGAGAAATGTGATGGAAAATGTCTGCCTTTAACATTCGAATATGTAATTGTGCGAAAAAATATTACATCCAATAGCAATAGATTTGTTAACAAAATACACATCAATCAGCAAGGCTTACTGCTGCGACATGTTCTTGTTGACTCAATTGGCATTAAGTTTTCAGTGTCAAACATCGTTACAAACAGCGGTTCATTAGGTTAGGTCTATGACATCAAGGCGCGACATACATCTAAACTGTGCTTTGGTCAGCCATTTTCTTCTAAACAAAATAACCTCACTCCGCCGTCAAGTTTGACAGTTTGTCAATAATAAGGTTGACATCACCACTGCACTCACGTATGATACGTTTGAATGTTTTCTCATCAAAACGAAATCCCATCATGTATAATTGTCTAGATAAATCAAACGTATTTTCTGGTATAGTCCAGGTCCGACTTAATGCTTCTGTCTCGAAATAATCAGGTTGAATTTGCGCCTCCCTCTCAACATCCTTGTCGACCGGCTGTTGAGTATTTGGGAGGTCATCTTTAGCACACTCCCCGTTTGTTTGCTCAACAGTAGTTACCACATTATCAGGAGCTGCATCTTTGACCTTGACCTCTGCTGGACTGATACGCTTACTTCTTGATTCCCTTACAACTGGAAACAATCCTCGGCTAGCTTTTAACCTAAAGGCTGCAGCTCTTTCCTTTGTATCGTCGAATAAAGGCTCAGGTTTGATGTTCACTGAAGCATTTGTTTGAATCGACAATACTGGATGTGTGGATGTAAAGTGTCGCTCATTATTCGTTTCTACGGCAGAGCTGACGGTAGAGCTGACGGCAGAGATACAGTTATTCTCAACATCACCATCCGTGTCAAGATTATTTTTCGCAACCTCAGTATTCTCGTTGACATCCATTACGCTTTCTTCAGCCGCATCAGAACTGTTGAGTTGTGAGTAAAGTTGCATTGCGGTGAATAGGTCAATTTTATCAACTGGCTCTGCCATGAGACGAATACACTTATCATTCGCTTGATTTTCTTCAAAAAAATCGATCGCGTCTTGTAACTCTTCTGTACTGCGGATGCTACAAACATCCTCGCCATCTGCATTGACATAGACAAGATGAATAAATGTAGGTAGCAAAAAGACATTTTCACCTGCCAGCCATACATGGAGAGCAAATAATATTAGTACATATTGATAAATATTCACCCATTAAGTCCTCATTATGAAAGTGGTGTGGATAATGTAGGTCACTTGTGGAAAACCGTTTTTTTGTCACAAATATGGAACGAATGTTTGCGCTTTCCTACAGTTTCGCCCCATGGGTAGTGTGGCAGTTTAAAATTACAACGGATGCCTACAAAGGCACAATCACATTCCCTCGTTTACAAAGCTCGGCTATTTAACAATAAACGTTGGTCAGACAACAACCCCGAGTGAGCACATAACACGAAATGGTTCCATCACGCAATACCAGTCTCCTCAATGTCTTATTTGGTATGATCCAGGGAACTCAGTGTTTTAAACCCCGTAGAAGTTTACAATGAATGAGCATCTTCAGATTGCCTAATTTGTATGTATTAAGCAACTTGTGGCTAGCTGGGAATTCAATGAATCAGTTTGATTAATTGAAGCAATTACCATGATAATCATTTAGCAAAGCGTGTAAGGTATATCTGGCTTCTCGAGCGGTGTGCTTAAATGTTCTCCAAACTCCTAAACTATGGGCATCCAAGAACATCAAGGTATCTTCCATCTGCCCCACTACGATACACTGAATTCCCTAGGCGCGCACAGCAGTCGGTATCGGCGCTTGCGGGGGAACGTGTAATGATTTAGCAGATCCTGAAGAACCACCACATCGGCGGTCTACTGCTGGAACTGAAACACAATGGTAAACTAATAGGTGATCATTGAAGCTGACAATAGTTCATAACCCGCTGGAATACTGTAGACATTTCTTCTCACTTCGAGTGTGTCAGCCGTAGAAAGTTCTCCCAACTTAGATTGTTTCTGTCTCCGACCTACGGATATTTAACAAGACTTTAGGAAGCAGCTCACAGTTAGCATTTCATTGTATATCTTGCTTTGGTTGGAAGCTATATATCGCAAGTAAACGGTGTGTTTGAAGAATGCTAACCAGCCGGATTTATAAACATGAACGTTTGACCCACGTAGTATTTTTATGCAGTTCTCAATGGGAACTGCATTTTGAGTCCAGGAAACTGCTTTGCATTTATCATCATGTGTTCTTTAAATTTTTTCCAGCACATGCGACTTGTAAAGCATTGCTTTGTTATTAATAGTATACTAATGTCCTAGTGTACAAGTAACCCATCAACGACTAACCATCAGTTTCGTTATTTACGTGTGTCTCTCTCTTGGTAAATTTACTTACTCTTGGACATCGAAATGCATTAAGCACGTTGTGTTGCGTTAGTGCGCACGCAAACCGAATATGGATCTACCTATCCGTTCATGCATGATTTTACCGATGGTAGTCGCTAAGCTGTCCGTCACCGCTGGTATGTTCATCGTACACACAGGAACAGTGGCAGCATGATTGCAGTAAATCTAGTAAAAGTTTGTGGTTTTAAGCAACTTACTAGAGTCAGCCACTACAAAAGTGAATTCCAATTGAGCTGGGAATTATCGGTTAAGGACAATCGAAAGATTCCAATAAAACGCACTAAATTCTTTTCCCAGGGTCTTAACTAATTGAGTATTAGATATCATGGGAGAAGGAGTTTCCACGAGGTTTAAATTGATTATTAAATCAACTTCGTTGTACAGTGCAGTCGTACATTAATAACAAAATGTCGAAAGTTTACCACCTTTCTTGTGATTGCTAGGATATGAACAACAAAACGAAAAGAAGAAAACACGACACTAATATGCAAAGCCTTTTGTTATACTCACCACGGTGATTACTAAACGTATACAAAATGCCAGTCTAGATGGTGTAGGCAAATCAATTGAGTGGGCTGTTCACTGCGTTTTATCTCCTCCAGATTTACGAAGATTCTCTTTCTCGATGCGAATGGGCTATGCTCAGGGTCGATTTCTCTGTTATCAATGTTAACGTCATATCGGAGACAACGCAGTTAGTAAGCGCATTCCACGACTGGCAAACACGAAGGTAGACCAACTGCAACCGACATAACGGGTAGCTTCGTTTTATGCACAACTTGAACTTACGGCTCCTCAGTCTCTTGCTGTGACTGAATGGTTACGTTGAGTCAATGCATATCCCGTTACTTCAGTGTTGGTCTGTTAAAATCCAGTCGTTTAAGTTATATTTTAGTGGTAATATCGCAGGCGAAGTTCATAGCCTTTCTAGTGGCAATTCGTACACTGATGGATGAAGATTATTTGCTTTGTTACAAAATTCCCAAATGAAGTTTTGCAAACCGCTCTTCAGGAATCTTTGGGAAGTAGGAAGCTTCATACAATCACTGTACAATATATCCTAATAAGGTTAATATAATTTGATCTAACTATCATACCAGATGGCACAAAGATACGCGTAAGATATATGGTAAATGCAATCAATTTAGTGCACTCGGGTTTGTTCTGCTCCAACGGTAGTTTAAAATACCTAGCTCATTAATCTGTAAAAGCAAAAGTTCTTTGTTACGACCGACTTAATCTTTCGGCCTAATCAAGTCAATGACCAGCCTAACGTACGCTACAATACTGCTCCCTTAGTTGACAGTATTTTTCAAAACTGTTTTGAAGCGTTGCTTTTTAAGATTAGGACAAACCTTTATAACGCTGCATGTGACAGTTCTATATAATATTCTGGTAGAAATAGAACATTTTGTAGGTATCTACAACAAATACAAGACATTGTTGTCTATCTCCAGCCCAGTGAAATAACGACATGTTCGCCAGACCAGACGGCCAGCGCGGTTTAGCAACATAGCCAAACCATTCGAATCACAAGCAAAATTTCTTCTAGGTACATATACTCTAAATGGATCAACACTGACCATATCCATAGGTTTATGAATCGGTTTGATATGTTTAAAATGTCCCGCCTACTTTCAGAGTCTCGTTGAGTATAAGCCCACATATTTCAGTGGAGTTGCGTCGCGTTGTGTTTCCATCTCCTGTTTCACACAATTCCCTGCAATATTTTATAAATATGCGTGTGCTGAGCACAAGTTGCCAGTTCACCTGAGCAAACTAGAGCAAATGTTACTAAAGTTCGTTAATGACTGTTAAATAGCCAAACACATTAACAAAAAAGGAAAATGTGCGTTCCACTGTACCTGATAAAAGTTTTCATATCTACCATTCCTTTTTTGCCCATATTATCTGTTATACATTTCATATGGCCTCACGCATATGTTGTCAATGCACTTATAAACGTCAGAGGTACATTTCACGTCTGGTCGTTTCCGTAAAGTTGGAAAATTTATCAAAGGGTGTAGAAGTCAAACTAGGTTGTTGCTAGCAACCAACCTTTCCTTCTCACAATGGAACAATGAATTTAGACGGGTTCACAAGCGTTGATTTATAAGTCCCGTTAGATGGTTATCAGGTATCTCGGCATAATAATATTGAGAAAAATAATAATAATGGTAAAACAGTTAGTACTTAAATATGAAAATAAGGATATCGTTTGCTTCGTTGTAGTTCTGCAATCCGCGTAGATTCACGGCACACACAGTTTTCATCAAATAAATCCATGTTAAACTCCAGGAGTAGGATAAAGACCCAGCGCTAAGTGACGAAGCGGAAGTGCATGATTACCTCATCCAACCCTTTTGAACTACTTGTAGTGTCGTTGCAGAGACGACGGAACATTCCACGGGTAGCGGACACGAATAGAAAAGAAATTTCTGTGGCACTCCAGACGGCTAAACTATTCTGTGAGGCTTAGTTATTGGCCCCTCAGGTTTGTAATGCTGCTGAGTTGCAGTAAAGGGCTGCACCCATGATGTGGGTTTTGCAGAATCAAGTCTGCCGTAATCAGGTCTCCTCGTAATCTTGATAGCTTCCGCAGAATACCACTGTACGTTCTTAGATGCCCAATGTTGTGGCTGCTCCAGTGCATTAAGGTCCTGTTTCAGCCATGAATGCCAGCCTTGAATTACGTATTGGACATGGAGACGAACGTGGGCATTGAGCATTTGTCAAAATATGAAACTGTCTATTTGTCCAAACGCCCGTCGCAACGGCCCGACGTGTTGGTTTCTAGTCTTCGGCGCCTTTTTGGATTGTCTGGAGCAACTCAACTCAACTTGAACTAGCACACCCAAGTCACGCTCGACAGTTGATTGATGTAGTACATTCATTCCGAGCAGGTATGTATAGGTGCTTTGATGTCGGATGGAAAGTACCTTGCATTCACTCACGTTGAAATGCTGCAAAATTTGGGTTGACTATTGATATACCGTATCTAGGTCACTCTGAAGCGGATGCTAGGCGGCGTTCACCTGAATCCTTTTTCAAAGCTTGATATCACCGGCAAACATTAAAAAGCTTTGAATTCATTGCCTGTGCGAGGTCATTACAAAACACCAAAAAACGTGGACTTAGTGCTAAGCCTTGCGGCGCATCACACGTGACTTGCATGGGGTTCGATAAAGAGCTCCGAACTCAGACCATTAATTACTGTTGAAGTAGAAAGTTGGCAATCCTGCTTAGAAAAAGGTAAACGGTCCTTAATGCTGGATCTCGGAGCGTTGTATCCGATAGTCAATACCATCGAAAGCCTTCGAAAAATTCAAGTAGATCATATCAAAGCCTTCTCCAGCGTCCGCTGATTCGGTCAATCTACTGCGTGCGGTTAGTAAGTTCGTTGTGTATGACCGCTGTCGAAGAAAGCCTTGCTGCTCAAGCCTGGTGATATTACGGTTTTCCAGATAACATACCAGTGCATCGGGAACTATGGATTCTATGACCTTGGAGAGTATAGGGAGAAGGGATACTTCTCGGTAGTTAGAGGGCTCAGTTCTGCTTCCTCTCTTGTGAATTACCGTTATTATTCCAAGCTCCCATATAGAGGGAACCTGGTTCTGAGCTAAACAGCACTAAAATAACTGAGCTAAAGCTTTTGCCAGTTGGCTTGCTGCTGCTTTCAGTTCCCCATGGATGAATAATATATACGCCTTGCGAGCCGCGTTTGCGTAGAAAGGTCATCTTTTGCAATACAGCCTTCTGGATCCAAGTGATGTGGGTTAGTCCTGGCGAAGAGACGACAAAGGTTGGAAGATCGCTTGGTGACAAGACCCTCTGAAACGTGGGGGTATATTGCATCCGCAGCGCGTTTGCTGCTTTCACAGCCGTCATGGTGGGGTCATTGACCTTCTTGTGTGGGTAAATACTTGTCTCGCATTTCGTAGGCCAGTGACATGATTTTACGGCAGTTTGTGATTAGCACTTTAGGTTTTTCGATGTCCTGTCGATAGACGGCATTGTCGTCGCTGAGCAGTTGATTGCACTGATTACGTTTATAGTGTACCGGAAAACAAGCTCTTTCAGTACTTTGTAACATTGCATTTTACGGTGGTTTTAACCTTCGAAACTTCCACTTGTTTTATTGACTGCACATCAGTTGACACAAACCGTTTTGGTGAGTATCTCGCTGCACGTTTCTCACTCTGTCTGATTCGCTTCCTATTCTTCTAGCCTGCACAAAACACGTTGGGTTCTGTCGCGTCCGACTTCTATACTGTCGTATTTGACACGTCTTACGTGTCATTGCTTACCGACTAGTATCCCAGGCTCCGCCCAACAATTGGTGACCCCCTGTCAGGAACACGTCACCTACCATTTTGCATTTTCATTCTGCTGAGCTCGTTCCAATGATTTTGTGATTCATTACTTGTGATCATATTGTTTTCTCACCTACCACATATTTTAGATGCTTTTTGCAATAGATTATCTAGAGGATAAGCCGTCTCCATGCGCGGTTAACGCCGTTCAGCCTGTTATGGTCAATTCTGTTGCATTAGCCCCTCCCCCTTTTTGGGAGAATGATCCTTTGTTATAGTTTTGCACCTGGAATCCGTATTTTATATTCGTAATATTTCTTCTGATTTCGCCATGTATAATCAGCTAATATCTTGCCTTCCTCAGAGTATATCCTCGTAGGTGAGAGACATCATACTTTGTCCCCCTCTAGTAGTGAAATACGAGATTCATAAACAGGCTATTATTCAGCGAATCACGTCTTCTGACAAGGTCCGCCTGCAGCAAGTATTTAGTGATCTGCAGCTAGAATATAGGATGCTCTCAGCCTTGTTGCGCGAAATGCAACAGCTCATCGGCACGTCCAACATGGACGTAGGGATTCTCCGCGAGCTGTAAATGCAACGCCTTCCTGAAGGCACTCAGGCTATCCTTGCAGTAGCAAGTGATTTGCCCATCACAGCAATTGCAGATCGAGCAGACCGTGTCATCGAACGGCACCGGCCAGAGACTAACACCACAGCACCTAAGCAGCTTTGTGCTGGCGCAACCACAACGACAGGCGCGACTAGCCCACCGTCGACAATAGACGCATTATCATTGCAGATAGCGTCGCTTCAGCGCCAGATCGAGGAACTCACTTTAAACCGAAAGCACCGCAACCGCTCCGGATCATCGCCCGTCGCACAAAACCTAATGCCACATGTTACTGCTTTTATCACTCGCGTTTCGGTAATAAAACCCGTATTTGCGTACAGCCGTGTAGCTACTCCGCTATAGATGATCCGCCCCGCCAGCATGTAATGGCCACGAACGACGTCGGCAAGGCCCATAGTCGTCTCATCTACAGTACGGATTATGATTCCGATACCCAGTTCTTAGTTGATACCGGGGCGGGAGTCAGCATCATTCTCCCTATGCCCGGTGAGCCTACCACTTCTCTGTCGACAAGCCTCACTGCCGCCAATGGCACGCCAATAGCCACCTACGGTCATCAGTCTCTTACCCTGGACCTAGGTCTTCGGCGCAAGTTCCGCTGGGAATTCACTGTCGCTGCAGTCCCCTTTGCCATCATCGGCATAGGCTTTCTCAGGCATTTCGACTTCTTGGTCGATGCGAAATGCCAGATGATAGTCGACGCTGCAACGAAACTCAGTGTACGTGGCGTCACCGCCGATGTCACATCTATATCCTCGTCTATGTATTTCCCCAGACCTCGCCAGACTACGCTAACCTCTTTTCTCAGTATCCTAAGCTGGTTCAGCCAATGAGCATAGCTTGGCCTGTGGCAGCTTAAGTCATGCACCACATACGGACGAATGGCCCACCCGTCTCACGCCGTCCACGCCGACTATCGCCCGGGAAACTAAAGGTAGCTAGGACGGAGTTTGAGCACATGCTTGAACTTGGAATAATCCGCCCTTCTGACAGCCCTAGGTCCTCGCCCCTGCAGATGGTCCCCAAGAAATCTGGTGACTGGCGCCCTTGCGGTGATTACCGCGCACTCAATCGCCTAACCGTCCTAGGTAGGTATCCCATCCCACACATGCAGGACCTTACAGCATGCCTCACAGGTAAGATGATCTTCAGCAAGATCGATCTATTTCGCGCCTATCACCAGATACCCGTGGAAGACAATGACACTCCTTAAACAACCGTCATCACTCCTTTCGGCTTATTTGAATTTTCAAGAATGCCATTTGGACTGTGCAACGCAGCACAAATCTTCCAACGCTTCATCCACGATGTCACTCGTGGCCTTTACTTCGCATATTCCTACCTCGATTATATTTTAGCTGCCAGTTCATCGGAACAAGAGCATCTCGAGCATCTTCGAACTCTCTTCCAGTGCATGACCCAACACGGTGTCACAGTCAACCCGACTAAGTGTGAACTCGGCGAATCAACGGTAGAATTCCTAGGCCACTTCGTCTCATCATCTCGGTATCGAAGTCCTTCCTGATAAGATCCAGGCAATCAACGACTTCCCAGCTCCGACTTCGTTCAAGCACGTCCGTCGATTTTGTAGTTTGGTCAACTACTATCGACGTTTCATTCGGCGCTGCGCTCAGCTCATACAGCCACTGACTGACTTACTCAGAAAAATAAACGTAAGTTCGCTTTTCCTGACACAGCACAGGCAGCCATCGCCGAGCTTGAGGATGCTTTCTCCAACATAGCCTTCCTCGCTAATTCCGAATCGACTGCACCTCTTTCTATTACGACTGATGCCTCAGATGTCGCGGTAGGAGCCGTCCTTCAACAACACGTTGGTGAGCAATGGCAACCCCTTGGGTTCTTCTCCATGCGCCTGCAGTCAGCGGAATCCTGCTACAGCACGTTTGGCAGAGAACTGCTCACCATGTACCTAGCGATGCGTCCCTTCCGGCACACACTCGAAGGCCGCGCTTTCACGGTCTACACTGACCACAAGCTCTTTAACTTTGCCTTCAACTCGGCTTGTGACAAATACTCACCACGGGAAACAAGACACCTAGACTTTGTCACGCAGTTTACTGCTGATATACGCCATGTCTCAGGTGTCGACAATCCCGTCGCTGACGCTCTCTCACGCGTCAACCTCACTCTCCAGTCTTTGTCTACCGTCGACCTTGCCGCCATGGCATCGGCTCAGGCTCAAGACGAAGATATAGAGCGCACTCTGCAGTCCACTTCGCTGCATGTGCACCCTGTTCCTCCCCAAACCACGGAAGGAACCATTCTCTGTGACACTCCCACAGGTTGTCCTAGGACCCTCATGCCCGTCTCCTTCAGACGCACGGTCTTTGACGCACTGCGCTTACTATTACATCTTGGTATCCAAGCATCTTTGAAACTGCTCACCGAAAGTTTCGTTTGGCCACGCGTAAAGAAAGATTTTCGTACCTGGGCTCGCGCCTCCCTTCAATGCCATCACTCTAAAGTAGATCGTCACACCCGCAGTTCTCTTGGTTCATTTCCTGCCCCGGACTCTCGGTTCTCGCGTGTACACTTAGACCTAGTACGTCCTTTTCCTCCGTCACGCGGATTCGTATATATTCTTACATGTGTCGACCGCTTCACCAGATGGCCAGAAGCCATCCCGGTAACAGACTGCACAGCTGAGACTGTTATCCGGGCCCTCTTAGAGCGGTGGGTTTCGCACTACAGATGCCTATCCACCATCACAACGGACCGAGGAACGCCTTTCCAATCTTAAAAATTCGATACGTTCTGCAAATTCTTAGGCTGTCGCCGCATTCATACCACAGCGTATCACCCAGCAGCTGACGGGTTAGTAGAACGCTTCCATAGACAGCTTAAAGCCTCCCTCTGCGCCTCCTCCGACCCCAGCTGGAGCGAAAACATTTCCTCCGTACTCTTAGGTATTCGCGGCAGCATAAAAGCTGACTTGTAATGTGCACCAGCAGATCTGGTTTACGGCACAACGCCAAAATTGCCAGGAGAATTCATTTCACCTCCCGCATCGTCGGGTATGCCTCCGCTTAACTTTGCGTCCTCCCTAGCTCAACGCATGCATTCATTACGCCCGACTCTGCCCCGTGAACAAACTAGAGATGTGCAAATGCACAGCGGACTCTCTACCTGCATTCACCTTTTCCTCCGCACCAACGCAGTGCGGCCCTTTCTCCAGCCTAGCTACACTGGCCCTTTCAGAGTTCTGCAACGGTCTCCGAAACATTTTACTTTAGACCAGAATGTTCACCGAACAACGGTGTCCATTGACCACCTCAAAGTGGCTATCTTTGACGAGCCACTTGCAACCCATTCTGATGCTCTTGCACAAGCACTCGCATCTGTGGTGACTTCCTGAGCACTGGATAGCCCGGAATCCGCCGTACCTCATGACTTGCAACCTATCCCGTCTCAACCCCAGGCAACCGACCGAAGCGGTAGACAGGTCAAACGTGCGGTCGGTTTTTCAGATTTTGTAAACGTTTGCTATTTCCATTAACACGCCATTTTCGTCTTTACTGGTTATCGTGCGTCTTGTTCACAAACGTTTTGCAAAATCGACAAAAAACCCAAAACATATTAAAAACCTAAAAAGCGTATTTGCTTTTATCATGCATGCCATGTTCCCTCTCCGGTGTCAAGCCACTTCCCCGACCCTTGTACTCCCCCTCTGAGTTCTACCTTCCAGAAACTCAACAGCCGGAACTGCCCAGGCAACCCTCGAGTGACTCGCCAACCGGCTCAACGCAACCCCGGAGTGACTAGCTAGCCGACCCAAGGCCTCCTTCCTCATCCAAGGAACAGACAGTCGCCCTCGACCGCAGACACCCACGAAAGGATTGGTCCCCAAACGCCGCCTAGGCATTGCCGACCAGGACTCTTTCGTTTCTTCGTAGAACGACGAAGCCTGGATTTCTTCGTGGGACGAGGACCGTGGACTTGTGGTGTGGTTGGGTGGTGTGATAACTTCTAAGCGCACCGTCGGGTCTACAGCAAAGGGAAGGTCCTGTTGGCCTTTCTTCCGGACTAGCCAGTATTTTTGCAGTCCGACCAACCCGCCCGGACGGCCCACTGATGATGCACTCTGGTCCACACGATCATCATAAATAATAACTAACCAAAGCCTGGACCCAGCGAACTCTGCTACACACCCCACATTGGTAGCCCTTACTCCAGCCCATGCAAATATTCGCATCCACCCTCACCTTCCGTTATCCCCTACTAACAGCTCCATCTAAGGCTTCCATCCTTTAGCCTTCGAGAGGGAGGCCCTTGTAGTGTACCGGAAAACAAGCTCTTTCAGTACTTTGTAACATTGCATTTTACGGTGGTTTTAACCTTCGAAACTTCCACTTGTTTTATTGACTGCACATCAGTTGACACAAACCGTTTTGGTGAGTATCTCGCTGCACGTTTCTCACTCTGTCTGATTCGCTTCCTATTCTTCTAGCCTGCACAAAACACGTTGGGTTCTGTCGCGTCCGACTTCTATACTGTCGTATTTGATACGTCTTACGTGTCATTGCTTACCGACTAGTATCCCAGGCTCCGCCCAACACGTTACTCTACAAAGTTTCCCCAAATTTCTGGTGTTGCAGCTTCTCTGTACACTCGCCACGCTGCGTTGTGTACTGTCATGCATTTTCGAGTTTTGCTTCTAACGAAAGAAAGTAAGGTACACGTATTGCAAACTCTTGTCTCTCAGGCAGCTGCAATCATTTGACTGAATTGGTTGTTGTACTCGAGCCAGGCAACTTCCAGGGTTTCTCGTCAAAGAATGAGCAAGCTATAGTGCTGATGAGCTGGGTTATTCCATCGTAACTTGTGTTGGTTGGTACAGCCTCATAGTTCTGATTCCGATATTCTGCATAGCAGATAAAATTGAAACATGACTGCAGGATTACTGCGACCCAACGAGAAGTTTACGGCTAACACGTCGATCATATGTACTTCGTTGATGAGCACAAGATCCAGCCCAGATGGCCTGTTACCTGTTCTGAACCGAGTGGTCAAAGTGATGTGATTGCAGAGCGGAACAGTGGTTACGAGCTCCATGGGTCGGCTTTGAGTAGTTCTCTGATCGTGGCAGGAGTTTCCTAAACAGTTTACCTTGAAATAATCCATTATAAGGAAGTGAGTGTACTTTCGCATTAGACTGTATATTAATGAAGCCGCAGTGTGGCAATCGGTTACGGGTGTAGGGTTGGGGGCGGTACACCAAGGCAAAACGACAAGCGGCTCTGCCTTTTAACTGCAAGCGGCACTAAAATAGTCGGGGAACTACGAGTTTGAATTCTTCACAACTTCGCATTGTAACTCGCTTCGGTAATACAGAATTATCCCTCCTCCATTTGTAATTCCATCTTTCCGGATGAGCGACATGCCCGGTAGCAAAGCTTCAGTTTCCGTCATTCCCGTGTGCAACTACATCTCATGACATCATATGGCGAGAAAGCTTGGTAATCTGTCAATTTGGTCAGTTTATTAAAACGCCCCTCAGCATTTGTAGAAATAGAGTGCCAGTTTCTCGGTCTCTTGCAGCCCACAGAGGGCTAAAGGTGAAAAGTGTGGAAGAATGCTGACCGATGGGAGGACGGCAGTTACCCGTTTTTTGACGGGATAACGATACCTCGTCTGAAACGTGCTTAAATCAAGGTGCGACCCAGTCTTCGTTCAGACCTACGTCAGAGTCGAGTAAAGCAGCAGTCAGTTTGACCTAATGTATCACCGTCGGTACGTTTATTCCTTCAGGTTCTTTGATAGCTGGATTTTGCAAAGCTTTTGCGTTCTTTAACCAAAGTTCCGAAGGAAGACATTTCCTATTACTTCGCCATCGATCCAAAATATGCGTTGCTTTTTACCTGACTGAATCACACGTTTTATAATGCTAGGGCCGCATCCTCTATAATTCAGAGATAGCGGTATTTTAGTGGGCGATGGCGCCAAAATATTATACAAAATGTGTTTGCTGAATGAACCACTGTTGTACTAAATCATGTTTTCCGGCCTCTTGGACGTCGTTAGAGGGATGTTCTGGCACGCCATGTATGAAGGTTGTGTTGAGACGGTCATGCTTGCTGTGTTCCCCTTCAGTGTTTTTTTTGCTTGTCGCGTGCTTCAAGGAACATAAGTATAGATGCTTATCCTACATGGTCAGTGTCTTAGCGCGTTTGCAGAGAGTGGAAGGCTTCCACATTGTTAAAGGATTCTAGTGTTACTCGAATAAATCTGGGTTCTCCAGAGTGTGGTGAGTTCGGTTGGCGGATAATTCGTACTAAATCTATGGGTTTGGTTTTAACACTCATGAGCCGCACCATGATTTCCATTGATATTGGTCGTCCGATAACTTACCACGCAATGTGACGGTAATAGATTCAGAGACATTTGAGCAAACGACAGTCATGGCACTATTGTTGGATCCCTTTTTCGTCCATCTACAGGGTAGGGTAATTGTTTTCCTGAGCTGATGACATGTGTTGATTGTTTACTGTTTGTCTCTCTATTCGCACTAACGAGGTTTACAACAGAAGTGGCAGCAACGAAGGCCTTCCGGCAGACCCTTGCATCAATCTCTGCATATGTAACTAATGTCCCTGGGGGCTTTGTCTAGACAAGAGACATTTGAGCCGCATGTACCGATGGTTGGTGTTCGGCTGCTTTATCCGTGTTAATGCTAGATGTCAGATCTAGCGAAATTTGCTAAACCAGACGTTTCGATTGTTGCCTGACTTTCCTTGCCATGAGTACTGTTTGACTTTCGCATCTGGTCAGTTTTCACCCGGCATTCTATCAAACTCAGAGAAAGCAGGGGAGATGGAGACGTGGCTAATTGCGGTTCAGGGGAGGCAGAATGTGCAGCATTCCGTTGCTTAGAGGCGGCTACGCCTTCCTGGTGGATATTCGCTCCCATTAAAGTAATCTTTTATTTCATCCGCTGCTCGGTTTCTGCAGTTAAGCGTTCGCACTTCTGAACTGGGATAAGCCGACAATTAATGAATGGGATAGTCAAGCACGCAGCACAGAGCCAAAGGACATCTTATGAGTTATTGTGCTCTCGTACCTTGTTGGGACACGTTGCACATTTCGATGATACCCTTCCAAACAATGCGAACAAACCAAACTTTTAACTAATGAATGATGTTCTCCTACCCCACAAATGTCATTTGTTTAGAGCCTTTTCGGATGCTCATTTCTTCCATTCCACATGGTACTGTTACCTGAGCAAGTGGGTTGGTTGGCGCTCTGTATTTTTTTGAAAAATTTGGAATGCAGCTAATGCCGGCACCGGTAGCTAGATATGATATAGGTAACTTTTGTGATTAAACTCTAAATGCCACTCATGTCCATGCAGTGGGCAAAATCGATGAGTCCTACTGGTCCTCTTCAACACCTAATGTGGCTTGCAGACATTGAATTTACCTATTTTTACTTCCAGTTGATCCTGTGTTCATTCGTATAACTACAAGCTTTAGTGAAAAATAAATATAATTCAACATATCAAAAAGTCTTATTCCATATATAACCACGTCGTAAAATTTATGAATTTCCATTGATTTCCGTTTGTTATATTTCTTACAATGTTCGGCAACGCTTGCTCGGTTTTAACCTATGCCTTTCACATATACTAATACACAATTAGATTACTTTGTACAATTACACAAAATAAAAAGCGGGAAGAATGCGATTAGCTTAAAACATAATTAATCATCGATGTCATTCTCTCTCTCTCCCAATCTTAACGCTAACTTGCTAAGATTCCGACAAGTTATTAAACCACCTTTCACGATAAGGCCTCAGTTGGCAAATGCACTTCCTATACTAACCTTTAGGAGCATCACTAGTTGAATACTTTTTAATAAACACTTACATAATTTGGTTATACAATGGAACGTCTGAATGCAAATGCTCTGAGAATGTTCACTGAGAATTTGGCCAAGTCAAATAAGCAGAAGGGAATAGCACATAAAACATGCTAAACCTTCACTGTCAATTATGCATTAAATAGTTCATTAAGATAGAGACCAACCTACAGAACTTACCACTCCAGGTTACAGCGTATCCGGAGGTAGGGGTATCGATAATCTGCCTAAGTCGGGTCACAAGCATGTCGTAAGTTATGGATTCCTTTGGTTGTTTTACGTTCCATCTGGTAGTTTCCCAACCATCCTTCGCTCTGTTGGAAGGAAAGACGAGTTTAAATGTCGGCATAGCACAAATGTGACTGTTCAATGGTTACCCTCACAAATTGTTTGATTTATCTGCCGTGTTATAAATAATGTTGCTGTGTTCGTATCTTCAAGTGTATTAAATCGTCACGAGATCATTACAACACGTGACTGACAAACTCATAACCATGGTGCAGATTCGTGTGCCTTATGCTATCCACCCAGATCGCGCATGGGTAAAAAATCAATATTGAAGCAATTGATTACATCACAAGTGCTGCAAGTGAGCTACTAAGTATGGCTGTGTCAATCCTGCCAAATATATTTGGCATATCTTGCCAGTGTTGTACAGGAGTCCTTTACGCGGGTTAAAAATATATACCCGCTTACCTACATGCAGTCGGCAGACTGCTTACAGGAGTTGCCGGGCATATGTTCATTTATATTTCTGTTGTTAGTAGACAGAGAAAAGTAAAATAATATGTAAGGGATGTAGGAATCGCATCCTTTGAAAAAGTACCAATTATTTAGTGAGCGCTGCCACGCCGTCGATGGCCCGATAGGAAGAACAGCACTTCAGCTGGTGAAGTTGACAGGCATATAATTTTATTACACTACTTGTCTCATGCTGAGGTTGAGGATGCTTACATCATAACTCTTCACCGCAGTTGGGCTACACCGACTTACACTTAAACTAGTTCTTCCTGACCTGGATAAACATATCCCATTTGATATGAGTTAATTAGTTCAGTTTTTTGTTGCACGTTCCATTTTACATGTTTACTTACCTTCAGATCCTATGTTGTTTGTTTGATATCCCAGGGGTGGCTGCGTTTGATAAGAAACGTGACAGGATGCCTACCTGTCTAACACCGTCCACCTAGATTATACTACCACTAGGAGACTGCATGTCTTGACTGAGATGGACGGGGCGCATGGTCCTCTTGACGGTGCTAGGCTCAAAGAGTGGCTGCATCCAATGTGGAGCGCACTAAGTTCCAGCCACCGCATTGCGTAGGTCTGGTACGCATGATATGTAAATTGGGTAGACAGGAATGCTGCTTCTTTGCATGTTAAAGAAGTGTGGGTCCGCTCCGTTGATGAAACGTGGCTCCCGTCCACCTATCTCCCAATTTTATTCCATCGGATTTATACTGGATATGCGGTGTGTGGATGGAGCCGTGCATGGTGCAACGCAATCCACCACGGTCCTTCTGTGGGTGCAGGTGTTCAGTAGCTGTCTTATGGAGGCAGTGTTGACAAGCAAATCCGGAACTGGATGTCGCCAACCAGGCTACCATGATCTTCCATGTTATATAGAAAATACCGATGGTTTATTCAATCATCGTCATGAGTGAAAGTAAGTACGTTGTTGCGTCAAATGTGGTCAGCGTGTCACTCAGACCGATAATGCATGAACCCCACACATTATGACGCTGTCGAAACCCGTTGGACCTATCTTGACGCTTTTCACTCGTTTTTGTCCACAAGTTTTCCGTTGGACCAGACCTAGTCGTTGCGGTCTTCATCATATTGACGCAACATGCGTACAATTGGGATACGGGAGCGATTATGTGGCCAATTCTTCCAGTTATCTCACGGAAATAAATCGCCAGTGTGATTTTGCAAAAATGTGACACTCACGTAGCTACAACAAGGTAGTCTGTGCCACTAGAACTGATCTAACACAGTGCAACATTTACAACCTCTTGACGCCCCAGGTCGCTTTTCCAGATCATGTGAGATACAGCAAAGAAATGTCCCTCCATCTTATTTTCTCCTTTGCAAGTACCAGCTTGTAAATCTCAGCACGTGCAAATATCCATAGATACAAAGCAGCATGGCAGTTGGGGATAGTTTGCACTAAATCCCAGTTCACTTGTAAGTTCAGACCGTCTGCCACCATCGCCCGTGACTCAATGAAATAAGCTGGTGCCTACTTGGCGTAAGCTGCCGACCAGCATGGGTTTGATAGCGAGCAGCGTACTGAAGAAAATACGCAACACTGATGAGCACCAATAAATTGAAACGATCGTCTAGTAGTTAGACCAGTCGATCTGTTAGCTCGTGGGATAAAGCAGTTACAAGTCCATAGTTTTACTTCGTATATCATCAACGGTTGGATATGACTTTAAATGTATACGTTTCTGGTTAAGAAGCGTAGATTCATTCTCCCTTCGTGGTCTCAATGGACGAAGATAAGTGTCTTGCAAAGTTCACGTAAAGCATATTTGTGAGGTGCCCACTAAATCATTTCCTATATTCAATGTGCTCAATACTCACTACGTCTAACTGCCTTATGCTTAAACTCATGACAAAACAAGCTTCAGTAAACAATGCGCAATGAACAATGATTTATCACGGGTAAATTTGTTGGTGCTAGACAAGTCCTGTAGTGTGGTTCTAGTGAAAAAGATAGATTAATGGATAAGTGAATCGTCCATTTAAGCAAGTGCAGATTTCACTAAAATCCGGTACAACAGTAGTTTGAAAGGAGTATTGAATATGCGCATACAAAGGAATATGGTGAGTAATTCCATTACACACAATAATCGGGAAAACATAAGGAAGATGCCAAATCTACTGGTGTGTAGGTTTTTTGGTTCGATGGGATCCGTTAATCCAATAGTAGCGTTTAACAAATCATCTGCTGAAGGCGAACATATGCATGTTGATTTGTAATGCTAGGTTGACACTCAGATACAGCGGATTATATCGTGTAATGTAAAGCTATAACTGCATTGTCTAGACGTTTTTGTAATACCACTAGTTTGGGAAAAGGAACAACGTGAGGAGGGTGTTCCATGGTTAGCACATTAGAAAGGAAGAGAATTTCCATTGACAACCCAACCGGCTATGCTGTGTGGTCAGGTTTAGCTGGTGACCTCTCAGAGTAGTATTGTGTTTCAGCTTCAGAGGATGACTTTAAGTGCAGTTTCAAATCCTTAGGATCAAATAAATCATTAGGAAATCGCCACGCAGGCTTTCATGTTGTCCATTGTAGACCTCAGATTGTAAGGGAAACGAAACAGACCTTTGAGTATCTGGGTCGTCCTTCGTTGTGGTAATTTAATTGTTGTGAGGTCCTGCTTGTACCAGAGCTACCAATCGTGAATAGCGTATTTTGAATGAGGTCTAATGCAGGTAATGAGCATCTGAGCGAAGATTGATGGGTCAAGACGCCGAACGCTCCCTGCACATGGCCAAGGACTTGGTTGGCCTTTTGGACGCCTTCTAACCCTAACCTGAACAGCTAAGACCATCTTATACTACCACACCAAGGTCACATTTACTAGTAGCAAGCTGCAAAGCTTGATCCCCCAGCCTGTACTCGCAAATGTGTTGATGGCGTATGAAGTGGTAGCGTTGAAATGAAGCAGGTTCTGAGTCACCCATGCATGTGTCCTATCTAGGTCATTCTGAAGATCTACGCAGTTAATCGTTGTTTTGATGGCCCGCCATGTCTCGAGCTCATCAGCGAAGAGTGAGAAATCGGAAGTGCTCACTCATGGAAAATCGTTTATGTAAATCAGGAACAGTAGTTGACCAAGTACTGAGCCCTGCGACACTCCAGCTTGAACATCATTGGTTAATGGTCAATGGTAAATTGCGGAGAAGAAAGCCGAAGCTTGACATGAAAAGCCTGATGATCTGTTAAAGGTGATCAAACTATAGGCACAACTAGCAATAAGAAATAGTGAACAACCGAAACTTGCAACTTGCCGGTTACAGCGTTCCTGTCTGGGCAGTACATACTTGGTTTTATGTGCTACGCAAGATTTGCGTCTCTAGTTTCCGGGAGAAAATGGAGGTGGGTTAGTTTGTTTGCTTTTTCTGCTGTTTGCATAGGTCCTTTGAATTAGGTGAGATGGTGTAATATGCATAGTGTGCTGTCAACACGTGTCTTGAACAAGACTAACTTGGGGCTGAAACAACGGATTCTGAGAGGTTATGCTACGTCTGGTAAACGTGCATCGAGAAGAACTTTCTTCGATAATCTAATCAACTGTATTGTTCTGCCAATTTGAGATGATGGTCTCTAAGTTTGCTGTTGTAACTCTGCTTTACTAGGTGATGGCACAGGAGATTAGTGTTGTTAATATTTGGTAAGCCATGATTAGCTCATCATGCAAACGGCGATAACGTCCACTGAAAGTGCCAAGCATTCTGAGACGCTTTTCATGTGATAAGTGGCGCAGTCTCTTAACATTTCTGGTCGCTTGACGTTGTGGAATCTTTAAGGCCGTGAGATCCCGCTTTAGCCATGGATGCTATGATTAAAGTGCATATTCAACATGAGGGCTACACAGGCTGGAAGCATTTGATGATAAATCAACGGTTCCATTTGTCAAGAAGCACTCCGTTAAAGCCTCACGATTTGGATCCCCTTGTTCGATGCCTTGTTGGACTGCTCCGACCAGCCGAGATGTTCCTGAACCAATACACCGAGATTTTTTCGGGAGAAATTTGTTGCACATCCTGGTCCCACAGCTTATATGTGTGAACCATTCGGTGTCTTCAATGGAGCACTCGACATTTAATAACATTGAATGGAAGACGATTTTGGACAGACCACACCTGAATTTTTCCGAGGTCATTTTGAAGCTAAATACGGTCTTCTGGAGCTCTGGTCACTCGCTAAACGTTGCTTTCATTGCTGTAGTGTAAACATTTTGACTTAATTTGGCTTACTAAATTGTTTATGATAACCAAGAACAGACGGGTTCCCAGTATCGAAACCTGTAGCACTCCGCATCCTAGATGAATTGGGTCTGATCCGGATTCACCTACTCTCTCCCAGATGCCTGTTCGAGAGGAAATTGCAGATCCACCTGGAGAGAAGTTCCCTAATGCCACTTTCATGAAATTTAGCGATCCAACCGGTCGAAAGCCTTAGCGAAATCAAGGTAGGCCACATCATCTTCTGCATCAGCATCCACGGTTTCGGGCCAGCTGTTTCATGCTAACTATAGGTTGGTTATGCACAACGGATTCTGGCGGAAGCCATGTTGCTAATGAGCAAAGTAACCAAAGAACTCCAGATAAGATATGAATGCGTCAGCAATGGTATTCTCCATAACGTTCGAAAGAACTGGAAGTAAAGTCACTGGTCGCTAATTATCTGGGTCGGAACGACTACACCGTGTTTGTAAATGTGAGTTATTATCCCGTGTTTCTACATTGCAGGAGGTGCCGCTCGTCAAGGCAGTGCTGGAATAGCCGCGCCAAAGGTTTAGTCAAATATTAGCTCTCACAGCAAGCGTCATTTGGCGGATCTCGTCATTTCCTGGACGGGCCTGCAGGCGCACGGATAGCGGCTTTCTCATCCCAATGTCTGTCGTAAAATTTATATAAGTAAGTCCTGGGGTGGACACTATATATTCCAAAGATTCGGGAGGCCACATGATGGAAGGAAACGGCGGTGGATGTTGCCGTTGCCGAATATTCGACGCTTCTTTAGCAATATTAGTTAGCCCATCCGCTGTTTGAAGAGGAGAACATTTCCTTTTTACTTTGTGGATGCTGTTTATGTGCTTGTACAAAAGCTTAGCATTTGATGTTAATCGATCGGCTAAAGTATGTTGATAACCTACTTTGCCTTCTCACGCTAATTGGGTACAGTGGTTTCGATGCACAACATAGGCCTTCCAGATACTCGGACTCGTATCTGTTTTGTAGCTAAACCACGCCGCGTTGAGCATCACCATGCGTTTCCTTATCCTACTACGCATAAACGACGCCAAGTTTAGCTCTACTGATAGCCTTGGTTACCGATGTCCCATTAACCAAAATTTTAAACTTACTGACGAAACGTTCCTAGGCAATACCGGGTGCATCCTCAGTTAGGCAAATCCACTCGGTCACTTCAACGAGTCGGATTAAGGTGTCGTGACTGGTTTCGTATCGCTTCGCTAGTGTTCTCTCCTCAGAATATTCAGCACAACAAGGGTACATGAAATGCAAATTCTATTGATCACTGGGACCAAAAGGAGTATCGACTATCGCTCTCTCTATCATCAGTTCTTTATTAGTAAATATTCGGTCCAATATGGATAACCTGTTACTTAGCTAGAAACTGGTGGTCAAGTTACGTGGCTATGAAGAGGAAAGTCTAAGACAAGATCTTGTGGGTCTCTTTTGAGTCGCTCTCCTGGTGTGATTTTTGATTCTAGTGCATGTAACTTGAAATTTCCGGAGACTAGAAGGTGACTGTACTTCCTGTTTAACGCCTGCCTCAACGCATCCACCAATTTGTAGTCCATCTCAGGTGTAGACGACGTTGGGTGGTCAACAACAGCCAATAGTCCAAGATATTTTCTTCTCAGCCGAAAACCGCACCAAAATGAGTCAGGTACATCGGTTTCGGAATCGTGTATGTGTTTTCACTGCAGGTTGTTACGATAGTAGAGGGCTACCCCACTACCTTTGCTGGCTCGATCATTTCGGACGACGGAGATACATGTTAGCGCGATTTCGGCATCCGTAATCTCACAACGCAAGGATGTTTCTGTGATAGTGATGAGATCCCATGCTACCGACGAGTGTCGAATTCTTAATTCAGCTAATTTGCTGAACAGACCTTCGATATTTGTGTACATGCATGAGAGCTACTTAGAGACCTAAAATGTGTTGGAGGATTTAGATGAAGAAAGTAAGTTGACGCCGAACGAGAAAGGGTCGGCGGCTAGTCGTTTTATGGATGGGTTGTAGACTCTCGTGACGAAATCCGTATATTTTCAAGTAGCAGGTGACCCTGATCCCGGTGTTCTGTCGTGCTCTGCTGTGTCCCACCAAATGTGACGGCTACTGTTGAAACCGTCACCGAATCGGGTCCTATAGTTGTTGTTTACATTTAGAGTTGCGCCTCTACTGAGTTATCATTATTAGGTTGTGTTGTTCCTTGTGTTTTCAGACGCATTTCTGTTGGCAACTGACTACGGAAATTAGTTCGGTTCTCTAGAAGAGTTTGTGCCTTTAGTTCTGAGGGCAACGCCAGTTTCAACAGCATGTGGTCTCACCCCTTATAGCTCAGTGACTCACATGTATGCGTGATTCTCGGCGATGCAGACAGTGTTGGGGTGATCCTTCACGTTTTTCTCTTTTTGATCTAAACTAATGGTTTCAGCTGCGATGAATTGAGGTTATAGCGTAGGACTTTTGGTATGTTGCTGCGCGGTTTGGCGCTTCGGGATTTACAGGAAAGGACAAGTTGTGCGCAGCACTAAACTTGGTGCACAAGGACTTTCCTAGCATCATTTCAGAAGGCCTATTCCTTGTAGCTCTGTGTTCACAGGTTCTGTATGCTAGCAACGACATTCAGACAGCTACTTCCCACTCTACGCCTAGTGGTAGAATGACCTTTATTGCCTACTTGAGAGACCGATTAAGGAGCTTCATCAAACTATGAGCTGCTGGATGGTAGTGGGCAGTCCGGGAATGTTTTATATTGGAAATCCAATGGGGTTTCCTTGCGTAGCTTCAAATCATGACGGCGACGCCAACGTTGTATCAGAAGAAGATAGGGCTAACCAAACTACCTTGTGAGACAAGTAAGAAGTACAGCTGCTCAGAACAAATAAAGCGACTTACTAAGAATTCCGTTAATTGGTCACTTAGCGCTGAGTGAAGTCCATCCAATCAGGATAAGTCTAGGGTAAAGAATCACAACACCAGGAGTTCCTCGCTGAAATTTACAGCATTTGTTAACATGCCTGTAATGGAGCTTGGGGTTTGATGAGAATTTCTCGACTAGATCCTTTTGCTGTTTTAACCTATCCTAGCGTCATAGGTTTACGTAATATTTTCGCTGGATATTGTATACTTCCCATGTTTCGGCACCCGGTGACTTCTTGTAATTTTGCCAGTGAATCTCTTGTGATCATGCTCTTCCGCGTCCTGCTGCGTAGGAATGTCTTTACTCTCATTGCACGCGAGGGCACGTTTCTCAAAGGGCTGGTTACTAACTTGTTGAATTGGTGCATAAAATCCCACGAGCGACAATAGGCAACAGATGAGCTAGAAAGCACCAGTCAGTTACATTAATGAGTGTGGTCAGAGCAGCGTAATAGGAAATAAGCTTAGAATTGTCAGCGTTGTCCGCGAAACACGCTGTATGATAGAGATAGTTGGACAAAGATGATGCGTGGACGCTGAGGTCCACTGGACCAGCTACCTATACTATTTTCATCATTAGGTACTCGTTGGTGAACACGAAATCATGGATACTTGATTGGGTTCAAGTCCTGAATTTTTGCTTGAGGCGACGTGGTTGTATAGTGGCAACCCGATGATTAGCTCCTCAATGCCATTTTTAATTTTTCATTGAGACAGGCTGGGGTTTCTAGGGCATGAAGTTTAAAGTTACCAACCAGGTGAATATGACTTTGTGCCTGTGCGAGGATAGTTTACATAGTGGAAGCTGGATGATTGTTTATTTCTGAAGTGGACGACTGGGAGCGGTACATGATGCCCACTAAACCTGTGTCGCCACGTCTTAGGTGAGGAAGAGGCCAAAGCGCGTCGACAATCTGGACACCTGGTTAATCGATTAAATCAATATGTATCACACTGCGGTAATAGAGTTGTACACCGCCTCCTCTAGTCGGTCGAGCGTTGCGCAGCACGAACGTTTCGGGTAGTACGATTTTGGAGTCTGTGGTCACTTCATTCAAACATGTCTCGGTTACCATGATGAGGTCAAACAGCATCGTAGTATTTCTTAGCCAAAGTTAGACCAGTTTATTGAAAGGCCTTGTACGTTAGTATATAAAGCAGAGAGTGTCTTATTTGTTAGAAGTGTGCTGACGGACGTCTAACATGTGTTTAGTTTTAAGCCGACTGTTTGTCGGTCGGCCGCTACTGGTATTTTGCGTGTGTCTTTGGTTCTTGAAGTTCAGTCAGGTTGCATCGTAGCACCTTGTGTACTAGATCACGATACTCTCTCGTGCGTCTCTCCGTCTTGTTAGATGTTATGGGTGTTACAGTGTGTATCACATTGAAAGACTGTGCAGCTAAATGTTTTACTGAGGTCTCGTGTTCCGACGAACTAATGCCCACTCGTGACCGCGCGCCTGCTATCGTCAGACTAACTTCGGTTGGTTAACTAAAGCAATAATTTAACCAGCTATCCAACTGGACTACTGTCGTTTCTATGGTTTGTACTACCATTTACAAGGATTTTGGTGTGCAGCCCTTGCAGTTTGGAGAAGAAATACCTGTCCATGATTTTGCGATTACATCGTCCATGGATAGTGCTTCGCGGGTGTAACACCAATGCTACCAGTCATGCGCTTGTGCCTCGTAATCAGGGGAAACTGCCACTTCAAGTGCAACATATACAAACACAGTTGCCTTGCATTCCTTCGTAGAAGGGTCGCTAAGGTTTCATTTTGCTAAGCTCATCCTTTCCAACCTATATCTAGTAGTATACGTACCGCGCTCAATGAATTACGAAGGCGGGGTGGTTCGCCGTGGTGCACTGAAGCTAGGGGATGCAATACATGTCTTAGCGTAGTATGATAAACCCGAATACAAATCGTATCGCAGAGGAAATTCCATCGGCTGCGAGCGTTTATCAACTTGTCTTTCATTGTGTCAGATCTGAATTCAGGAACGTTGGTTCACCCGATCGATAACGCACTGTTGCTACGCTTAGCGAATGTGAGTTTTAAGCTTTGTGGCCGTTAACTTAAATTGTTCAGTAGGCACTAAAAAGTGCAAGCAGCGTCGCACTGCTGGTGCTTTTTTCAGAAAATGGACGTACGGGTGCCTTTTGAGCGTTTTTATCGAAGCAATCGCAGCTTAATTTATCCGGCTCTGGACTGCCAGTGTCGTGACGAACTCGTCAGGTATGGCATCTAGGGATGATTCAATAGCAATCTTGCCGGATTTGGCTTGCCCACTTGAAGGGTTAGTAATTGAACAATGAACAATGATTTATACCGGGTAAAAAGCAGGTGCTTGACATGTCCCGTAGGGTGTTTAGCGTAAACATATAGATAGATAAAGGGATAATGGAGCCGTCATTTCGGGCGATTACAGATTTAAATGAAATGTCCTATAAAGGGAGTTTGAAATGAGAATATATGCACACAAAGCAATAAGGGAGTGGTTTTTGATCACATAATAGGTGAGAGAATAATAAAAAAGCTAGCGAGGGCAACGCTTACTCGTGTGCAACTATCTTGGGGCACGTGGGTGCAGAAATCCAGTTTCTATACTAGTAGCGTTTATCAAGTTTCATGAAAGTAATCTGGAGTGAATCATTATCGTGTAGGGTTATGGCACTATCCACTGTCTGTTGTGCATTAGTGACAGCATCTGGTGGTCATGGGCTATAGCACGTAGTGAAAATGTGACAGCGTATCGTCAAGCCATTTTTTGAAAAGGGACAGGGTGGGAGCATTAATTATATGTTTCGGGATGGCATTCCAAGGCTGTGAAACTCGAAGGAAGAAATAGTTTCGCCGACATTCCAGGCGGCTGTACTGCGTGACTAACTTAAACTGGTGACCTCTTAGCGAGGTGTTTCGACTGAGTATTCGAAGTGAATGACATGGGTGGTTGGGGTTTCGCAGGATCTGTTGCACCAATATGAGATCGCCCCTTAGGCGCCGATAACGTCCACTGTATATTTTGAGAGTCTTCTGCCTGACTGGGTAGGGGAGGCTGGTCAAACCTGTGACGCTCTTCGTTGACCTGTGTTGTGCAGCAGCGAGCGCTGTCTCGGAGTAGGTGGTACGGACCTCGTTGGGCAGTTAACAAGACCGACTCTACCCATCGACTTAAGGACAGAGCTTTAAGGGATTTGCTTTAGACCAACCTCGGTCTTATTAGAGTCTATTGGCACAGCCCTAAAGCTCAACATCTGCTGAAAAGATTTAGACAGTTGTCCACACTTTAGCGCGAGCGCTACTACAAACTTGACCGTTGGCATTACATTGCATATTTATTAAAAAAATTAGCATTATCCAGATTAATTTGTCACTTAAAGCCTAGTTGCCTTGCATCACCGCAGCGGGAGTGAAACGCAAGGACGCAATTTTCATCAGTGAAGCCTCTTTTGACCCTCCGTGCACGTCTCTGATCATCGCATTTGGTGGCCGTTTTACCATTCAAAAGCGGCCCTTGTCGTGTCACAGGGAGTAGGAAACCAATAATCCTCGCATCCTTTGTCCCTGCCGCAGGCTCAACGTCAGACACCGTAGGTACGTTTGTTGCAATGTGGACACACTTATACGAAGTTTGGCTAGCTGATTGCTCCCCACTTGTTTTTGCATGTCAAAGCCGTTCGATTTGGTTTGTAGTGGGTGGATGTCGGCGACAGTATTTGGCGACGGTCGAATGCAATTAAAACCAACGACAAAGTTCTAGCTTCTCTAGAATTGATACCATGGAATTAATTTCAGGACCACCATATAGGGGGGTGAATCCCTGATTGCTAATGATTCGTTGCAGTAAACGTTTTAAAAAACAACGGTTGACGTTTATACCGATTAAATGGTATTACAGATCCAATTTGCGAATTAACGTCCGCTAGAATCTATGTAAACCATGAAGGATGACGCAAAAAATGTTCATTACTAAGGTGCGGCACCTAGAAAAACATTGATTAACCTAGCCCGCCAGTTTGTCATTTAAGGATTTGCAAAAAATATCCAAAAAGCATCCGCCAATATGTAAAATTTCACCAAATCCTTGTTTGATGTGATTCTTCAAGTAATTTTTGGTACGATTGGTAAAACTGTCACCTTTGGCTTCCTTCTCAGACCGAGTGGGAGGTACCGCACTTTCAATTCTTTTGTTCTTCTGGGTTAAGTGAGTTGTTCTAAGGTGGCAAGTTTGCCGTCCATACAATGGTCGACAAGGTCAAAGCGCCAGCAAACGTAACAGCTTGCTTCAGTACATTCGAGCTGTGATAATAGCCGTATTATGAAGTTTTGCTTAGTTTCAAGAAACTGTGTTACAATTCAATTTAAAACAGGTGGTCTCCGAATAACGTAAGCATGGCTAAGTTCATAAGAACGGCGGCAAACAGTGTTCTAATTGGAATACCAGCACCGATAACAAGAACTGTAAATCTCTGGCGCTCTCAATATTTGTATGAAAATGAATGGGCACGTACACCCGAAACTTTTGTTCTCCTTACCTTGCAGAATCCCAGAAAATGTGCTATCCCCCATGTCCTAGCCACTAGACCTAAAATCCATTTTGCACCAGAGATAATATCAGGGCAGCAGGAGGCTGTTTAAACATTGATGATTCTAAGCGCGCAAGCACGCATCGTGAAAGCCTCAATTTGACTCAACTGTTTGACGCTATTTTAATTGTTCCGACCAATTTAGGTCTTCTTTAGCTACGCACAAGTAATGATTTTAGAGTTTTTCTTCAGACTCAAATCCCCTACATTACACTACTAGGTAATTTAATAACACAACTGGAGTAGTCTACTTTGACAAAATTATACAATACACACTACCGGAATAACAAACAATAAATTGCTTTTAATTTGGCTTGGGTTCTTCTTTGCTCACCAAGCATTTAACCGCAGTAACTTAAAGTTTCGGAGTGATTATTCAGTCCAAACCTAGTTGCCACCAGCACCAGGTATTGAGATCCGCTGCATCCGACTTTGATATTAACTGAGATGCATTCCTACACTTAAATCTGTAGACGCAAATGCACGAGAGTTGTGCCGCTCTACTCTAAAGGTGTATGACTGATGCCACGGAACCAAAGTGTGGACGGGTAAATGCGACGATCAACCAGTATAAACGTTTTTATAGTTTTAGTTATAGTGACACACCAACGTCCAACGTTTAACTTTAGCTTGCTCGTGGTAGCTAATTTACTAAGCCATATGGCCCAATCGACTCATTAAAGACAATTAGGCAAGCGACCATTGCCTTCACAAACTTTTAGTGCGTTTTAGAGAGCTGGATTAAAGCTACTGTGTTTGAGCTATGCTCATTGCTCTTTATCCACATGATATTGTCGGGCGCAGTAGATGTTTGACGCAATCGATACCAAGTTTCGAGTCTTGAATGATCTCCTCGTATCGTAAATTTTTTTCAAATAGAAAATAAGTACCGAGTACGGTGCCACCATTGGCGTCCTCCAAACAGATAAGAAACAATTTTACACTGGGAAGTAGATTGTTGCCCACATGTACCACATCCTTCTTGACAAGAAAGTATAAAAATTCAGCAGGTTAACCACCTTCCGATGCCTGTATATGGGGTCGTGTTTAAAAATTTTACGCAAGGTACTCAACCGATTTATTTATCTAGTTCGAGATACATCACTGCATGTGCTTGGCAGTATCAGCGACTTAGATTGCGTGATTAAAATAAGGCAAGCTAACAGACCACGTTATGCTTGAGCCTTACAAAAACAATTCATGAATTAGTAATGTTTTCTGAAAAGTAATATAGTTTCTCATTTTGACCATTAGTTTCATCATTCCGTAATTAACGGTCTTGTTGCTTTTGGCCAGTAATTCGTGTGATTTTCCTGGATTTGACAATGAACTTTACATACACTTTAGTTTTGAAAATGTTAAATATCTTTTGGTTTCGGCAAAGATGTTTAGCGAAAGAATAACTCAAACCTCGGCCTATCGCAAGCAGGTCCTTGTAGAACGAAAACTTTTGCCGCAAGACAGGGGGTGTTATCCTTCAAGTTCTGAACTTCCTATTATTCAGTCTTTCACCAAATACTGTGTAAAGTTAGAGGACTCGTATGCGCCTTCCTCAGTGAAGATTCATCAAATCAGACAATGAATATGTTGCAAGCAGTTTCAGCGTCAGCACCGTAAATTATTTTCTCTCATTGCAATCTAGTACATAATGATAGTTACATGATGCAAGAGCAAACTACAAGTCTTCTGTTCACACTTAGCTTAATTTAAAAAATTAAATGAATCGATTCCTTTTTGGAGAAACGGTATACGTTTGCCTTTATATAAATTGCATTTAAGAAGCGAGTTTCGTCAGCATTTCATTTGCGAGCTTGCATTCCGTATGAAAACGTGATGCAACGTTTTGTGGAGTATGTAATACGCAACATGGTTTCTTAGTTACTATTCTCATTTGCTTTTGCGACAGATTCCATGAATTCATTCGTGGTTTATCCAAACTCTAAAAGCTTGACAACATTGAGCAAAGAAAGAAAGATTATTGAATAATATTTAAATATAGACAGGCTCTTGCTGGTTGTTACTTGCAACGAGAGTTTATTCCACTGATAGGCGTACGTCACCAAGATAAAATATGAGCGAATATTTTACTTGGCTCTCTGAAAGAATAGTAGACATTATTCATTACGGATGGCATAGTTTGGGCCTTACTTGTTGAAAAAGCTTGCGAGTATATTATACTGCAGAGAAGGGTCAAATTGCTTTCTGCCCGTGGAAGCCAGGGTATACCTAGCTTGTGGTAAGGATATTGATCTCCGTAGGTAAGCGTTGATGAGCGTCCTATGAGCATCTTGTTACAAGAGCGCTGGTCGTTTTCTAAAGCAAGTGGCTGCGTATTAAGGGGCAATACTATAGAGTGGGTCGCAGTATGAGTTTGAATGCTTCAACTAGTGTCTGGAATAATGTAATGACCTTGTAAAATAGCATGCTGTTGGCTTCGCTTTCGCTACTTGATGAAGAATGTATTCGGGGAAGTTAGAGATGCTAAAATATCGAATTCCTCGGTCTCGTACCGGACAAGCAGTTGTGATAGGGGTACCAAGTATATAGTGATGAATCCCTCTGGTATAGTGTTTTTGTGGCAGAGTATCTGAGCTTTATCTGCCGAGAAGGCAATGACCTACTTTCGCTTCACTTGTTTAGGGGTGTTATATCTTCACTTCTACGTTTTGCTCATAGTTCCAGATGGTCAGGTAGAAATGAGTGCACTAGTTTAATGTCATCCGCAAAGAAAAAATGGCTCATGTGTCTAATTTCATTACATAAAAACGTTTATGCAGATAAAGAAAACCCACGGACCCCATACACTACCCTGAAAGCGACCACTAGTGACTTTTCTGGAAGTAGAACAATATTGGCTATTTGTGTTCAGTAGTTATGATTTGAGTCGAAACAGCTCAATAGAGGATTGCTGATTTAATAGGATTCAAACACGAGCAAAATAGTTTGTGCGGCAAATTGTCACGAGCTTTTTTCATATCCAGATGATTGATGATGATGGCCATACTAACATCAAGTTTTGCTGTAACATGATCAAAGGATTGTAATTGACATGCAACACAGGAGCGTTTTGTAGTGAACACCTTATTGGAACTGCTAAGTTTGTCTAGTCTGGAAATGTGCTACCCGATTCATGACGATTCTTGCTAAGGTCTTAGCGTCACGGAAGTATGATCTATCGGCAGATAGTTCGACGTCTGATTTCGTAGACCGCCTTTGTGCTTCAGCCAAATTAGGAAATTTTTCCGCTGAGACTGGAAGAAAGCAATGTTCAGTGAGAGTTTAAAAATGTTCAACATAATGAAGGGTAAATTTTCTCTACCTAATCTTAGAGCTACAGTGGAATACTATTAGGTCCTAATTGTAATGTCTGTTTGATAGATCTATTAGTCACCTGTAGGCTCAGAGGGATGGTACATAGTACCGCTTCCAATTTTCTTGGAAGTAAAGAAGAGGACAGAGATGATGCAGTAGTAAACGAGCGGTAAAATGAGATTTCATCGTAACATAAATTTAAACACTATCGTCTTGACAGGCACCGTTATCTAAAAGTAGGCTTGGCATTTCCTGGCTTCCTTTCGGATTCCTTTTTTGAGTAACTGCGCCAGGGGCCGAGCTTTCTCTTTAGTCCTGATGGACCGAATTTCCTCGAAAATCCTAGAATGTGGAGTTTGTATCCATTTTCACTAAGGTTCGTGTATGTGACAAGGTGGCGAATTCCTAGTTTTTACAGTGTAGTGCTGTGGACTAGCTTAGCTTTTAAGCGATCTTGAATATGTCATTGTATCGGTCGTCAAAGCGGTCTGTATTAGCCTTCGCAGTGGATACTGTAATGTCGGTACACTTGATTATATTTTTCGCAAATTCACCTTCGGCCATAGCCGAAGATGATGTGGAGTAGAATCAGTCCGAACACATTCCTAAGCAGGTTGTCAAATGTGTTCCGATCAATAAGGCTTATTTTGGGTTGTGGCTTTCTTAGTGCGCTGAATTTTTCGGATGGCATGATATTCATGCTGCAAAGCACTATATGTTGGTCACATCTTATTAGTGACGCAACAGTCAACACTCAAACACATGTGATATGCATGATGCAAACTTGGTATAACAGGTTATGTAGCCTGGTAGGTTGTCTAACGTGTTGTGTCCAACCACTGATACAGATACATTAGATTATTTCCGCAAGTCCTCCAGTTGGTTTAGGCCTATGCAAGATCCAAGGCATAGTTGGCAGATTAAAATCTCCTTATAGGAATTAGTACTTGTTTGGACTGCCGGAAACAATGTTAATCCGGGATTCCGGTTCCGAATTGAGGAGACAAATGAGAATTTGGACCAGTACTTTTGTTACCACTGGCATCAAGCCGATACCCCTGTGTTGACACAGTCAAGGCGATTGTCATTCTTGCCACTATAATGGCTTCACTCTACACCATTTCCCGGCCAAGTTGTCCTCTTGGGCAACAGAAATAATCTGAGGGGGCATTCAACATTAGTCTACTCAATTAATTTGTTCCGTGCGTAGGAGCTGAAGCGTCCCACCTGGACCCCTATGACTTAGTGCGTCTGAGGTCCAATTGGCTAAAGGCGATGGGCTATACGCACACACCTACAAACTTGTACAAGTGACTGGCGTACGCACGGAACAAATTAATTGAGTAGACTCATGTTGAATGCCCCTTCAGATTATTCCTGTTGCCCAAGAGGACAACTTGGCCGGGAAATGGTATAGTTATCTGGGATGGGCCGTTCCTACCAGACCTCTTTAAACAAGAAGGTCAATGCTATGCAGAGGGTCTCATCATCACCCTTAACTAATGGGGGTACGAGGGAATCAGGCTCAACAGCAGGCAAACTATTAAGGGATGTAATCGCATTTGGGACGCCAGCCTCCAAACTAACCACGCAAGACTCAGTCTGCACCTCTTGAGAAGGAAGAGATGCGGGAAATGGGGGCTAACAGAAGTGCTTTCAAAGCGCACCGCCCAACCAGCAATACTGCTCTCCTTATTTTAAATCGGAGACACCAGCACGGTCGCTGATTATCTTGCTGACGCGCCGTTTTCCGGGACTGTTGGTACTGATCAGTAAAGAGCTTGTGAGAATTGCGTACCGTTTCTGCCTCCACTATTTCTTGAGAACTACTGGTCCGCCAGGATTCCCTGTCAACAGAGGCTACGCATTACATTTCGCCTAATAGTCCGCTTAGTCACAATGTGCTCAGAGCCAGCAGTGAGTTTTCTTCTGGATTCCAACAGTTTCACCGACCTCTCGGATATCAGGTGAATAGTGGTGTGACGATTGGTAACTCAACCAGCAGTAGTTCTTACGTCGTGCATGGTTGCCCACATTCTACTCTACTGTCGCCTAACATCATTAAGAAGCGTGAGAGAAAGTTCGGTACGTTGCGGCCTGATCGTGGTCTGAGTTAACGAATCAGTTGCTACTCGAGAAAGGAGCTTGGTACGCCTCCTGGTAAAGGTCATGGAAAATCGACAGCGTACCAAAGCATGATCAGTCGGTGCGGGTATTCCAGAGCTAGAGACAGTTTAGGATGAAAGCATTCTACCTGAAACTTAAGCAGCGTGATATATTTGGTCCACCGCACGCCAGCCGTAAAAGGAAGCCGAGTGGCACTTCGGCACCCACTATGTTTAAAAGCTGTGCTACTAAAAACAGCAGTTGCACCAAGCACAGTTGCAACAGACACTTGCCCTCGACCCTCCGTCCGGAGTTTAGCTCGTAGTTAACACCTAACTGAGCTTCTGAAGAGCTCAGATTATCTACTTGCGCATTTACATCCCATATAAAAAGTACGATGTCTGAATTGATAAGACTGCGAAGCACCGTGTTATGTTTGCAGTAGAAGTTGTCCTCGGCAGTTTCGGAACTGCACCTGGTGGGGCATAAACTGAAAGAATAAACCAACAGCCTCTAGGACTACTTCGGAAATCGACTTTAATTTATGTCTTTCAACCGGCTGTCACAAACGGCTGCGCACGGGGATCCAGTCAACCAACGACGTCTCAACCTTGGAGCGAGTAATGATAAACCCCTCAGCTTGACCAGCGGTTGCCGTATCAGCGTCTCCGGATGCGTGCACTAATAGCGAGAAGACACGTCGGGCACAGTCGTTTTAGCAATTCTGTAGAGATTATTGTCACACGTTTCACACACACTGCACACGTCCATAACCAGGATGATTAGGGTCCTGCGAGGGCTGCATGTCACCTATTTGTCTTTGGATTTGAACGTTAGACGCAGTCAGATAAATGGACAACGTGATCTTATAATGGGATGGTGGTGATGTGCCTCCAGTGGGTGGTGTGGTAATGTAGCTACAGAAGGTATTACTGTAGTGGCATTGCGACTGTTGTCAACGTAGCTTGGAATCACAGAAGTTAGTTTAGTGATTGAGGTTGGGAGGGGAGTAAGCGAAACAGGTTTAAAAGAAGAGGGGGTGCCAGCACTAGCATTTTTCGCTTAACCGCCCTGCTGTATGAAGCATCTTAAGCGACTCTATAAATCTACTTGACGGCTGATGCAGGATATGGCTGAAGCTTGAAGAAATCGTCATGTTTCTACGTAGGCTGAGGTATTGTCAGGACACCAAGGCATTGATAGGAGGACGGTTATGGTCCTGAACCAAAGTCTTTGACTCAAAATCCTGTCCGCAAGGAGGAGGGCAGGCGTCAATGATTTGTATTCATGGTAATGGACGTCATCCTAATTTCAACGCCCAAACTAAATGACCAGGTGACCGTGTTTTGTCAGATCTCAAATTAAGGACTAAACTGTTAAGATTAGCTCTCAAGTAGCCTGGGGGCGGTACCCAGTAAGCCCAGTGGGTCAATGAGGTACGTAAAAACTCTGGCACAACGCTAAGGTTCAATCTCGTTTCGACAGAGGAGATAGCACAGCACCACTACGAATGGCTTTTCGTTCAATTAACTTTCCGTAACAGCCCACCACCCCTCTATCTGATGACGAAACGAATCGATGCAACTGCAGCAAAATCCTCACTATATTCTATTGAAAAAGCAACGGTCGTTTACTTTTCATGTTTTGACAGTTTTGCTCTTCAGACCACCCGTTACGTCTTTAGTTTGACAGAATATGCTTACACTTTCTCATCCAACTTCACTTAGCTACTCATCAGTAATCGAAACAATACTTTAATGCTTAATTCAACCCGTTAAGTTATCTGAAGGTGTCGAGAGCATGGAATACTAAATCAACAAGTGATTTCCGCGTCCTCAATGCGGGAGGCGTTTTGGTTAAAACAGTGTATTAGGTATTATTTCAACCGTCGTACTAGACCAGCAGAATGAAAATTGCTTGAAAAACGTTTTAGGTTTTAAGGCACGGCGTAAAAGGCTGTGTCAACAATATGCGTACCATTAAAGTAGCATAGTTGGTGTGTCATGTGCATACGTTAAAAAGTTCACTTATAGATGCGCTTTATTCTCCCGGATAGACGCATACGTTGCATCTACACGATCACTGCGGATGCATTGAAGATGGTACCAAACAAGAATATAGATGTATAGTTTGAAGAAATACATAGATAAATATGTATATTTGTCGATCACGAAGCAGCATATTCAAAAAATTTGTGAATTTCTGTTGGTTGAAAAGGCAAGTGTTACAATGCGTCGAATGCGTGCGATAATTAAAAACTTTAAATTTTGCGCGCGTTTACGGAACAGACAGAGATTTTCGAATAACGTAACATAGCAGAGGAAAGTGGTTACATAGGACATTAGAAGAAAAGTTCATACGTGTCAAAATACTTACAAATGGACAGATCGACTAGGGAATCTCTAGGCACTGTGCCGAATCTGGTAGTATACATAGTCCAACGCAATGGCATTTGTCCAGGGAAGATTACTTGAGAAAAGTGCGACCAAAATAGTATACATGCAAGTACTAATCACAAAATCAGACTTAGTGGCAACTACAATCTTTCAAGTCTGAAAACATGCAAAGAAAATCTTTTGATCGTGCAGAATGTTTCAAATACATGCATTGACCATGAATGGTTTTGAGACCATTAGACACCAAGATTATTGATAATGGATTAAATAGGCATGCTTTTGTCATTTGCAGTTGACAGAGTTGAGCCCAATAAAATTGCTCGCAACTTTTCAAGGCGGATAAATGAAAATGCTACACCAGTGAATTTCAAAATATTAAGAGATCTAAGTGATGGATGTTAGCATTCCACTTAACCGAACCCAAGTAAAATCCAGGGTTTGGACAACCGGAGCCGGCTGGTGCCACAGAATAGTGTTCGTACTTTGTATTGTACATCAAAAAGCTAACTAATATCATGCTTCAAGTCGAGTGTGTAACAGAGCACCGGGAGGTATTCAAAAAGTTGGCATGTTTTATCAAAACCTGCGAGTCTCACGATTTTTGTGTAACAGAACGTTGATCTAGCAGCCTGGCAAAAAAAATACAAGTGGCATCGAGAAGTTTTCGGCCCTCAACGAAGTAAATAAACGGAATGAAAAGTAAAAACATCTTATAATTATATCATATCCTGGAAATATCAGTGTCAGGTCTCAAATTTCCATCTTTGTTTGCTTGCAATGTTGATCCAGTGAACTGAGCTTGGTTGCCCAATTTCTAAATATGGTCAAATTTGAAAGTAGAACTCTGATCTACTTTAGAAAAAGCGTACGATACCAAAAGAAGTCAATACTGATGTGATTGAGACACGTTGTGAATTCTCCAGTTCTTATTCTACTGTTAAGAAGTGTTCTGCGGTTAGAAAAGCGGGCAGAGATCACACTGAAGATGAACCGCTGCCGGGCTGCCGACGTGTGATACCAAAGCGAAAGCTACTCAACGAATGTTATTGAATGATAAGGTATTATCTAGTTCCCAAATAGCTAAGACTATGGGCATCAGTTATGGCTCAGTGCATTCTGTTTTAACCAGCATCTTGGGGATGCGAATGTTGACTACAAGATGGGTACCAAAAATATTGACACAATCAGAAATTGAACAGCCTAGAAAATATGAGACAACTTTGACCCGTTTCAAGGCAAATTCCGCAAATTCTTTCATACGTTTTGTAACCCAGGATGAAACTTGGGTTCTGCAGTTTGAACCATAGTCAAAGGTTTGAAGTGGACAGTTAAAACACTGTGATTATCTGCACCTAGAGAGGTTCCGTCAGGTGACATCGCGGGAAAGGTGGTGACCTATCTCTGCTGCGAAACTGAGGGCGTACTCACTACAGACTTCTTGCTGAGAAATCAGACCACCACACGCGAGTATTACGCTTCGGATAACGCCAAATGAAACAAGAATTCAAAGAAAAACAGAAGGGCAATCTTGCAGCAGGAATTTTTCTTGTACAACAAGGCACTTGCTCACACTTCTCTAGTGGCCGTGTCAGAAGCAGCCATTTGTGAATTTGAATTACTGTCACGTATCGGTTATTCACCAGATTTGGCCCCATCATTCTTTTATCTGTTCCCCAAATTAACACCTCATTTTCAGGGTCACAGATTTGCCAACACAGATGTGTTGATCGGTATTGTTGAGTCGCTTTTAGAGGGTCAACCTTCGACTTTCTTCCACACTGGGATAGCAATGCATGAACACCGCTGGACTAGGTGTATTTACCTTATGGGAGACTACGTTGTACAGTAATAACGCGTGACTCAGCTAGGTAATTTCTTTCATTGTCGGGCCAAGAACCTTTTGATCCACCCTTATGCCATACTTGTAACAAATCGCCTTCTATAAAATCACACATGCTAAGACTATTGTACACAGTGGTTTTGTGTTATTGGCAGTTACCTATTCCGGTTACGTATTCATTTCGCCAATACGCACTAGTTGACTAATATCGCGTCTTCTGACAATACAACGACACATCACTCAGTAGTCTGTGGGAACCCACCTTACTCTGTCCACCTAATATGACCTTACGATGACCAACGCATAATTTCGTCCACACCTCATTAAAACATAGAAAATTGCTCAATGGAGAATCGTCTGTAATGCGCGACGACATTGCCAGCATATGTACATGGAACAAATCTTGATGAGGTGCGGTAGTTCAATATATAATAAAATAAGAATGGTCAAAGGCCTGCTGCTAGCAAGAGGCCACCTTCAAAGCGGGCATAGAGGGTCTATTGATCTGTAACTGAGCAAGGCGTATAATAGCATTAACATATTAAAGCAACGATTAAAAACATTAGGAGGAGTTAGTTTAAATGCAGGCGAATGATCAGCAGGGACCGTTAAAGACTCCTGAAAACAGATGAGTAGTAGGGGGAGTTAAATGTTATAGGTAGAAATTCGTCACATCCGGAAACATTTGAAAAATGAAAAAAGAATGTTTATGAAGCTAAATTGTTTATATCAAAGCGGACACTATTGAGTGCAAAACATAGGAGTATAAACGTAGAGAATATTAATGGTGTCTAAACGTATTCTGGTAGATATCACCCATGTAAAAAGATTCTGCAAACAGAGAAAGAGCTTAACAAAGGTATTTAAACTGGGTTTACCAGACAATTACTAAACTGTGGTCTCGTCAAAGTATAAGGTGTAAGTAGCAAAATTTGCTTGGAATATTCGAGTGACGCGTTTCTACCGGGATTAAAGAAACCTCAAATGCGGAACTGGGTAATGATCCTACCTACAAATGAATAAATACGCACATGCAATAAATACTTGAAGGATCATGCTTCCAAACTCAGGACAATTACGATGACAATGGTTTGGCCCGAGTCGACAAGTCCAGCTTCAGTGCGCGCTGTATGAAATCATACTACCAAGGTAAACAACATGTTTATAAGACGGTTAAAGCGGTGAGATTGGCTGATCTCCGGTCTAAAAAAAGGGATGCGGATTTGGTAAGCCTAAAGGGGGTGGGAAGTTGACCTGTGCGCCGTGTCCACCAACTAAGTCACAAATGCATATAGACGAAAGAGGAAATGGTCAGACAGGCTCTTCCGGTGGAGACAAATTTCCAGCGGACAGGTATAATCGGTGAAGAGTGAAGGTCATCATATGACCCTAATCAGTGCAGTGTTGACGATCGTAAACAAAGTTAGACAAATGTGTAGCGGCAATTTATGGTCGTGGGAATGCGAGGTGATAATAATTTTAGAGAAGCTAGGGCGGAACGAGGCGATGGGGTTTCACGATGAAATGGAGAAGTGTAGGCCTAATGTTTGTTAGGGGAAGCGAATATGGAAGGGAGTTGGGATCGCAACGTCCGGATGTTTTCTACAAATGGTAACCTGTGCATCACTATTGCAATTATGAATATACATACGCTTTCATGCAAATAGTGAGAAGAATATTACGAGCTAGATATTCAGGATGGATTTACCCAGATCAAGCTCAGTCGCTGAGACATAAATCCAGTGAGACTCTGGTCTTTTAATCAAGCACAGATTTTGTATGCATTCCTGTGACCTGTTTCTCATTTTCACTGAAAAATGTGTTTGCCCATCCCAAAAAATAATCGTATACAATGCCTTAATTATTTTAATGAAAGCAGCAGCACCTCCTTTTGCACATAAGTTAGGTAGAGATATTGTTCATTGTGCTGTATTCTAGACCTACCATGGAGCAAAGACGGTGCCTATTTCCGACTTAACAACATTGACTCGACATTTATTGAATCGGCAAAACTAATGATGCAGCACAGATGGGTCAGTGACGCATACACATATGCAATTGGCGGCAGATAAGCCAAACCTGTAGTGTGTTGTTCCATCTGCGTATGTAACTCAGTTGTCCATTGTCTGATTAAAGCACACCGTTGGTTAAAAAGCAATAGACCCTAAATTGCTGACTTACTCTGTTTGTGGTCGCCACTGGAGTACAGAAGGTAAGATCAAATAAAATAAATATCCCATATCACACGAAATCATGCCTAGATTGGAAATCATTGTGTGTTCAGCAGAGGTATCTCAGTAAACATATTAGCTCAGTTTGCCAAATGGAATGGCGGCTTCCACCGTCCACTTGTAAATTCTGGCACGTCATTGAGTGTCAAACTGGTTTAACCGCTCATCAAACTAGTACCATGAGGCGTGAAGAGTTTGATGGAGCTACAGTATATCCATAACTTATTCCTCTTCGGCATCGGTGCTTTTGAACTCTATTGCAATTTCACACTTATGCTGGATTGACGGTCAAAAATTATAGCGTTCACCAGACTGCAGTGCCAAGATTCAAATAAAAAATGGAGCGAACAGAATTATTCTCTTTAGTTACGTGTTCATTGTCCCGATTTTGTAACAATTATTTTATGCACATTTATAGAACTGCTACAGCCTGAATGATTCAATGTGTCTATAACTGGGGAAACACAGTTTAGTGTGTGGAAGCAAAAAAGTGCTCTGTTGCTATATGTGTAACGGATAAAAATGGAAGTTTGTGATGCGTGAACGGCTACCAACGGAAAAGACATGTGTGCATATAGGTGCATACAAGTTAATGACCACATGTGCTGCATTACCACAAAAAACAGTTAGCAATTTCGCCCTGACACAAAAAGGTATCTTTAGAAAAATACTTAGAAATCTTTCATGAAAAACGAAATATTTTGACCTCGATATATCGAAAAAAGCTTAGCCCAAAAACCGTTATCCATACTTTTAAGATCAGTTAAATGCGTTTGCACAAAAAAGATATTGCAAGAAGTCCCGTCTTAACTCATTCGGACTTGCAGAATGGTGGAACACTGCCGTCGAAAATAATGTGGAGCGGAGTGTTTTGTACAATTTGAAACAATCGTAACTGCGATGGAGTTTGAACAGATTTCGTGAATAACCTCAGTCACTAAGAGTAGTTAACAATTTTCTGCATATTTTAATAATAACAAGTTGTGCAGAAGCTCCTGCATTCTATAGATGTTTTTCTTTATTATAGAACTCACCTAATCGGCTTTCATGTTTGGGCACGTAAGGAACTGTAGTTAAAATATCCTTAGGTCTTTGCTATAATTGTGCTGATGTCTGACTAAGCTCTAATCCTTCGTTAGCTGGTCAACACAAAGTGAATTCAGATGGCTTAGCATCCGTTAACCTACGTTCCTGCAGGCAGAACTAGTTGATCTAACACCACCTAAAACTCAGTTCGCAATTATATGGTACTAATCATTTGGTATATAATGGGGCCTACATACAGATAAAAGAGCGCCATGTGTTACAAACAAGAGTATGTGATGCTCGTATATGGCATTTGAATATAGAAAGATTTTTACGGCGACATTCCCATGAATATACTCCGTATGAGATTTCAAACCAACGCGGTTAATCCAACTTAGGAAGGACTTATGGGCTATATGCGGAAAACGGTAGCTTACCTTAGTGATGAATGTTGTGGGTGCGTCAACTGTTCTAACATGACATACGCCGTACAGTCGCATAGTGGAAGCTCACTATTGTTCTTCCTTAGAATGGCACCTGTAATTGAGACGGATAGCCTTCGTCATAGTACACGGTAAATGTAGTACACAAACAGTAAAGTAGTGAAGTAGTGAAGGTAAGCGTGCAGTAGTCGACTAACTGAAGAGAACTGCGAAACAAAAGGAAACTGAAAGTTACTTATGAATGGAAGGATTTTGGTGAGTATTTTTGTTCGTCGCAATCAGCCGACAATTCAGATATGTCGACCAGCTACCTGGAAAAGCACCAGACGGCCGTTTCGCCCTATTGGGGCTCATCAGTGGTGCGCATCCTTCGGTCCTCTGCGGAGGATCGAACCCATGAGTGCTAGTGGCTCTTGCCAACTAGCCCGCAGCTTATGCAACTGCGCCATGGAGGACGGTATCTGACTATCGTGAATTGTTAGCTAAATGCGATATAGCCCGACGCATCCTCCACTGCCATGCAGGCACCTGCCATGCAGATGACAGCGGTCGGCCTTCCGGCGTCAGGACTTCCCGGTTACGGCAGCTATGAATCGACATAGCATTTTGTGGAATCCGTACGGGCGAATTGGTATTACTTATGAATGGAAGGATTTTGGTGAGTATTTTTGTTCGTCGCAATCAGCCGACAATTCAGATATGTCGATATATCTGAATTGTCGGCTGATTGCGACGAACAAAAAACTGAAAGTTGCTTGCTCACATCCCTGCACGTCAAGATCAGTCCCGTACTCGTTCGCCACCCTAAGATAAAGCAGAACTGCAACATGAACCTTGAAAGTTCGGTATCTTATCCGACGCCTAGAACGTTAAGCAATTGAGTCGCAAGCGGTTAAGCACCTGACAACTGGTAATGACGGGTTAGGACGGCCACTCTAAGATAGGTTGTGCGATTCTGATATCGTTCCAGGTACGCATCGACAGATGGTCGATTCCATGTGAATCGTTGTCTGGATTAAAACTGTACTTTTAATTCATCTGCGTAACGAGTAGCAAAATTCACTTCTCCAGCTGGTTAAGATGTACCCAATCGTAATGTGCACAGATGTTACTCGTTAACGTATCTTCAAAATAGGGTACCAAGTTTTGTAGCCATAATCATAAAAGAAGTAGGGTGTTAGTTGTTGCAATTAAGCGTTTAAATCCGCAATGACTTTGCCGAGATCATGTTAGTACAAACCTCATTATTTAGCAAGTATTAACCCACAGGCGTTGAAAGGAAAACGCGTTATGAGTCATTATACTGTACTAGCCAGTACTTTGTGTAATGTTTCGCATGGTTAATAAGGCAATCTACTAAAATGATTGCATCAGTTTGGATTACAAGAAAGTTACAGTTGCGCTTCTAATTCAGTATGCTTTATAGTTGTTACAAATGACTACGCGCTCAACCCTATTGTTAGGTGTGTTTACCTTATTTACGTTCATATCAGATTACTGCGATTTTAACCTTAATGCCATTATAGTACAGTACAATGGTCAATAAATGGTGGAGAAATGATCAAATTTGCAACTTCCTCATTGTTACTCGTTTTAACATGTTTCCTTCGGTGCATTTAGTCAATAAAATTAACGTGTGGCCGTCGAAGACTAACAAAAAGATAAGGGCGCACTTTGCTGGAGCCTGGACAGTGCGTATGAATGACAATTCCACAATCTACACCAGTTCCATTCGTCCAAATATTAGGTGGTTCACATTCGTCAGCAACCAAACATCATATGCAAACTTGAAGACTACAACCTTTAAGCAGTCAACCTGGAGTACAACTATGGGTATTAACTAAGACTGATTTGGGTTGATTGATACAAGCTGAGAAAGCCTCAATGACAGGGAAGCAACGCGTTGCTATCCTGCGGGAGAATATTCGGGTGGTTTGGCCTACAAATCTTCTAGACCATGATAAGCACATATGTGCGGCCTCATGTGGATTATGTTATCCACAGTCTTAGCCCAAACTATATACCACAACATTCAAGGATGCACAAGGAAGAGCCACTAAGCAGGTCAATGGGTTGCTCCACCTACCCTACCAATCTAGCTTGAGGAACCAAAGATTGGACAGCGGTCAATATTGGCGTCTAGATGATCTAATAATAGCCCGTTAGATTCAAATGAACCCAAACCACGTCTACGGTTTTCTATTAAAATTCAGTCACAGCAGCAACCGGAGGAGCAATCAGCTCAATTTAGCCACGCAAGGCAGCCAACTAGAATGTGGCCGAGACCTTGACATTTCTAGTGTCTACCAGCCCCGAAACCCTCTTCATATCTACGTTGTTTCCGCCCTCTTATTTTCCGGGTTTAAAAATGCATTGACGTGTCCCTAACCTAACATCATTATGGAATATAGCCTATGTATATTGAAAGACAATACAACAGGTCCAAGGGTTCAGCTGCCAGTGTTAACCCACACAATCGAGGCAGGAATATTTATACACGCTTTAAAGCGAACAATGTGGTGTGTCTAACGGAACGCTTTTTATTTAGTCATTCTGTACACTTTTTGCAAATGTACGCCTCTTTCCGGTCGTCCCATGGGACTTACTAAGCATTTGATCTTTTCCCCGTTATGCACATTGGTGCACGCTTTCACTGCAACTTGCATTTGCTGGTTCTGCTGATGTTATCACAAAAAACAGTTATCGTAACTCCGACTCTCGAAAATCAGTGGACAGTGTGAAGAAAGTAACGTCCAATATTGATTCATTTGCCTGTGGCTTGTCTACTTAAACCACCAACTCCTGAGCTCTTTATAATTTAATGGTACCAGTTTGCCATGAAATTGTTTTAAAGAACGACTACCCAAAGTCCACAATATCGTAGTATTTAGTATAAAGCAGACATACTAATTAAGAAATGCACACCATAGATCTGACCCCCTACATGCCAGTTTTTCACTTCCTATTACCAGTCAAGCTTATTTGATCCAATACGGCAAAATTTCAGTTAACGTGTTTCCCTATTGAAAAGTCACTTCAAGTTAAAAACACTAGTCCACATGCCTGAGTTTCTTGAAAGCATCACGATGGCGTAATACTGTTTAGTCAACACTTAAGAAAAGAATACCGACATTTAACCACAAGATGTGTGGAACTTTCTCCAAACTAAGTACTTAACGTAACATCTGCAAATAGGTATTTATCGTGAGCACAGGTGTACATGTGATTTTTTGAAAATGAACTTCCTTTGTCTGCAATGAATCACGAGCAATGTTGGTCTTCAGTAAGGCTGGCATACAAATACAACTGACCTTAAACAGTGTTAGAAATCACTTCGGGTTAAAGGAAGTTTTCGTAAACTCTCATCAGCCCCAAAGGTATAAATAGGACTGATAGTATGGCACGCGTCAAATCGGGCTGGGATAAATTTCTGGGCTGTTTAGATGATGAAAATTGCTAACTTGTGATAGGGATTTGCTTTGCGGCAGTCGGATTCGGATTTGTCTGTCACTGTGGAGAGCCACAGAAAGCCTGCGCCTACAGAGGGACCATGGATGGCTTGCGCTGCACCACCCACACCCCCAACCACACGCCTCATATCCAGTGTAAACCCGGAGGAATAAGACCGGGAGGCATGTGGATGGGAGCCACGTTTCATCAACGGAGCCGGCCCACACTCCTTCACAGGCAAACACAAGCACGCTGTACTGGGAAATCAAGCGCACACAAGGCGGTGGCTGGACCGTAGTCCGCTCCGAACTGACTGCATGGAACCAGTTTTCGGGTTTAGCACGACCACAAGGATCGTGCACCCCGTCCTCTCCAGCAACGACCAATTATCTTCTAGAGCCAGTATGGACGACGTAGTGGATAGCAGACAGGTAGGCGCCTTGTCAACATCACATCAATCGCAGCCGCACCGGGAATGTTAAACAACAGCCAATCATTCAAAATGACATTATCAAATAAAATATATCTGTTCAAGAATACAACTATGCAGACGTAACTCTTCCCTAATTTAGCATATGATGTAAATTGGTTGACAACAAATCCGCGGTAAGCAAAAAATATCTAAGCGTTACTCATAAATTGCTACAAACTAAATAAAATTAACAAAGATAACGAAACTTAGCGTAAGCAGCGTGGCCAGATAATCTAGATACGATAGAAGATTACTCAGGTAGGCAGAACAAAATGAGTGAACTTGAAGGAACGTTATCCAGCTTAAAAAGACCTAGTTTAAGTGTTAATTGATTTGGCACTATTGTGGTGAAGAAGCATCACGATTGCAACATCAGCCTCAGTATCGGGCCCGATAGGGAGCGAGGTGCGACTGCACTAAGATGCTGACATACCCCGGTAAGCTGAATTGTTAGCTGAGTTATGATGCAAAGTGCTTTGCCGGCAGGGATGAGATGGCGCACAAAAGCACATCATGTGTGTCTACGATCGTAGAGCCGTTCGGCTGTGAGAAGTGAACGTTCGCCAGACAACCCAGCTTCAATGAATACATCATGGGTAGAAATTCGTCACATATACACTCACTCAGACAGCCGTCGCACGTGCATTTCGTCCTTTCGGGAATCGTCCGCAATGCGCATTCCATCGGTCAATGGTAGGGCTGGAATCCGCATCTCGACTGTTGCCAGTCCGTGGTTGAGACCACTGAGCTACGGGGGAAGGTAACGACCATCGTAAATAAGTTATTAAATGTGATATAGCGCCACTTACTATCGACTGAATTACGTGTTACGGCCGTGCAGAGGACAGGGTAGCCCTCACCAAGCGACGAGCTTAACAAACTTAAGCCGCCAATTAACTTATGACATTATAAGCACTTTGGTCTGCGTACTGATTAAAGAAGTGTAGTAGGGGGAGTCGAATGTTATAGGATGACACGCGCATACAGTGCATTTCACGGCGTGCGACGTGGTCTGAATGAGTCTAGATGTCACGAATTTCTACGTGTAACATTTGACTCCCACTGCTACTCTTCTAGAATACGTCATGCCTCGACCGCAGAGCATCATCAACGGAACGTAAACCGTTCGGTTGTGAGATCTGGATCATAGCCAGACAGCACTGCCGCGCGGAAACTGTCATGCATCGATCAATCGGTAGTCGGCCATCACGCAGGTGAAAAGGCAATAAAAACCTTCTCGACAAACTGGTTAACAGGCCGCTGTGCTAGTAATTGGCAAAAGCAGGCTGGTTGTATACGATGACCGGGCGATGGGCGCCGTATTGCCATCACCACAAACGCTATTATCGCTTCATGATGGCATTCCAAAAATCCGTAAGCTTTATTAGGCTGAGTTCGCTGCTAAATGGAATCCTAATGCCGGGAGCATATTGTTAGATTACAGTGTTGTTGGTTTTACCGTTTCGATCACGAGTGTGTTACAGCTGAAAATTCATCCTTCATGGGTGTATAAAAACGAGTTCTTTACTCGACTTGAGGTGACAATGTACAGCGCGATTATCCTGCGCTATATATTCGGTACAAAACCAGGCGGCCAAGCACTTGGGTAGAACACACTAATTAAGCTAGAGAAAAAGTTTATTGGACGGGAGGAGAGTTAGCTACTGTTAAAATTAGGGCACTTGAAGATAGCCAGCTAGGTAGGATGTAGTTGAACGTCGAGTGGTGGACGGAGCGTCGTTCGCAGTCGAGACGCGCGCCAAAGACGCAGATCGTGTTCGTGTTTCCAACAAACGGAAACGTTCCAACAGGCAACCCGTCAAATTCCCTAATACATAAGAAAGCTACAATCTGAATATATGTTAGAATAGTTCACACAGTCAACAAGGCTGTCTGGCTATGATCCGGATCTCACAACCGCACGGTTTACATTCCGTTGATGATGCCCTGCGGTCGAGGCATGACGCATTCATTGAAGTTGTGGTGTCTGGCTAAGGTTCACTTCTCACAGCTGAACGGCTCTGCGATCGTAGACACACATGATGTGCTTTTGGGCGTCATCTCATCCCTGCCGGCAAAGCATTTTGCATCATTGTTCAGTTAGCAATTAAGCTTACCTGGGTATGTCAGCACCTTAGTGCAGCCGCACCTCGCTCCGGACATAGTTAGTAAACACCCAAATCAACTAATGAAACATCGATATACGCACCATCTTCCTTAATGTATTAGTTTTCCACCTCGACATTTTTAGCTTCTGTCACTTAGGTAGATATTATCAAATGTTTCTGCACTACAACTGCGCTTTCTGCGTTGTCCTTCGGGCTACGTGGCATACTTACGATTTTGACGACGGAGTTAGATTGCTTTGATGTTGTACCTATCTATGGTGCATTGGATTATTCCTTCTGAGTAATCAACGCCAGCTACCTGGAAACACGGCAAGTGCACTTCATTTTGGATTACTTGTAGTTGGTACTGGTGTTGCAGCAAATTACGCTGCTCACAGGGAGCCAAAAAGTTAATTTACTGTAACGATTTCTAAGAGATGAAAGCCAGGGCCAATATGATATCTCCACATCAGGGATAATGCGACAATTAATAGAGTAATAAAGGTACTCTTCTAATCATGGGGCTTACGAATAAACACATACACTGCATGGTATTCTTTTTCGATCTTGCGTCAAAGTCCTGGAGAAAATGTCATTGATTTCAATGTGAGGATTCAGCCGGCCCTACAATCCTGTCGGTATAGTGAAACACCAACCACGAAATGCGAAATAGCGATGGCTCTACATTGTCTTATATCCGGTATACTTAACGATCAGACTCGTGAATGTCTATTGTCTGAAGGTGAAACGACGGTGATTCGCGAGAAATCATGTAATATTATTCCGCAGCTGTTGTAGGTCTATACATAGTTAGTAGCTTTCTGTCATCAACCTCATATAGACACACTCTGAACATTCCACCAAAATGTGTTACCCAGAGACGGTCCGAATTGCTTTTTGCATGTAACCGGTACAAAGATCATTATTTGTCAGCCGAGTAATGACGTCGTAGACAGAGTAGCTGCCGTCAGTGTGGACAGGGTCCGAGTTTTTATCTAAAGCTGGCACAGCTGCTACATGACGATTTCCAGTAGCCCATGAAGAGTGTCCAGTTTTTTAGAAGAAGATGACAAACTAAAATTGACTTGGAACACAGCTTTCAGCGTCTGAAGCATTCATCCACCTTATTGGAAATAAAAGGTCAGTTGGTTAAAACAAAGTTGATTCCGATACCTCAGTTACCGAAAAATCATTGTTGCATATGTTAAAAGGTTACTCAATTTATCCGCCTGCGAATCAACCTTGCAGACATACACCAGGCAACGGATCCCGGTCTTTGGCAATTGCACCCTTCACGTTAATTATCATGTGAAGAAACGGACCATACATGCATACTTTGTGGTAAATGATTGTCCAAAATTTACTTAGACATTCCTGGACTAACTGCCTCCTGGTTACGTTAGAGAGAGTGAAGTTCATCTCCATTAATCAGCGCTTGCAGGATGCGCTCAGCAAAGATTCTGACGTTGTTGATGATAAACTGGGAAAACTGAACGGATATCGGGCTAGTATCAAATTACGGCCGGGAAGACAGCTACTCTTCCTCAGAGCAGGTACCCTACCTTTTTCCTGAAGTCAAAGGTGGAAAAAGCGATAAAAAGATTGGAATCAGCAGAAACAATCGGGCTAATCCAATGTAGTAAGAGAGAAGCTCCAATAGTTCCAGTCTTGAAATTGGATGCTTCGGTGAGTAGTTGCGTTGCCAATAAAATCACTGTCAATTGTTGCCTAATTCTGATCAAGGTTCCCTTACTTCAGCCATGGGATCTGTATGCTACGCTAGTAGGCGGATAAAACTTCACATAGATCGATCACAGTCAGGCGTGCTTACAAATGGAGTTAAATGAGATCTCGTGCTCTTATACTTGGCAATCACCCACCTGGGTCTGTTTAAGTGCAAACGTCTGTAGTTCGGAATCAGTTCAGCCCCAGCCATTTTTCATAGGATCATTGGCAACCTGACCAAAGTTATCCCTTTCTCTTGTGTCTATCTCGGCGACTTCATGAGTACAGGCCGTACAAGTGCTGAACGCTATCTGATTTGCTCGAACGTTTCCAACGGAGTGGTCTCAAACTGCAGAAGTCCAAGAGTACGTTTCTTCGGATTCCGTTCGTTACCTGAATTACAGTCATGATAAAAACGTGGTAAACGTGTTAGAAGACAAAGTCGAGCCCATCCATTGTCGTACTTGAACTAAAGAACGAAGCTGAACTCCGATCAATTTTGCAAATGTTTTCTCAACATCCTCGTTCCTTATTTAACGTCCAAACATTGTTTGCGCATTTATACGAACTGCTGCACAAGAGGAAGTCCCGGGGTTTGGGTCCAAAGAAAAGAAAGACCTTCACTGATGCAAAAGAGCGTCTTCTTGTATCTCGTGAAATTCGCTCCTAGCCGGCCAGTATTGTTGCCGTGGGATGCTTCTCCACGCTAAGTAGTCGAAGTCCTTTAACACAGGACCGATGACGGTTCCCTGCGTCCAATGGCTTTCGCTTCCTGCACTCTGCAACCCGCTAAAAGCACTTACTCCCCACTGGACTGAGGTCTTAGCGATTATTTTCAGAGTCAAGCATGTCCACCAGTACGTCTGGGGAAGACAGTTCGATATCCACACGGACTTTAAACCAGTTCTTTTGCTTCTTGTTGCGGGAAAAGTAATCGAACTGATATCTTCGCCTCTGATGCAATGATGCGTACTAATTTCGTGCACCAATAACTACAAACTTCCGTATGTAAACGGACCACATAATGCCATTGCTGATACACCTAGTCGTCTCTCGCAGCAGCATGGCACAAAAACGAACAGTGAACCCATGGAGTTTATCAAGCTGATGCAACACCTTGAAAAAGCACCCATCCGGTATAAGGTGGAGAGGTGCCTGTCAGACCGGAACCTAGTGGTATCGCTAGTGAAGTTGTTCTTGATGATCGGATGGCCTGCAAGCAAGTCAGACGAACTCAAACCAAAAGCTTGACTGAATCGCGGGGAATGCGGATCCTAAGCAATCCAAAAATTCCCATTTATTAGAATGAATCAAGGGAGGCAGAATCAGAGTAAAGAATTCTTTTAGGTAATTCTCATCGGACTCAAACATTACATGATGAGGAGAAAGTGCTAAATGTGCCGAATTGGGCTGCGTATTGAACAGAATGTTTAATTTCATGGGTACAAATCAAGAAATCACGGGGTCCTTGGAAGTGCAACTTTCAATTAAACATTCTGTTCAATACGCAGCTCAACCCAGCACATTTAGCACTTTCTGCTCATCATGTAATGTTTGAGTCCGATGAGAATTACCCAAAAGAATTCTTTACTCTGATTCTGCCTCCCTTGATTCATTCTAACAAATGGGAACTCAAACCATTCGCTTGCCGAAATAATGAATTAAGTCTCTACGACGGTTGTATATTTCGAGGCACGAGCATAGTTTGACCGGACGAACTACGGTCGTAGTTGCAAAGAGAGCCGTGTGACAGACATCCTTCAGTGAACAGGATGAAACTACTGGTACGCAGTTACTGTCGCTAGCCAAACGTTGACTAGGATGTAGAACGGCTGCTGAAAAATTGCGAACAATGTCAGAACTACCAAAGACAAAAATCTTCCGGACCGTTACATACATGGTGTATGTCTGAAAGACACTAGCAGTGGGTACACGTTGGTTGCTTTGGCCCGATCAATGGGTTGATGTGTCTACTTTTGATTGATGCTCACTCTAAAAGGCTCGAAGTCCATCCAGTTTCAAATGGGACTTCAGCAGCAACAGCTGCAAAAATGCGCTACCTATTCGCAAACATCGGTATCCATCAACTCTATGCACCGATGGCTGAACACAGTTTACCAGTGAGCAGTATCAAGAATTATTGAGTAACAATGGAATACAGCCCACCAAATCTGCGCCTTTCCATTCCGTGTCGAATTGAGTGGCAGAAACTGCATTCCACACCGTTAACCAAGGTCATTTCAAGCAGGATCATAGAACTATGTAAATTAAGTTGGATCGTCTACTGTTCTCCTGCCACACGACGTCGACTGAATTGACGGGGAAATTACCCACCTAGTTTTTGTTTCGTCGGCTACAATGAAGAAGACTGCGACTCCTTTTCCCCAACCATCGAAGGAGCTTTGGGGCAATGCAAGAAAATCTGGGTGAGGATTACAAATGCCACAGTAAATGTGTCTCAACGATTTCGATCCGGTGTATACAAGGCTGGCTCAAGAAGAAATTTGGCAACCTGCTACACTTGTGTCCTCAACAAGTAACCAAACGGAGCTACAGCTGGAGGAAGGTCGTGTGTTGCGCCGCCACTATGGTCATTTCCGGCCAAGTTCAACCGAACCGCAGGAACTGGTTCAACCTATAATGACGCAAAAAAGGTTGAGGTATGGACCTCACACAATAAGAAACCGCAAACGGATGCGGAACAGCTGAATGAAGACGTTCAAAATGCAAGCTTAAGCCTGTTGATCAGCATCAACCCCGAGTCCGCAGTCTTTACCAAGGAAGAGTGGAATGTCTCATTTGTACTGGAATATTGATCCTGAAAACAAAATCTCACGTGATTAGTTGACGAAACCATTGCTTTACCCTATTTCCGTCATTGATTTTCTGTTTCCGGCATTGTTAGCCGCTGTAACGTGGGAAACATTCAGTAAACAGTTCCACACAAACCTTTGAGTTCCGTCTCATCCATCGGGCTGCGGGCCATAGTTAACAATTAACAACCGGACGAAATAGCTTAAATATATGACTATATCTCAACAAAAGAAAATAATTCCCGTGCTTTGCTTTTCTCATAAAACCAAGCATAGATGTCCTCTAATCGATACTCGTCAGGTAGCAGGGCACTTGATGTTAAGGAACTTTCTCTCAGTGAAGGCAATCAGAGGGTCAAGAAACGAGCCAGTAAAGCGAATGCATAATAGTAAGCAACATCATCCCTCAGACCCAACATCTCTACCGTTTACATTTCGACGGTTCTGGCATCTGCCCCATCAAATGAAGGAAGTGGTACTTGATCTTCGTCAGCATAATCAACGAACATAGTCCCTTACCCGGCAAAATGTCTCAACTTTTGCACCAGTTGAAACCCTACAACGCCAGGTAACATCATATGTATGAATACCTGATATCGATTCTAAGTTGGGTAAAGTTGCTTTAACTTTACTTGGATTCACCTTGTCATTAAGAACCAAATCTCATCGTACCAAGAATCGAGTCAAGTCCCCTTATATAAATGATGCCGCGTCAATAATTACGTCACAAAGCTTATAAACACTATATTGCCGTGTGCATTAGGCATTTCTTATTCCCGTATTTATGTTTCGTTCACGCGATGCAAATACTGGAATACCTAGACTGAGCAAAACTTTCTTGCTGCTACAGGCTATCAGATGTAGACATTGCTACGTACCGATCGTGTATTCCTAATCCGTGTATAGACCCGTAGTCCTTTTAAACGTAGGAAAATCACCAACGCCGGATGGTAGTTGCGAAAACTGTACTCTGCTCCTAACCGGAACCAAGTGAAAAGTCATATGACCAAAATGAACCAATGAGAAACTGAGACCAATAAGCGAATGCACTATAGTCATGTGAATGGGAACGTGTACTTAGTGGGGTTGCCATGACGCATCGCTCGTGGATGTCTGTAACATCCCTTCACATGGCAGATAAAATCATGATTGTAAAATGTAACGCTCTATTAGTCTGGGTAAACCTCATGTTCTTCGAACAGCGCTCGGTAGATCAGCTTCATCTATTTGGATTTATTCAGTCGTCTCCGTTTGTTCCGTACCAACGATTTCATCCTCGGGGTATGACACCGCGGATACACGGGACCGAATAAAGTCGTTGTGCCGGCGTACATTTTCTCCGGTTTCCAGCTGTATTTCGGCTTCTGATGGTGAACTGGCCAGTACGGTTTCGGACTGCCATTTCGGCCCATGTGGATGTTTCGTATACACATACTGTAACAGACTCTGGGTTTTATCGCGTATTTGTCCACTCTGGTGCATTCGCTGTTGTTGGAAACGCTTGGTTTGACGGGGGTCTAGAAACAATACATCAAACCTTGTGCGTAGACGACGGCAGAACATTGCCTCCCCAAGATTTTGCTAATGGACTCTAAGATTGTGACACGATAAACGAACAAGAGTCGATCTTTTCTGGTGCGCAAAGATCCTTGGTTTTGCTTCAGGAGACCGGGCTTCACGGTTTATACCGCTCTCTCTCTGACAAACCATTGGATGCTGGATGATATGGTGTAGACCTCAAATGGTGAATGCCGTTACTCTTTAGATATTACAGAAGAGTAGTAGGGGGAGTTGAATGGTATAGGTAGAATTTCGTCACATCTAGGCTCACTCAGACAGCCGCCACAAGCCCGGAAAAGAACTGTACGCGCGTTTCATCCTTTCGGGAATCATCAGCAGTGCGCATTCCATCGGACCCTTGGTAGGGCTCGAAACCGCAACTCGACTGTTGCCAGTCCGTGGTTGAGACCACTGAGCTACGGGGGACGGCAACGACCATCGTGAATAAGTTACTAGATGTGATATAGCGCCGCTCACTATCCACTGACTTACACGTTACTGCCGTGCAGAGGACAGGGTAGCCCCCTCACCAAGCGACGAGCTTAACAAACTTAAGCCGCCAATTATCTTATGGCATTATAAGCAGTTTGTTCGGTGTACTGATTACAGAAGAGTAGTAGGGGGAGTTGAATGGTATAGGTAGAATTTCGACACATCTAGGCTCACTCAGACAGCCGCCACAAGCCCGGAAAAGCACTGTACGCGCGTTTCATCCTTTCGGGAATCATCAGCAGTGCGCATTCCATCGGACCCTTGGTAGGGCTCGAAACCGCAACTCGACTGTTGCCAGTCCGTGGTTGAGACCACTGAGCTACGGGGGACGGCAACGACCATCGTGAATAAGTTACTAGATGTGATATAGCGCCGCTCACTATCCACTGACTTACACGTTACTGCCGTGCAGAGGACAGGGTAGCCCCCTCACCAAGCGACGAGCTTAACAAACTTAAGCCGCCAATTATCTTATGGCATTATAAGCAGTTTGTTCGGTGTACTGATTACAGAAGAGTAGTAGGGGGAGTTGAATGGTATAGGTAAGTCAGTGGATAGTGAGCGGCGCTATATCACATCTAGTAACTTATTCACGATGGTCGTTGCCGTCCCCCGTAGCTCAGTGGTCTCAACCACGGACTGGCAACAGTCGAGTTGCGGTTTCGAGCCCTACCAAGGGTCCGATGGAATGCGCACTGCTGATGATTCCCGAAAGGATGAAACGCGCGTACAGTGCTTTTCCGGGCTTGTGGCGGCTGTCTGAGTGAGCCTAGATGTGACGAAATTCTTTAGATATTGTTCGAAAGCTGCATTCCCAAATTGTGGACCGTTATCTATAACTAAAGTTTTGCCTTACCATATGTGGATAGGCTAGTGCGCTCACTAGTAATAGTATTCTCCGAAGTAGCGTTAGGGACAATGTGTACATCTATCCATTTTGAGTGCACATCCACCAGTAGTGATAGCTTTTCCTTTAATTGTACCTAAATAGTCTGCATGAATACGCTCCCGTGGACCATCAGGTAGCTCCCAGGGGTGAAACGAACCTGCTGGTTTGTCTTTTTGATATTGTTGGCATATGGCACATGCGTTCAACAGAGTTTCGATATCTCGATCAAGTGCCGGCCATCAACAGTAGTCTCTGGCCAGCGTTTCAAGAGGACCACTCATGCATGGGTATCATGTAATTCTCACAATACGACTGATCTGAGAGCAGACGGAATAACCATACTGGATCCATGCATGACACATCCTTCATGCAGACGGAACTCCAACGTGCAACTGAAGAACGGACGTAGAACCTCAGTGAATAGGGAATCTGAACGGCGTAACACCAAACGTTTTATAGTCGACAGGACTGGATCTCGGTTTTTAGCTCTCCTAACTATGTCGCTGGATATTATGTGGTGTCTAAGTGATGCAATAACTGAACACACTCGCAAGGCTCTCCATGTTGCTCGTTCCTTTGCACTTCCTAAGTTAGTCTGCTGAGGGTATCCGCTACGTTATTTTGGGAATAAGAGAGGTAGCGAATGTGATAGCTGTAAGCGGAAAGGATGAGTACCAGCGTATCATACGGGGTGCATTAATTCGTGCTATACATCGTCCCTCACCAATCAGCGAAATCAGTGGTTTATGATCCGTCCCTAACGGAAACCGATTGATCCACAATTATTGACGGAAACGCTTAACTCCAAATATCACGACCACTGCCTCCCTGTCCAGCTGTGCGTATGCCTTCTCAACGGCCTGCAGTGTTTGGGATGCGAAGGCAGTAGGACTGATGGTTCCATTGTGTTCCATGTGTTCGGTATATCACGTATTACTTTGTCCATTATCGTTTGGAAAATCCCCAGAGCAGAGGTAATTCAAAATGGGAGTTTAGGGTATTCAACTAAACCCAAATGTGTGCTCATGGTAGTAAACGGGCGAGTAACGTGGTTCAATTCCACCTGAAAAAAGCATGACTAAAATCAACTTTAGTGAACGTGACCTCACCCGACTAAGTGGCATATAAATCTAAGGTTCTTGGTAAGAGGTAACGGTTCATCATAGTGCAGTGATTCACTGTTAGGTTGTAATATCCACAAATCTGCCCAACGACGTCTGGCTTCAGCACAGGGAATATCGGTGCTGCTCTTTCGGATTGCTGAACCGGTACGATTGCACCTTCGTGCTTGAGCCGTTTCAATTCCTCCTCAACCTTTGACCCTGGAGAATAAGATAGTCTGCTAATCTTGAAGAATTTTGGCGTATTAGCCTATGATATATGGTTGCTGGCTTTAAAATTGTTAAGCTACCACAACTGGTGCTCGTAAATACCTACGGGTATCGATTTAGGACCTAGCCTCATGTTTCCAACCCCACGGAGTTGAATGTATTCAGCACATGCGGTTACTGTTTAAGCCAATCACACCCCAGCACATTGGTTTATGCAAAAGGAACAACATAAAGCATAAAGTTGTAAAATCGCCTCCGATGTAAAACGCACACCCAACAGCTTCCAAGCTCGTCTATGACTTCCCGCGTATAAATATGAAAACCGTTTCACCAGGAACAAAATAAGGTAATAATAAAAGTGCATTCTGGACTATTAATGACACTGCTGAGCCGGTGCCTACATTAAACGGAAGAGACTGATCATTAGCAACAAGAATGATAGGAGGCGGAGGTATGTTGGTTCGGGTTTAAAGCGTTTGCGGTGTAAACGCTGTATCAACTTCACGAAGATGCAATACAATGAACGAAAGAATGCGTCCTGTTACCTCCTGGTACGCGCTTAAACTAATAAAGAAGTTCAAGCAAACTGAGAGTGTGTGTGATGGGAAGAGGATCGGAACACCTCGCATCACCACGGACGACTGTGAAGTGTCAAAATGTCCAGATCTCTATATTCGTTGGATCGCACAGCATTGTGACACGACCTGATATGCGATACAACGGACATTAAGGAAACGAAAAGTTTGAAGATTCCGTGCACTTCAAGTGTAGGTTTCAACCCTTGCGATCCGGAGAAGCGGCATGAATTTGCACTGGTATCTGGATCACGGGAATATGCGTTCTGTCATCTTTACAGAAGAGACATTGTTTCGTCTGCATGAAACAATGAACTATTATTCTTGGGCTACCAGCAACCCACGAACATATACGGCATCCCGTATGCACCACAGTATGCAACTGGTAGTTTGGTTGGATTAACAAGCCAGAATATCTTGGGCTTATGTTTCTTTTCCAGGAATGTGCTATAGGTTGTTTTTTGAGAACCAAAGCCTTGTCTTTTTCTAGTATCCTCGTACGACACCATCAGTGTTATTCATCATCAAATTCACAGCAAATACGAATCTGAACAGTTACTATTCTTGCGAACACATCGATTCCTGTAGTGGATAACCTTCACTCTAAAGTACTGCAGGTAACAGCCATTCATCTAGCCCAAACTGCTGGATTCGTTCAGAGAAATCCATCTGCTCCTGTCAATTACCGTCCAAGAATACTTCTCCCTGTGCCTGCTAAAGCAATGGAGGCGATCTTCGCTGATGCAATGATGGGCTACATGGAAAGCGTCGAAGATCCAGTTTTATGGTGAGTTGGTTAATTTCGCCGCGAACAGCAATTAGAGGTTAGAATCCAAACACCACTGTCCGACCCTAATTGAGTGAAGTGCAACGATCTTTAAAGATTATCACCTCAAAATGTTACGTTTCGTGAATGACGTTAAAATTTGGCCGGCGATCAAGGGAATGGACGACCACAAGATCCTTCATGTGCGACCTAGATGGGACCTGTCACTGACCGATGAGGAATTTACTGCCATCCAAAGTGGACAAGTTACACGTTGTCCACATCCAACAAAGACAAGCCTTTCTCGAAAACCTTGGGACCTACGACTTGCAGACTGTCCCTCAGGAACGTGACCTCGGTGTGCTGGTGCTGGACGACATCGGTTATTCCAGGCAGTCGGAAGCCGTTGCAAATGTAGTACCCAGCACGTTGTTAGCTGGCGGATGGCATTCGCAATTTTAAATTCATTCATCTTTACGATGCTGAGTGCCTACGTGCCTTCCCACGTCGAATAGGCAATCCAGGCCTAGCACCCTTGGCTTCAGGTGACACTAGCAGCACTTTCTCATTGCGCCTATCCGGTGACGATGCAGCTTCGAGCACCGGCCAAGCCGGTGTTGGTATTGCCCTGAGTCCTCGGGCTGAAGCTGCTCTGGTTGATTGGATTCCAATCAGCAGCCGGATGTGTGCGGTCCGATTGGCTGGCTCGTTGAAAACTTCGAAGTCGCGTGGGACTAACAGGTGTCTATTCATCATCGCTGCCTATGCACCCACAAACTCTAGCGATGACTCGGTAAAAGACGACTTCTATCGCCAACTGAACGAACTCCTTCGCCACAGAAGAAGCTCGGACACTGTAGTGCTGGCTGGGGATCTGAACGCTCAAGTTGGAGAATTATCCACAGATGAGCTGCATCTGGGCGGCCAACATGGTATAGGCTTCCGTAATGATAACGGTGAGCGGTGATTTCATTTGTGTGAGGATGCTCGCTTATTTCTTGCGAGCACTAATTTCCGACACAGCACCCGTCGGAGGGTGACTTGGCGCCCACCAGCCTTGGACGCAAATCGAGCACATTGCTATCAGTTACCGCTGGAGAGGCTGCGTCCAGAACTGTCATTCGATTTGGAGCACAGGTGTTGACACCGATCATGCACTTGTATGTGCTGACCTGCGGATGCGCTTTGGCGGACGCCCGCGACGATGTTGTGAGCGCATTGACACCGGCAGACTAGTGAAGCCAGCTGTTCTGAACGCCTATCAAATTACGCTGTCATCCGAGTTGGATAAACCCTCACTGGATGCAATTAAAGCTCAGTGGTCTCATATGTAACAGGCCTTACTAGCAGCAGGCAAATCCTCATGTGGTATGTCTAATCGTCAACATGAATATTGGGTCTCTTCACAGTCTCTGGAACTTATAGATGCTCGCCGGCATATTCCGGCTGGAAGCGAACACAATGAAACTCGCAAAGAGCTCCGGGCAAAACTCCGTGCTAGCCTGAAGGGAGACCGCGAATCCTGGTGGTATCGCCGTGCAACAGAGATGGAAATGGCAGCTGCCCTTGGTAACCATCGTGAGTTATTCCGTCTTATACGGGAAACGGGCAGCAGGAGACCTGGTGTTAGTGAAACTATACGTGACGAGAGTGGACAGCCTATCTACAACTTATCAAAACGCCTGGAACGTTGGGCTTAGCACTTTGAACGGTAATTTAATCGGTCGGAATTGTTAGATTTCTCGCCGACCAGTGATCGCCCCGCTCTGTAGGCTGTTCCTTTGGATCCACCCTCTCGCTCAGAAGTCGAACATGAGATCGGACTGTTGAAGTTGAACAAAGCCGCGGGACCTGATGACCTTCCTCCAGCCCTCTTCAAATTCGGGAGACCTGCTCTTGTGGATGATTTACACGAGTTACTAATCAAACTGCGGGAGCAGGTGACTGTCCCAACCGATTGGAGCCGCTCCATCATAGTCCCAATTTTCAAAGGAGGCTCACGATCGGAATGCGGCAGCCATAGAGGAATCAGTCTGATCTCCATCGCCTCCAAATTGCTTGCCTCTGTCATCCTTCACAGACTGACTGGCACTCGTGAAAGCCAGATTCGCGAAGAGCAAGCTAGATTTCGTCGAGGTCGTAGCTGCATTGACCACATCTTCACTTTGCGTCAGTTGTTGGAGCACTGTCACATATATTGGCGGCCCACCGTTGTCGTGTTCCTCGATATCAAAGGTGCATTCGATTCGGTGGATAGACATGCACTTTGGGACTGTCTACTCAGGAAAGGTGTACCTGAGAAATATGGGAACATTATCCGAGCATTATATGTGCGTAGCTCGGGCAGAGTGAGGGCTTACGGCAAGTTGTCGTCGCCCTTTAATATCTCCAGCGTTGTGAGACAAGGATGCCCGCTGTCACCTTTCCTCTTCAACTGCGCTGTTGACGAAGTCATGGAAATCGCGTTTACAGGACACGACTTGGAAGGTGTGGAGCTACTCCCAGGAGAACGACTTCTTGACTTAGAGTATGCTGATGATATTGCCCTGATCTGTGACAGCTCACAAACGTGCCAAGCGGCACTGGATAGATTAGCACTAGCTGTCCGTCACTTCGGGCTTTGCTTCGCACCCTCGAAGTGCAAAGCGTTTCTCCAAGATTAATCTGGACCGCCTCCTACACTGACCCTTGGTGGGGATCAGCTAGAAGTCGTTCAAAAATTCAACTACCTGGGAAGTTGTATCAGCGCCCGTGGGATTGAAGATGAAATCACGAATCGTATTGCAAAAGCTCGGGGCGCTTTTGCTAACCTTCGCCACTTATGGCGCCGGCGCGACATCACTCTTACCCTGAAGGGTAGAGTGTACAATGCAGCAGTACGTTCGACCCTAATGTACGGTTGTGAAACCTGGCCGCTTAAAGCAGCGGACCTGGAGAGGCTAGTTACGTTCGACCACCGGTGCCTTCGTAATTTAGCTCACATCTGGTGGGAACACCGCGTGAGCAACGAGCGTGTTCGACGCCTTATTTACGGCACAGGAAAAGAAAATGAACCGCTCAGCACCGTTATTTCACGCATCAGGCTCCGATGGCTCGGCCACGTGTTACGCATGCCAGCCCACCGACTCCCGCGACGTGTGTTGTTTGCGCGCCGGGGGTGTGGATGGAAGAAGAGGAGGGGTGGCCAAGCGATGACTTGGTTCAGAGGAATAATGGCCCTCACTTCTGAGCTGGCCTCGGTTAGAGCGTCTCGGCTCCCTGGTTGGGGTCCAAAGGACGATGAACACGTTTGGTTGGACACACTTGCTGATATGGCTAGGAGCCGACCTCAATGGCGTTCGTGCTGTGAGTTTCTTTGTCCCACCCCATCCCTCTTAGCCTCCCCCTCCAACTACGATCTTATTATTTAGCCTTATATATTCTTGCATAATATATTTTTTCTTTTTGGGTGCACAGCAGCCGGCTGGTAGCTTACCGGAACGATGCCCATCCGTTACCGGTAGCTCAGCCAGCTTGCACCAGTTGCTTTTTTTCTCCTTTTTTCTATGTATTGCGGCACAGTAGCTGAGGTGTTCCACACCTCTAGCTAACGTGTATGATGATGATGATGATGGCTCTTGGCTGAAGGGCGACTTGCAGCGCTAAGACTCCGCATGGTCATGCAACAAAATGTGTTAAGCGATTGTGTAACCTTTCGTACCAGCAGCGACTAAATTCACTCGGAGTCTTCAGTGGATGCCACAAGTGGCTACGCGAAAACATATTATGCTACCATATATGGATCGACCCCACTTACGAATGTCGTCACCTACTGCAACTCATCCCAAACACCAACTTCAAAGGCAATAGCCTGAAACCGCGTCAACAACACAATCGGGGTTTCATTAAGGCTGAAGGAACCTCAGCTCATAGCTAGCCAGTGATTCCGCTATAAGCAGCCATCGACGTTTCGTGCCCTCGCTGTTTATGTGCTTATCGACACCCTGGACGTTAATGATTCCACTCGACTGGACGCAGTATCAGCACCAGTTGCCAGTAGCCAAATTTAGTCTTTAATATTTTTGTGAAAGAGGATACGTTTATTAATAGAAAAGGATTAGAAAGATCGTCTAGCTAATGAAGCATATGTTCAAAATGTCCGCTGGCTTTATGCTTGCAGCGCAGAAACCGCTGGATGCAGTTGACACGCACATTTTCAACGTATCGGTCGTGATCGCGCGACATTCCTTCATAATCTTGTCTTTCAGTTTGTCTTATGTACTCGGCCGTGTTTCTTCCAGTCGTCGCTTCAGATAAACCTATGGAAAACATCCATGGAGTTCAAATCACTTGGCGATCAGGCCACTCCATTGGTCCCCCGCGTCCGATCAAATGGAGACCAGATTAGTCGGTGAGGTAAGCACGCACCGTTTTAATAGAAGGTGAAGGTGCGCCATCTTCCTGCTACCAAATGGTAATGCATGCCCATTCGGCCTCCAATTTTGAAAACACCAATGCATGCAATATTTCCAAGTAGGAGGATACTAGAAAAAGACAAGGCTTTGGTTCTCAAAAAACAACCTATAGCACATTCCTGGAAAAGAAAAATAAGCCCAAGATATTCTGGCTTGTTAATCCAACCAAACTACCAGTTGCATACTGTGGTGCATACGGGATGCCGTATATGTTCGTGGGTTGCTGGTAGCCCAAGAATAATAGTTCATTGTTTCATGCAGACGAAACAATGTCTCTTCTGTAAAGATGACAGAACGCATATTCCCGTGATCCAGAAACCAGCGCAAATTCATGCCGCTTCTCCGGATCGCAAGAGTTGAAAACCTACACTTGAAGTGCACGGAATCTTCAAACTTTTCGTTTCTGTAATGTCCGTTGTATCGCATATCAGGTCGTGTCACGATGCTGTGCGATCCAACGAATACAGAGGTTGGGACATTTTGACACTTTACAGTCGTCCGTGGTGATGCGAGGTGTTCCGATCCTCTTCCTATCACACACACTCCCAGTTTGCTTGAACTTCTTTATTAGTTTAAGCGCGTACCAGGAGGTAACAGGACGCATTCTTTCGTTCATTGTATTGCATCTTCGTAAAGTTGATACAGCGTTTAAACCTTATTCATCGTACAGCCGAAGTATCAACACGCGCTGATTAACAAACAGGTTACGTGTCATCGGCTGCATTGTCTGCTTCCGGTGTATTACCGGTGGCACTGATTTAATGCTACTGACACTACTTGCGATACTTAATATCATCCTTACCTAATCCAATACAACAGTTTCGGTGAGATGCCATTTATGCCGTAGTTTCGGTTGCGCGCTATATCTTGCCTTTACCGACTTTGCTTGGTAGGTGGCTGTATCGCTTTTGCCGGCTAGCCGCACAGAAAATCATTGATCGCTGCGAAGCCTGCAATTAGCCATGTTAGCTGATAGCTGACCATCACCGAAAACACCTTGTTGCTGTCTGTACTCATATCGCTTTATGACCAAAACAGCCGCAAGTGTCCCATCGCTCTGTCCTTCACCAGCTTACGCTTGCACTTAGCTGTGACCTGCACTAAAACAATCGTCTGCCGAGAATTCCATATGTCCTGACTGCAAAGGTAAAAAAGAAACTTATGTTTCTCCACTGCAGTACACATTTTGCGAAAATCGCTGAACATTTGATGGCTATTATATGGTGGGGACAACAACAGTAAATAGCCGCGTTTTACCATAAGCGAGTCACGGTTGGTACATGAACCGCGCTTACCATTCTGAAAAGCAGTCATCGGCATTCTGTTGCCATACTAACCGTACATGGTTCACACCGTTTGACTGAGAATCACATGATTCTGCGTCGTTTTAGTTAAGCGATTTAATGGAAGCTTGTAGTGGTAGGTAACTGCGCACAAGAGCAAATTGACCTACTTTACCGCACTTTCTGCACTTCGTCCGCAACTAAGAGCATTGGCTGCGGGAAGTGTGTCGATAACTGAATCGGTAGCGCACAAACTTCCGTACCATATTCTCAGGGGAAAAAGACCCAGTTTGGTTGTTCACAGTTTCTGCGAGTTGGGCGGCGTTAATAGTGGATAACTGATTTTCAGATGTTTCCTCTGCCGCACAATTGTTCCAGCTGCTTCGCAGTTGAGATTTTCTTCTTCTTGGGATAACAGTTTTTCCCTTGATCTTTCATCTTTATGTCCAGCTATCAGGTACTGAATTTTAATGACTTCTTCAAAACGCGTCTAAAGTATTGTGTTTTAAAAACTCTTGGGTTAGCTTGGTGAATCCATGCAATAAAATCGTTTACGCTTTTTCCAGTGCTGTTGCTGTAAGTTCAAAAAGTTATAACGAGCGGAAGGCGCGCTCAATTGAATTTCCCATACTTCCTAATACGACGGAAGCACTTGTGCAATCGCAGATTTAAGCAGTAGGTTTATTGCATTGAAATGACGTTGCCCTTTGAAAAAAGTGCGTGGCGGAACAACGTACTCCAGTGTGTATCTGACAGTATGATGGAAAAA